>JAEQBH010003676.1:0-204524 GCA_016808115.1 Tetrastigma voinierianum | reverse complement strand
GACTCTCCTTTGAAAATTCAATTGCTGATCAGAAATTGTGATTAGAAATTCAATATCGGTTCCTTTCAGGTAGAAACACTACTCCAAGTTTTAGGCTCGGCTGCGATAGTGCCGTTTGTCAGCAAGAAACTACTATTTGCAGAGGTTTGTCTGCGGTTTTTCTGAACTTTAGATTCTCTTTCCTCAGGGAATTCTTTAGAGTGCCTTGTGGCTGTGGAGAATGTTCATCTTCTTAATCATAACACATTACCACACAACTACGATTCAATGCAACTGTTTTATTGTCACCTTTTTGACAGGATCTATTGAAATTTGTGACAGAATGGGGAGAATTCTTGAATTCTAAAACGTGGACAACGCATATATGAAAGAAGTTTTATAAGTGTGCTAAACACGCCTTCATAACAGAAATATTCTCTAGCTGACATCACACACACAAGAGCTTCCAGAACCTTCTGGTTCAATACCTTCAACACCCCCTCTTCAGCTACACGTGGAATTCTTCCATGGTGGCAGGCTTGCTTCTAAGGGATTGCAATCGAGGTTCTGACGGTGCATAGTAAAAATATCTGCAGGCTGCAACTCAGTGGGAATATATCTGATCTCAACTGTTAGTAGTCACAAGATCACGGACAAAATGAATATCAATCTCTGTGTGCTTTGTACGATAATGATAAACTGGATTATTAGCAAATTACTTGAGCACCTTGATTGTCACACCAGAGCAGAGGTGGTGTTGCTGAAGCTTAACATAATTTCTGTCAATAAATTCTGAAACCAGACAAGACAGTGGCTGCCTTGCTAGGGCTCTATATTCAGCTTCGGTTCTGAATCCCAAGGCTACAACCTTCACTTTCTAGAGCTCAGTAGTAAGATTGCCGCCAAGAAATACACAAATAACACTCATAAGATTTTCTATTATCAACATTGCTTGCTTGTCGGCATCAGAATAGCCTTCAAGGTTCATGATCTGTGTTGGTCTAAACTTAAGACCATAAGAAATAATTACTTATGTACCGTAGTACCCTCTTATGCTTTCCAATGAGACAAGGTTGAATTGCTTCTAGATATTGGCTGGTTGATTCACAGAAAATGCAAGGTCAAGTCGTGACAAAGTAAGATATTTATAAAAGCCCCTACTGTGCTTGTAGAGATGGAGCATCAAATGGGCACTGTCATGGAGGGATAGTTTGGAAGTCACACACATAGGAGTAGGGACAGCTTTAGCATGTAGCAGATTTGTTTTGTTAAGAAGATCTGGCATATTTAGTTTGACTGAGATGCAAACCTGAAGGACTTCGAATGACCCAAAAACCGAGAAAATAATTCATAGGACCTAAGGTTTTTAAAGCAAACTGAATGTTGAGTTCCTTAATAAGCTGTTGAATGGCATTTGAATCTTCACCAGTGATCAGAATATCGTCGACATACACTAGGAGAAACAATGGTCGGCCACCTTTGTGAGTGAAGAATAGAGAAGTATCAGAAACAAATTTACTTCTGAAATCCCCAAGCTATAAGAGCACTCTTTAAAACTCCAAACCCAGGTCCTTGAGTGCTGTTTTAAACCATACAAAGCTTTATGAAGTTTTACCTGCTTGACATAAGTAGGCTTGGTAGAATCCACAAAACCTGCTGGTTGAGCCATAAAGACAGCTTCACGTAAGTCTGTTTGAAGGCATTATTGATGTCAATTTGTTGAATGTCCCAATTTCTTGACACAGCTAATGTAAAAATACTTCTAATAGTAGATGCTTTAATCACGGGACCGAATGTCTCAGAGAAATCCAAGCCAGGAATTTGTTGAAAACCCCTTGCCACCAATCTGGCTTTGTATTTATCCAAGGTACCATCGGCCTTGAATTTTGTTCGAAACACCCATTTACTTTGAATAATATGATGGGCTCACTAGGAAGACGAATTCCCATGTATTATTCTTTAGAAAGAGCTTGATACTCAGTTTCCATGGCCTCCTTCCAGTGAGGATCAGCCAATGCAAGACAACAGATGGCTCTACAATGAAACATAGCAGTAAGAACTTTTGGTTTGAAAATACCTGACTTGGATCTTGTTCGCATAGGATGAACAGACGCAGGAGGAAGAGTTGCTAGAGGAATGGAGGTAGCTTTATCTGATATGCTCATAGTAATGGGGGCAGCAATGACATTCTCAAAAGATGTTGTAGCATTTTTTGAGTCAGTAGACGTAATTCCCTTGGAAGAGTGGAAGAAGGAGCCAAAAATGGCACTTGAATCAGGGGAACATATGAAGACTGTTCTGAGCAAGAATCCGACTGCCTGCTGCTACTATAATGCTGCACAGGAGTAAAATCGGAAGCTGGAACTGATTTTGAAGGAAGCAAAAGGGAGTGCAAAGAGTATAACAAATGATGAGGCACCATAAGATCTGATATTCTGAGATGGTGCAGTGGGTGATTGAGATACAAATAACTGCTGATAAGGGAAAGAGAGTTCATCAAAAGTAACAGTACGGGCTATATACATTCTTCCTGAAGGGTGTAAACATTTATAGCCTTTGTGAAAAGGACTATACCCTAGAAATACACATTTTGATGTCTTGAAGGCTAACTTGTGTCTGTTGTAGGGTCTTAAGTATGGAAAGCAAGAACAACCAAACACCTTTAGAAAATGATAATCTGGCTTATAACCAAACAAGCATTCAAATGGAGATAGATCCTTGAGCACTGGTGTGGGAAGACGATTTAACAAATAAGCAGCTGATAAGAAGGCCTCCCACCAAAACTTTAAATCTATGGCTGCTTGTGCAAGTAATGTGAGACCAATCTCTACAATACTACGATGTTTTCGTTCAGCCTTCCCTTGCTGCTGATGAGTATAGGGACAGGGGTGACAAAATGCAATACCAAGATCATGAAGAATAGCTTGAAATTTGCGATATTCTCTCCCCCCACCCCCCAATCAGTTTGTAAACATTTAATCTGAGTTAGGAATTGTCTTTCAACTAATTTGTTAAAGATGCAGACCATTATTAAGGGTGCCTTTTAGGAGAACATTTCTAGTATGAATGTCCTTTACATAACAACAAAAGGTTAAACTCCACTGTGAATTTAGAAATGCTAATCAGATTTTTGGTTATAGAGGGAACTAAAAGTATGTTCCGAAGAGCAAGAGATTTAGGGAAATACCAGTGTTTGATAAATTGATGTTGCCAACGCAGGTAATAGGCAACTCTGTACCATCTCAATGTTAATTTGCCATGTCCAGAGTACTCATTCACTGTTAGAGAATCACCACGATTTGCCCATGATGTGTGGCACCACTGTCTAAGAACCATGAAGTATCCTTAACGTCCTTTGGAGAAGCAATGTATGCTTGAGAAGAATGAGAAGCAGTGGGAAAAGAACTAATACTTGCTGATGAACCTCTAGAAGATTTAGACTGATGTTGATAACTATCATCAAATCTGTGAAAACATTTCATGGCCGTATGTCCAGGCTTACCGCAGATTTGGCAGTGAGGCTTGTTGTTTGCTCTAGGAGAAGGGATAGTAACGGCCACCAGGAGAAGATGGAGTATCGCCAAAATGCATAGTTTGATCGATCTAACCGGATGTTTAGAGTGTTAACGTAGCTGGTAATATCACCATGGGAAGACTTGCAGAAGAAAGGAATGGGTGTTACACACAGAAGGGAAGATGGAGATATCGCCATTGAAGCCCTTGTCACTGCTCTGATACCATATTGAACTTTGTAACAGAATGGGAGAATTCTTGAATTCTAAAACGTGGACAACGCATATATGAAAAAAGTTTTACAAGTGTGCTCTTGCGCCTTCATAACAAGATATTCTCTAATGACAGCACACACACAAGAGCTTCCAGAACTTTCTGGTTCAATACCTTCAACAGGATCGAGAGGAAACTCTGAAACAACTTGATGAATTATTGACCACAAAGATCGGCCCTAAAGAGTTTGTTCGTGAGATAAAGGTATTCTTCACATTTACTGCAAACTGTATGACATATTTATATTCCTTACACAAGAACCCTCAAAGTCCCTGTCTGAGTTTTCTAAATTCAATCTTTGTTACCATCGCCTGTATATAGCAACTCTCCCTGCATCTGCAATTAAGCTGTTTACAGAAATCAATTCAGTCGAACATAAGTAAAAAGAAGAATCATTCTCCGCTATTTCAAGACCTTTATCACCATATCCATAGGTAAGCAGTCTATAACTTTCGTCTTTTTCCTTTTTTTAAGCCCTTTTGTCAGTTGAAATTTGAAGCTCATTATCCATTACCCTGAAAGCAGATTCTAAGCTTTCATCCATGTTTTGATCAAACTGTTTCGTTTTCTTGGTCATTGTGATTGCAGTACCCGATTTCAAACCTTGCCTCCTCCGGCTTTCACAGCCATAGAGTTGCAGGAATCTTCAGCAAAACACATTTCTAGAATAATCAGCGATGTCGCGGGAATCTCCAAAATCATCTTCCTGGGCAATGCAACTTATGTTCATGGTATATGTATGACAGTTAGCTCTTGAACCGAAAACTATATTACACTGCCAAGAGTTTGAATACTTCCTAGTATGTGTTTTCAATGCTATTCATTTTTGGTTTATGTAGTTTTTTGAATATTTTGTAAATCCAGTTATTGTATTGCCTTTGTTTCTATGTAGTAGAACTGTTTCTTTGTCAATCATGGATCAATCCATCTGAAATTTGTTATCAGTATGAAGTTAGAACAGTTAGTATATTGCCTTCAAAGTGCTAAAAAAGTGTACGGTTTTCCATACATCAAATACTATTTTGAGACATGTTTTAAAAATTAATTTTTAAAAAATAGCCTCATCGAACCATAATTTTCTTATAGTTGCGGCCAGAAAATCCCATCCACAATCCCACCCTTTTAGTTGCGGTTGAAATAGTCAGCAGCCGATCCATAGTTGCCCTTTTAGTTGCGGCGAGGGGAAATAGCTCCATTTATATACCCTTTTAAGCTGCGATGAGCAAATAGCTTCATCCATAATCATCTCTTACTGGTTTAGGGTTAAGAAATGACCTCATCTGTAGTCATCTCTTTTAGTTGCAACTAGGAAATGACCCCATATGTAGTCATCTCTTTTAGTTGCGGTTAGGAAATAGTCTCATCCATAGTCACCATTTTAGTTGTGGTCAGGAAATAACCCCATCCATAGTCACCCTTTTAGTTGCAGTGAGAAAATAACCCCATCCATAGTCACCTTTATAGTTGGGGCCAGGAAATAGCCTCATCCATAATCACCTCTTATGGCCGCGGCTGAGAATGACCATATCGTAGTCATCTCTTTTAGTTCTTGCGAAAATGTCCCCATTCATAGTGAGACCACCTTTAGTAGGGCCAAAACTATAGTTGCGGCTAGGAAATGACCTCATCGTAGTCGTCTCTTTAGTTCTAAGCGAGATGTCCCATCCATAGGCGAACCTCCTTTAGTAGGGGCGAAACTAAAATTGCAACTATAACTTATGGTTATGCTCCTATAGCCATGCCTTGTTGCAACCAGTTTAACCGTATCTCTATCGTATGGTTGCGGCTTGGTTTCACAGTCGGGGTCAGTGACCCCAACTAAAAGCTCATTTCCTTGTAGTGACAACAAGGCAAGGCTAAAACAAATCATCAAAGTATTGTTGAAATTGGACTAACTCTACTTGCTTAAGCTTCTATGGATCTTAAATTCTAGTGAGTAGCCTTTCAGCTACATACCTCTTGAATCGACTTCCTACCCCTCTTCTCCAAAATTCATCTCCTTTTGAAATACTCTTAGGTCCAAAACCAGACTATCACTTTCTAAAAATATTTGGTTGTGCTTGTTTTCCTTACTTACAGCCCTATAACAGACATAAGCTTGCTTTTAAGTCTTCAAAATGCTTGTTTCTTGGCTATAGTCCTTTTCACAAAGGTTATAGATGCTTGCATCCTTCAGGGCGAATTTACATAGCTCGAAGTGTTCACTTTGATGAAAACTCTTTTGCTTATCAGTCCCTGTTTCTGTCCAAGTCTGCTTCTCCATCCTTTGTCTCAAATTCTGGGCTCCATCTTTTGTTTTTACCTCGTGTTTCCAGGCTTCAAGCCATCGTCTTGTTTTGATTCATCTTTACCTTGTTCCAAAATATACCATCACTTTTAGCTTCTGCCCCTACCTCAGAACATCACACTTCAACCTCTGCCTCTACCTCAGCACATCACACAAATATCCCTGTTATTCCTGTCCCTTTTATTTCTTCTTCATCTGATCATTCTAGACCAATTTTATCATCTCCCGAAACTTCCAAAGAACCTACTAACTTTTCTCTTGATTCTCATTCAGAACCTTATGAAACCATTCTCTACTTTACATGCCCTGGTTCAATCTACACATCAGCACCAGATCAAAATCTGGTATATATAAACAAACGTATACATCATCCCTGCATCAAGAACCAACAACTGTTCCTCTTGCTCTAGCTGTCCAAATGGGAAAGAGCTGGAGATGCGCACAAAGCTCTCACATAGCCATACTGGGACCTGGTTCCCTGTTCTGATGCTTCTCATTGTTCAATGTAAGTGGGTGTTCCGTACTAAATTTGAGCTGATAGTTTCCTTGAAAAATACAAAGCTACGCCCTAGTAATAAAAGGTTTTCAACAAACTCCTGGACTAGACTTCTTTGAAACCTTTAGTCCTGTTATCAAAGCTTCTACAATTCGCATAATTTTTACTTTGGCTGTCTCAAGAGGGTGGGAGCTTCAACAAATTGATATTAACAATGCATTTCTAAATGGTGAGCTTCAAGAAGATGTTTATATGACACAGCCACAAGGCCGTCGTGCTAGAAGGCCTCATCATGTTTGTAAGCCGTAAAGCTTTGTATGGTCCTAAAACAGGCTCCACAGGCCTGGTTTGAAAAACTCAAGGGTACTCTCTTCTAACTTGGAGCTTCCACAATTCAGTTTCAGACACCTCCTTGTTCTACACTCATAGAAATGGGAGAATGTTGTTACTTCTGGTTTATGTTGATGATATTCTCATCACAGGAGAGAGCTTCGATGATGTTAAGCAGGTTATCAGAGTTCTCAACCAAAAATTTGCTCTCCAAGACTTGGGATCTGTTAGCTATTTTCTAGGATTTGAAGTGACTCGAAACTCTTCACAGTTTCATTTATGTCAGTCAAAGTATGCTGCTGATCTACTTCAAAGGACCATCATGGCTCATGCTAACCCTAGTCCTACTCCTATGAACTTGGGTAACAAGTTATCTCTTACAGATAGTTCAGCTTTTGATGCACCTTCCTTGTATAGAAGCACGGTTGGAGCTCTTCAGTATCTCACCTACACATGGCCAGATCCGTCATTTGCTGTCAATAAGCTCAGCCAATATCTTCATGCACCAACTATGGCTCATTGGAATGCTTGCAAAAGAGTTCTCAGGTATATAGGGAACTCTTTCCCATGTCCTAACATTAAAACCTGCTCAAATTATGACTCTTGAAGGCTATTGTGATGCTGATTGGGCAAGTAATTTAGATGATAGGAAATCAGTAAGTGGTATTTGCATATTTCTTGGAGGAAATCTTATCACTTGGAGCTCATGAAAGCAAAAGGTTGTAGCTCGTTCAAGCACGGAGGCAGAATTTAGAGCCTTGGCTAGTGCAGCAACAGTTTGGTATGGATTCAAAATCTTCTATCTGAAATTGGCATTTCTCATCAAGTACAGACCCCTATTCTGTGGAGTGACAATATAGGTGCACAAGCACAGGCCTGCAATCCTGTTTACCATGCTCGAACAAAGCATATAGAGATAGATATTCATTATGTCCACCAACTTGGTTTCACAAAATAAACTTGATGTTAGATACATTACCTACTGAAGAACAACGCAGATCTCCTCACTAAAAGCGCTGCCAATAGAACACTTCAGAACTCTTTGTCACAAACTTACCATAAGAATCATGTCCAGTTTGAGGGCATGTTGAGAGTTTCGCAAGCCGTAAGCTTGTTGAGGAATTTAAACAAACAGCTGAGCATCATGTGCTCTGTTTCAGGTGTTAGGCAAGAGAACTGATTTTTAACTACTTGATTCCTGGAATCTTCTATTACTGTATATATATTCTGTAACTACTGAAGTTCAATCAGGAACTTTACATACGTATGGATACAAACATTTTTAAATTTCTTGAATCTTTATATAATAGAGAGAAAACAAATAAAATGAGTTGAATAACGTATAGAATTCATTTATTAAGTTGAAACCTATTTTTGTTTTTCTCTATTTTTATTCACCTCTCTTTCACACCAGGTACTTTCGGGTTCAGGCAAAACCTAAGTCAAAATTTCTTTATTATTTTAAAATTAAAATTCCTTCCATCCTTCATTTTGAGATAAGTACTAAAATTAAAAATAAAGTAAGTAAAATGTTTTCCCAATGTAGTTACTGTAAAATATATAAAACAAATAAAATATAATCAAAATTCTTAAAATTTTACATATTTTTAAATATCTTTGTCCTTGTATAATAAAGAGAAACTAATGAAATGAGTTTGAATAAACATATAAAATTGATTTATTAAATTTAAACCTATTTTTTTATTTCCCTTTAAATTCTCTTTCCTTTCACTTTTTATCTCTATTTTCTTTTCTTATTATTTTCCGGGTTCCAAACAGAGCCTAAGGGCATGTTTGCTTATAGCTTTTGAAAACCAGTTTTTGTTTTCAAAAAATAAGGAGATCAATGAAAACACATAGAGATTTGGTTCATATTTTATTTTTGTTTTGAAATACACGAAGAACATAAAAAACGCTAAATTCACATAATAAGAATGGTTTTTCAAGAACATCAAAATTATGTTCTTTGTATTTTAAAAAACTTTTCTCAAGAACAATTTTCAAAAACATTAACCAAACAGACCCTTAATTTTATTTTATTTTTACTTAAGAGAACCTTAATTAATACTATTAGTTTTCCTCGTATTATTTAAATATAGAAAGTAATCCAAATTGTGAGTGTGTAGATAAAATGGTCTTAGCTAATAAACATCTATTATTTACCTTTTGGTGAAATCTATTGTTGCCTGAATTTTGCTCTAAACATCACTCAGGTATACACTGTCAACATTCTATAAATAAGTAAAATCATTCAGCTCTTTGTTGATACCTCTTTATTCCTTTATGTAGATCATTAAGTCATTATTTACAAAAACAAAAATGGAAACTACAGCTCTAGTGAACCATAAGGATTGATGAGAGTTCAGCTCAAAGAATCTGAGTGAGTGGTTTTTTGGAACATGATTATGTACACCAAAGGCAAAGTACTCAGTTTTCAAAGAAAAAAATGAGTCTCACTAGACAAGTGCCCCATCTCTGAAAACTGCTATTCTGTCATAATAATCTGGTACAGAGAAGTGTTCTACAGAGACTCGAATTTTCACAATAGGCAAACTAAGTCTATTTGCCATCAATATTTCCTTTTCCATTGTTGATTTGTGGCTTGAATTTGATTTTGAGCTTATGTCCGACCCAAAGCCGTGTCGACTTTTGTGAAAAAAGTTGATAAAAATAGAGATTTGTTGTAGTAGTAGAGGGTTGGGCCGTTAGGTATAAACCTTTATCTTTCGGGTATTTTCGTCATACTCAATAGCGTTATGATTTGATACGTTACGCTGTACTTTGTAATTCTCTGGTTTCATAGTGATTTTCTCTCCTTTACTGGTTTTTCATAAGATTTCCACCTTGAATATTGTGTTTTTTTTTATTTTCGTATTTCTTTATTGTGGCATTGATCATAACACCCATAAGCATGAGAAAAAAGAAAAAAGAAAAAGAAAAGGAAAAAAATAGATCCTCTGCATGCTACTGGTTACAAAAACAAACCTAAATTCTTTGGCTGATGCAACTGAAAGTGATCTCCCATGTTTAAGTGTCCAGAAATCAAAACATGCATTGAACAATTAGTACTTTGGGTCTGTAAGGGTGCCGTCTACCTCCAAACAAATTGATTAATGTTGATTTTCTGAAATGGCAAGTGGAACATTGACTAGAAAAGTAGAAGGGTGAACAGCTGCAGAGAGAAAAACTCTGCAACCAAATAATTATTCCAACCAGGTAGGCTGGTTCATGGAAAATTGGAAAAGAAAATTGAAGAAAGGAGCATGAGAGGAAGAAAAAAATAAGGGTAAGAAATTAATTTAAAATTTTTCTCTTTGTAGTTCACTGATAGTACAAGAGGCTATCGAAGACTGTCATAGTGTCATGTTGGTGGGTGCAGTGTTCACATTCTCAGAAGGCACCCGCTTGCTAGTCAGCATGTAGATGTTTTGGTAGAATATGAGATTGACGGTTTTTAACGCCAGGCAGATTCAAAATGGAAAGATTAAAAAGATAAATTATTTTCTCTCGCTTTCACTTGGACATACGTGACCGATCCACACTGGGCTCAGGGGGCTGAAAATTTGGAATCTTTTTCCCCTTCAAATTTTGGAAAAAAAACATTTGCCCCATAAATATTTGAAACCAGATGTATAAATTCAAATTAAAAGCTATTTGTCATTTAACCATATAAATGATTTATGCTTTACTTTTTGGCCCTGTGATATTAAGTTAGGCATGTTTCTTTATTAAAAATTTCGAGAAAATGTGAGAAAAAAAGAGAGGGAAAAACGTCCTTGTTTTCTCACAAAATAACCATTTCTTTTAAAGTATAATTTAAATATATGAAATGAAGAATAGTATTTTTGTCACAAGTTGATTATTTTTAAAGAAAAAACATGGAAAATGTTAGGGTCTGTTTGCTTACTGTTTTTGAAAACCGTTTTACGATAAAGCAAGTAAAAGCAAGAAAAACATGGAAAACATATTTGGTTTCAAGTTTGTTTGTTTTGTTTGTTTTTTTTCTGAAATACCCAAAAACATTAAATTTAAGAACAAATGAGTTTCCAAATAGCCACATTTTGGTGCTCTTTGTGTTTTCCAAAACTGTTATTAAGGAAAATGATTTTCTCACGTTTGGTTTTACCGTGGAAAATATAAAATCAAATCAAATATAAAAAATTCATCAAAATTTTACATATGTTCTTATTTATACCTCCATGAACTAAAAAAAACAACAAGGGGGAATAAATTGTAGAGTTGTAATATTTGGCCAATTTATGATGATACCATGTTAAATAATAACTCTTCTAAAAACTCAAATATGTAAGATTTGGGTTTTTATAGATATCATGCCTTTAAAACCATAAGAGAGAAACAAATAAAAGGATTTTAATAAATATATAGAATTAATTGCTCGGGTTTGATGTTTTTCCTCCAAATTTTTTTCTTCATCTTTTCCTCTTTATTTTCTTTCTCTACTACTTTTCGGGTTCAAAATGGAACCTTAGGACATGTTTAGTTCTGTTTTTTGAAAATTATTCACGAGCGATTTTGAATCACAAGAACACTAAAAAGCGTTCTTGTTCTTAATTTAGTATTTTTTGTGTCTAACAAAAAAATTGGAAACCAAACGTATTCTCCATGTTTTCCTTGTTTTTGAAAACAGATTTCAAAAACATAAACCAAATATGCCCTTAGTGTTTGTCCCTCAACATATTATGGCCTGTCATTTAGGTTTATGGGTCATAATCATTATGTAGGAGAGATGGCCGACGAGTGGTTCAAGGCATAGCATTGGAACTGCTATGTAGGCTTTTTTTTACCAAGGATTTGAATCTCTATCTTTCCATACTTTCATCGAATTCACCAACGTAACTGATGGCCTTGTCTCTCCAAATAACAAATATTCCAACAGTTAGAACTCTTTCTCTCGCCACTCTTCTATCATCAACATATTTATATATTGATTTTAAATTTGAGAACCATTGATATCCTTTAAGTTTAGCTTGTTGTACAAGTGAGAAATGCTAAAATGGTGGATAAAAGCTTTTGGAAGAAAATAGCATTTGATGAAAGATTTGATCACATTTGATGAAATTTTAATGGGAGGAAGATATTCCATTATGATGAATATGAAATAAACTTATAGTTGCCATGTTGGACAGATTAGGAAACGTGTAGATCCAGAATATTGAGGAAGGATCATTTGGACGATATTAAATAGGGGACAGGTTTTGAAGCGAATGCACACAATGAAAATATAGAAGGAAAAAAGGTGGTTGTGGGGCTTTGAATACCTGTTGTGGGTATTGTCCAACTCTCTCAATGTTAGGGTGTTTTTAGATATCTAGTTGAATGATTTTTTGTGCTTGTGGGAATCTAGATTGTTGTTGGGGAAATGAGGGTATCTCATCTATGTTTTACTGTGAAAGAATTAGGTGACGAAGGCGTTAGAAAAAGGGGGAACCTTGTCGCACATAAAACCAAGCATGCAATTGAAAATCTTAAATCCTTACGTGCGAACGCCCCCTCGGACGTAAACTGGCCAAAGCATGTAACTAACTTCTTGTTTTGTGTGCATATATGTTGATTTATTCTCATGCCTTATTTCTATTAAAATGCTCAAGCCCAACCCAAAAGACTGACCTGATAGGTGAGAGAACCTTTCAAGCTTAAGTACCACTCCACACTCTTATATACGATATGTGATCGTATCATTATTTGTACTCAAAGGCATTACCACATAAAATTTCTTCTACTAAACAAATGTCTAGTACACAAGTGTTCTTGAGAGACTCAATTTTCACAATAGGCAAACAAAGTCTATTTGCCATCAATATTTCCTTTTTTTCTCCATAAACATGAAAAAAAGAAAAAAGAAAAAGAAAAAAAAAAAAAAGAACCTCTGCATGCTACTGGTTAGTGGTTACAAAAACAAACCTAAATTTTTTGGCTGATGCAACTGAAAGTGATCTCCCATGTTTAAGTATCCAGAAATCAAAACATGCATTGAACAATTACTCAATTAGTGCTTTAGGTCTGAAAGGGTGCCGTCTAGCTCCAAACATAATTGATTAATGTTGATTTTCTGAAATGGCAAGTGGAAAATTGAATAGAAAATTAGAAAGGGTGAAAGCATTTTGGTGCTGGTAGAATATGAGAATTGAGTATTGGTTTTTAACTCCTGGCAGATTCAAAAGTCGAAGAAAGATAAAATATAATTACTATCTCACTTTCTTTGTTTTAACAGGTGTACGATTCCAAAAGATGATCCAGCCAAAATCAATAAAAAAATATGAATGACTCAGCTTTCACTCGGTTTATGGGTCATGGTAAAGCATTTGAGCCGCTACCTAGGCTTTTGTTTACCGAGGGTTCGAATCCCTCTTTTTCCGTACTTTCAACTAATTCGTCAATGAATCAAATAACAAATATTCCAATAGTTACACCTCTATCATCAACATATTTAATGAGATTTTTCATTAAACAATCAAATGTAAGTGGCAAAAATTTAATTGAAGACAATTAGAAAGGATGAGAAGTCCCACCGAGAAAATTATACCAACTTAGTGGGGTCCGGGACGTCGGAATTCAAACATTAAAGCAGGGAAAAATCTGTATAAATGTTTGGTAATCAATCTTGATTCATTGAGCAGGTATTTCTCCCAATCTCTTCTATATACTAAAACATGGATTTGCCTTTTCAATTCTAGCTATTGCAGGGGCTTATTCTGGGGCTGGTGTTATGGTATAATCACCGGAGAGGTAGAGCACGGGCATGTCCCACAGGCCACTCCGATTGCCTGGCCAGTTATCGGTCACACTCCACCTACTACAAGGCAAAGTTCGGTCTTCCAGACCCTCGGGCCATTGCCGATAAGGTTGGCCCTGTATTTCATGATCCGGCTCGGAATGTACCGGGCAGTTGTGGTGAGCAACCATGAGGCTGTTAAAGAATGCTTCACCACCAACGACAAGGCTTTGGCCTCCCGCTCAACTTCTGCAGCAGCCAAGCTCCTCGGCTACAACTATGCTGCTTTCTTCTTCTCTCCTTACAGCCCTTTCTGGCGTGAGATGCGGAAGCTATCCGTTCATGAAATTCTCTCCACACGCCGCCTCACTGACTTGATGCCTGTGCAGGTCTCCGGGTGGAGGCTGGGATAAAGATTTGTACATGCTTGGGAAAGATAACAACTGGGTCAATCCTCAAAGGTGGTGTTAATTAAATGGTTCCGAACATCAATTCAATATTGTCCTGAGGATGATTGTTGGGAGAGATGTTTTAGCAACGTTGTTGATGGGAGTGAAATAGATTCTACTATAGCAATAATAAAGAAACTCGTGGTTCTAGCAGGGGCCTTTGTGGCATCAGACGCCATCCCATTTCTTGAATTTTTGGATTTACAAGGCCGTTTGTCCTCTATGAAATTTGCTGCAAAAGAAATGGACTTGGTTATAGAAAATTGGGTAGAAGAACATAAGGGAGTCTCAAAGGAGGCCAGCAGTAGGCAGGACTTCATATACATCATGCTAAGAAAGGTCCAAGACGCTTCCCTGTTTGGCTACTCGCGGGATACAGTTATCAAGGCAACTGTATTGGTATGTTTTTTTATGAGGAAAAGTGTGTTTACAAAAAATGCAATTTTTAGGTTGGAAGTTCTTTTTTTTTTTTTAAGAAAAAATTAGATTATAATGGTTTGAAGTACTAGCTTAAGGAAGCTTGATTACATAATCAGTCTTAGTTACTGAAATCTATTTTTTTTTAACTCTACCCATGCTGATGCTGGATTTTTGAAAACTTCAATCTTGAAATAACATTATTTGTAACCTTTCCTTTTCTTGATTATCATGAATATAATAATAATTAGGTTGAATGAAAAAATTATTGCCATATATTATCATGTTCATCCTAAAAATCCTAGGTACTTTTTTGATACATTGATCTCTTAACCCTTTCCTTTGTTATTTTCTGAAATTTAAAACTACAGACCATGATCGGGGCAGGAACCGACACCACTTCTACTTCCCTTATATGGCTCATATCTGCATTGTTGAACAATAGACATGTTATGAAGCATGCTCAAGAAGAGTTAGACATAAAAGTTGGTAGAGAGAGATGGGTGGAACAATCAGATATCCATAGCCTAGTCTACCTTCAAGCTATTGTTAAGGAAACCCTAAGGCTATTCCCACCATCCCCCTTATTTTTACCACGAGGCGGTTGAAGGCGCCGTGATGGAGTGGATATCCCACATTCCAAGGCACCGGCTTGCTGGTCGATGCATGGAAGTTGCATCGAGATCTGCGGTGTGGTCTAACCTGAAGAGTTTCGACCCGGAGAGATTTTTGACAAGCCACAGCGCTGGATGTTTTGAATTGACGACACTGAGTTAATCCCATTTGGTTACGAGTAGAAGATCTTGCCACAGGTTCCATATGGCCCTTCTAAATTTTACATGACAATTCTTTCGGTTGCTTCAAAGTTTGACATGGTTGAACCATCAAATTCTCCTGTGGACATGACAGAAGGGGATGGTGGTATCACCATGCCTAAGGTCACTCCGCTGGAAGTTATGCTCACTCCCCGTCTTCCTCTAGAACTTTACTAGCGCTACATAAATTAATAGTACCAAAATAAATAAATAATATTGTACAGATCGATTCTTAGTTGATCCATTAGATATTGTCTGTAATGGGTATATAAGTCATTGTAATGAATAAATGTATGGGTATATATGGAAGCAGAGTTTGAAGCTCATTTGTTCATAAGCGTTTGGGTGAGTCATGAGTGCTATATATTAGGGTGGTAAGCGGGGTATGACCCACATTTCGGTGCGGGCAGCGGGTTAGGTATCCTGACTTCTGCATTTCTGTCGGGGCCAAAGCATACCTTGAAGACTTTATAAACTTGGAATCTATGTGCGTCGGAGTTTGCATGGAGTGCCGAGTCTCTATCATATAGGATTCGGGATCCCAAAGTTCACGGCTCATTTTAGGAGGATTTCCAAAGAGCCATGAGGGCCCATGATTGATGATGAAACCTTTTCATCCCTGAAAAAGGGCTGATGATCATAGAAAGGACCATCAATTTTAGAAAGGGCGTGCTACGGGCATGTGTCTTGGATCTTAAAGGCAGCTGGGAAGAACATTTTCCCTTGGTAGAGTTCACCTACACCAAAAGTTACCAAATGATAATACAGATGGCACCATATAAGGCTTTATATGGGAGACCATGTCGATCTTCGGTTTGTTGGATGGAGGTGGGAGAGAGATCCACCACTAGTCCGGAATTGATTAGAGACACCTCTAGGAAGGTGGACATGATATGGAAGCCACTTCTCGGCTCGGGCCGGCGGAAGGCTACGTAGATGAGGCGGCTGACGACCCTCCCCAGAGTTTGAGACCAATGATCATGTTTTTCTTGAAGGTGATGCCTAAGAGAGGAGTGGTTAGGTTCGGCAAGCAGGGAAAGCTATCGCCGAGGTTTATCGGGCCCTTCGAGATACTTGAGATGGTGGGCACAGTTGTGTATCGGTTGGCATTACCACCAACTTTATCGAGTGTCCATAAGGTATTCCATGTCTCCATGCTCCGGAAGTACACTCCAAATCCGACTCATGTTGTGGATTGGGGCCAGCTCATTGTTGATGTAGAGAGGACCTTTGAGGAGGGACCTATGCGTATTATGGATAGTCAGGATCAGGTTTTGCGACGCAAGACTGTGAGGCTAGTAAAGGAGTTGTGGCATCACCAATGAGTGGAGGAGGTAACATGGGAACGCGAGGACACGATGTGTGCCACTTATCCTTCCTTATTCGAGAATGAAGGTACGTTGTTTAGTCTTTTGCAAAAAAAAAAAAAAATGAATGACTGTAGCATATGCATGTGATTTTATGCATATGTGCATGTGAATTTCAAGACGAAATTCTTTTAAGGGGGGAAGAATGTAAAACCCGGGTAAATTTGAGCTTTTCAAAAAAATGGGGCAAACACGGTGAACTTGCCGCTGTAATCTGGAGTTGAAAACACAGGAAGTTTTATAGATCTTAGACGACAAAACATACCTCATTGTTGGAGTTCTTCCGCATGAATTTAGTTGCCTAGGTGAGTTTCGTTGAATTAAGGGCAGTCAAATTGCACATTTTGAGGCGACCCGGGTGTCAGTGACACATGGCAAGCCATGTGAGTGACACAAGGCAAGCCATGTGTCACAAATCATGCATAGGCAAATGCATGTGTGACACATGGCCTGCCATGACATGACATCCACATGCATGGAGCATGGAATTGCTATAAAAAGGGGGAGTTCATAGGGGGGAGGAGCAACAAAGAGCAAAGGAAAAGAGAAAGGGAGGAAATGGGAGAAAGGGAAAGGAGAAAAGAAAGAGAGAAAATAAAGGAAGAGGAAAATAAAGAGAAAAAGAGAAAGGAGGCCGATGGTTTCTTCTTCAGTTCATTGGCCCTCCGACAGTCGAAACTCGTTAGGCCAAGGAATAAAGTCCGGAGATTCGACGAGGGGCTACGCTTCAAGAGGTAGGGATTCTTCCTGCTTTAGTTTATTTCTAGCCTTTGGGCTATTGTTTTTGGCTGAGTTTGGAACCATGTTGTGCCATGTTAATGGCATGGGGCCAGTTGTAGCGGTTTAAAAGTGCATCCCGACGAATTGGGTTGAATATTTGCATTTCTTTGGGTTGCCAAATGCTCACGAGCCTCGAGGCCTTATTGCGTGGATTGGCGCAATAGTGTGACCTCTGTTGTATTCCAACTTCGGATGACCATATCTTTCTCGTCCGAATTCCGATTCGTGTGTTCTTGAACTCTATGAAAAGCTCTTAGAGTCTAAAATCTAGCCATATTCTAGTGATAGGCATTTGGTGCTCACATCATTTCCGAAAGTTTTATAATAACACCAAGTGTACTAATTGCATGGCATGACATGCTTGTTTGATGAAATGTTGATATGTGTATTAATATATTGACATGTGATGAATTGTATTTGTAAACATGGCATGTTGTAGGCTATTTTGTGGATATGTTATATCGTAATTTAGCCTAGAGGATAAAGTGCTTCATTACTTGACTAAGTAATGATTTGTCTATGATGTTGATATTGACATGAATGAATTAATGTAGGGAAATTATATGCATGTTTGATATAGTTGCCCAAGATGCATTGGTGATATGCATGTTTGATCAAATTGTCCATAAAGCATTCATCATATATGTGACATGGTACAAATAGGCAATGGCGCATACATTGCATATGCACGGGGACATCGCATTAAATGGGTGTGAGTGCATGGTTGTGCGTCGACCGTCGTTTGGTGTTTGATTAGGTGGGCTCGGTTACATGGGACCCGGCGTCCAGCGAGTGCAAAGGTTGATTGAAATAGTAAAGAAATTATGTCTTAGGGTATCAGCCAGAGTTGGATAGATCCCCCCTCGGGTGAAAGACTTCGGCTTGATTATGGTTAGACATAGTCTCTAAGCGGTGAAAGGGCGTAAAAGTGTCTAGGCTTGTGGGCCGCGGCGAAACTGCAAAAAAATCATTGCCTGGCGCATGGGTTTGAATATAAAATGATCATTGTGAGATATCATCTAAAAAGCTTTTGGTTTATAAACAAATGAAATTTGTTTTGAAAATGATCATTGGATGTCATCTAGAATGACGGGTTTTCACACATAGGGTTAGGCGTTGTGTGAGGGATTCGGTGAGGACTCGGGCCCATGGTACATGATGAGTTGTATCTCATTTCATGGCATGGCATGTGGGATTCCATATAGAATTGGAATGTTCTTGTTGGAATGTGATTGTGAAATGGTGAGTGGACATTACATGTGCACTTAGGTGGAGAGTAGCCCTTGTAGGAGGTATTCTCTACTAGGCGTGGCTCACCCTTTATGGGAAAAATATTCAGTGCAAAGGCGAGACACCGAGTGGGCCGGCTTCATCCAGAAACGTAATTGTGAAGAAAGTAGACATGTGGCCTTGATATTCATTTTGTAAAATATATTAGAACAAAATAGTGTTTATATATGATTTTGTATAAAAGTGTTGTAATAAAATCTTAAGGACTATTGTGGCATAGTCTTGGCTAATATTTTGAGTATGGATAGAAGGGCGGTGGAAATTCTTTTACTCATAAATGAGTCTTGAGTGAATGAGACCGCGATAGTGTGGTATCGAGATATGCGATACCCGCCGTGTGCGAGGTTTGATATGGTTAGTCCACGGGACCCCTTGGGTTTAGGCGTCACCGCGTGGTCGCGACCATAACTCCTATAGTCATGACCACACCGAGGACATGTTTTCATAGGGTCTATGTGGTCGCGACCACACCAAGGACATTCACAAGAATGTCTTGAAAAGCATATTATGCGACCATAGAGTTTTGTGGTTGCTGTGGATGAAAAATTTTTATTAAGTGCATTTTTCCAAGATTTTGAAAATTCTGATCAAAACTTCTTTTAATTTTCCTCATATGTGTCCCTAACCTATTTCATCCCCTCAAAATTACTAATTCCTATTGAATCACTCTCTTGGCCACAAGTTCTTCTTTTTGTTTCAAATCTCTCGACCCAAATGATATTTTCTCCACTTGACTCATTAAGTGCTCCACTCTTGCTCTTGCTTTACTTATGAACCTAAAACACAACACACTAAACAAACAAACACATGAACAAGAGGATCCCAAAACAAAACAAATTGAAAAATAAACAAAAAGAGTAAAATAAAGTGAATTGAAAAAGGGATCCTCACAAGGCTTGGGTTGACTCCCAAGAAGCACTATGTTTAATGTCGCTAGCTCGACCATGCATCTTGATGATCTGACTACTCATAGTGATTATTAAAAATCAAAGCTCTTGCCTTCACTTTCAGCGGCATCATATCAGCTACCATTGGATTTGCCTCGTCTTTCATTAAATTCTCATTCCAGCACACTATTAAGACCTTTTATATATATACAAATTAATACCACTATTACGAAAATTTATTAGCTAATCCCGAACAACGCTAAAACTTGTAATTCGGGGTACCAGATTTCAAGCATGACATCTCCCTGCCCTTTCCCATGACCATAGAGTTGCGGGAGTCTTGACATAACACATTTCTAGAATAATCAACTATGTCGCGGGAATCTCCAAAATCATCTTCCTGGGCAATGCAACTTATGTTCATGGTATATGTATGACAGTCTCAAGATTACATTTAGCTCTTGAACCGAAAACTATATTACACCGCCAAGAGTTTGAATACTTCCTAGTATGTGTTTTCAATGCTATTCATTTTTGGTTGATGTAGTTTTTCAAATATTTTGTAAATCCAGTTATTATATTGCCTTTGTTTCTATGTAGTAGAACTGTTTCTTTGTCAATCATGGATCGTCATCCCAAAATTTGTTATCGGTATGAAGTTAGAGCGATTAGTGTATTGCCTTCAAAGTGTTAAAAAAGTATCTGATTTTCGCCATCAAATAACTATTTTGAGACATGTTTTAAAAAATAGCCTCATCAGACCATAATCATCTCACCTGGTGCGACCGGAAAATGTCCCCATCCAGTCACGGCATAGTTGCGGTTAGAAATAGCCCGTCGATCCATAGTTGCCCTTTTAGTTGCGGCCAGGAAATAGCTCCATTTATAGCCACCCTTTTAACCGCAATGAGCAAATGGCTTCGTCCATAATCATCTCTTATAGTTGAGGTCAAGAAATGACCTCATCTGTAGTCATCTCTTTTAGTTGCAGCCAGGAAATGACCCCATATGTAATCATCTCTTTTAGTTGCGGTTAGGAAATAGTCTCATCCATAGTCACCCTTTTAGTTGTGGTCAGGAAATAACCCCATCCATAGTCGCGCACCCCAGTTTGCGGTGAGAAAATAGCCCCATCCATAGTCACCTTTATAGTTGGAAATTGAAATAGCCTCATCCATAATCATCTCTTATAGTTGCTGTTAGGAAATAACCCCATTCGTAATCTCTTTTAGTTGTTGCCAGAAAATGTCCCCATCCATAGGCCGAACCACCTTTAGTAGGGCCAAAACTATAGTTGCGGCTAGGAAGTGACCTCATCCGTAGTCATCTCTTTTAGTTCTAGCCAAGAAATGTCCCCATCCATAAACCGAACCTCTTTTAGTAGGGGCCAAAACTAAAATTGCAACTATAACTTATAGTTATGCCCCCTATAGCCATCCCTTGTTGCAGCCCATTTTCTTTGTATCTCTATCATATGGTTGCACTTGGTCTTACTTTTGGTTGGGGTCAATGACCCCAACTAAAAGCTCATTTCCTTGTAGTGACAAGGCAAGGCTAAATCATCAGTATTGTTAGAGTGGACTAACTCTACTTGCTCAAGCTTCTATGGATCTTAAATTCTAAGGTAGATCCTTTCAGCTACATACCTCTTGAATCGAGCTTCCTACCCCTCTTCTCCAAAATTCACATCTCCTTTTGAAATACTCTTGGGTCAAAACAGACTATCACTTTCTAAAAATATTTGGTTGTGCTTGTTTTCCTTACTTACAGCCCTATAACAGACATAGCTTGCTTTTAAGTCTTCAAAATGCTTGTTTCTTGGCTATAGTCCTTTTCATAAAGGTTATAGATGCTTGCATCCTTCAGGGCGAATTTACATAGCTCGAAGTGTTCACTTTGATGAAAACTCTTTTCCTTATCAGTCCCTGTTTCTGTCCAAGTCTGCTTCTCTATCGTTTGTCTCAAATTCTGGAGCTCCATCTTTTGTTTTACCTCGTGTGTTTCCAGGCTTCAAGCCATCGTCTTGTTCTGATTCATCTTTACCTTGTTCCAAAATATACCATCACTTTTTAGCTTCTGCCCCTACACTCCAGAACATCACACTTCAACCTCTGCCTCTACCTCAGCACATCACACAAATATCCCTGTTATTCCTGTCCTTTTATTTCTTCTTCATCTAGTCATTCTAGACCAATTTATCATCTCGAAACTTCCAAACAACCTACTACCTCTTCTCTTGATTCTCATTCAGAACCTTGTAAACCATTCTCTACTTTACATGCCTGGTTCAATCTACATCCAGTACAAACCATATCAAAATCTGGTATATATAAACCAAAAGCGTATACATCATCCCTGCATCAAGAACCAACAACTGTTCCTGTTGCTCTAGCTGATCCAAATGGGAAAAGAGCTATGGGAGATGCGCACCAAGCTCTCCTCTGCAACCATACTAGGGCCTGGTTCCCTGTTCTGATGCTTCTCACATTGCTCAATGTAAGTGGGTGTTCCGTACTAAATTTCGAGCTGATGGTTCCTTGGAAAAATACAAAGCTGCCCTAATGTAAAGGTTTCAACAAACTCCTGGACAGACTTCTTTGAAACCTTTAGTCCTGTATCAAAGCTTCTACAATTCGCATAATTTTACTTTCAGCTGTCTCAAGGGTGGGAGATTCTTTCAAATTGATATTAACAATGTATTTCTAAATGGTGAGCTTCAAAGAAGATGTTTATATGACCTGACCTCAAGGCTTCGTCGATGCTAGAAGGCCTCATCATGTTTGTAAGCTTCGTAAAGCTTTGTATGGTCTAAAACAGGCTCCACGAGCCTGGTTTGAAAAACTCAAGGGCACTCTTCTAACTTGGAGCTTCCAAAATTCAGTTT
Organism: Tetrastigma voinierianum; assembly: GCA_016808115.1. Lineage (NCBI taxonomy): Eukaryota > Viridiplantae > Streptophyta > Magnoliopsida > Vitales > Vitaceae > Tetrastigma > Tetrastigma voinierianum. Next base: position 182,024 of record JAEQBH010003676.1, on the reverse strand, counting down.
CAGACGCCTCCTTGTTCTACACTCATAGAAATGGGAGAATGTTGTTACTTCTGGTTTATGTTGATGATATTCTCATCACAGGAGAGAGCTTCGATGATGTTCAGCAGGTTATCAGAGTTCTCAACCAAATTTGCTCTCAGACTTGGGATGGTAGCTGTTTCTAGGATTTGGAAGTGACTTGAAACTCTTCAGTTTCTTTATGTCGATCAAAGTTGTTGGATTTTAAGCGTTTAATGCGTTTTTGTGTGAATAAATTGTAATAAATATGTTTTAAATTATTAACGTTTTTTAATTGTGAATAAATTGTAATAAATATGTTTTTTTTTAAATTATGTTTTAGAAACGGTTTGTATTCTCGGTGGCCAGGCTTATTTATTGGCTCTAGGGGTGGCTTTTGAAAATACACGTTGTGTTACTTGGGTGATAAAGTGAAGGCTTTGAGGTTCGTTGGTATAAAATTCAGGTGCAATTTCGGAAATTCTCGGTTAATTCGTTGTATCCTGGGAGACGAACACTCCAATTGACACAAGCACCGTGTGTGGAGCGAATTCGTTTTAAGGAAACTGTGTTTCACAGGCCTCGAATCATACTGTATTCATATTCGGTTTGTTGAACAGGTTGTTTATTGATCTTAATTTCATTTTATTTATTGATTTGTAATTTAGAATTTGCTATCTTACATGGTGTGTTATATTTATGTAATTTATATAATCTCTGTTTACTGTGTGTAATTGACCAACAAAAGTATGTTGCTGATCTACTTCAAAGGACCAACATGGCTCATGCTAAGCCTAGTCCTACTCCTATGCCTATGAACTTGGGTAACAAGTTATCTCTTACAGATAGTTCATCTTTTGATGCACCTTCCTTGTATAGAAGCACGAGTTTGGAGCTCTTGATATCTCACCTACACATGGCCAGATCCGTCATTTGCTGTCAATAATCTCAGCCAGCCTTACATGCACCAACTATGGCTCATTGGAATGCTTGCAAAAGTTCCAGGTATATAAAGGAACTCTTTCCCTTGGCTTCTTTATTAAAAAACCTGCCAAATTATGACTCTTGAAGGCTATTGTGATGTGATTGGGCAAGTAATTTAGATGATAGGAAATCAGTAAGTGGTATTTGCATATTTCTTGGAGGAAATCTTATCACTTGGAGCTCACGAAAGCAAAAGGTTGTAGCTCGTTCAAGCACGGAGGCAGAATATAGAGCCTTGGCTAGTGCAGCAACGGATTTGGTATGGATTCAAAATCTTCTATCTGAAATTGGCATTTCTCATCAAGTACAGACCCCTATTCTGTGGAGTGACAATATAGGTGCACAAGCACTGGCCTGCAATCCTGTTTACCATGCTCAAACAAAGCATATAGAGATAGATATTCATTATGTCCGCAACTTGGTTTCAGAAAATAAACTTGATGTTAGATACGTACCTAATGAAGAGCAACCTGCAGATCGTCATAGCGCTGCCAATAGAACACTTCAGAACTCTTTGTCTAAGCCTGCATGAGGAATCCATGTCCAGTTTGAGGGGCATGTTGAGGAGTTTAAACAAATAGCTTGTTGAGGAATTTAAACAAACAGCTGAGCATCATGTGCTCCTGTTTGGGTGTTAAGCAAAGAGAACTGATTTGTAACTACTTGATTTTCTGGAATCTTCTATTACTGTATATATATTCTGTAACTACTTGAAGTTCAATCTGGAACTTTCTGCTTCATGGATACAAACATTTTAAATTTCTTAGTCTATAATAGAGAGAAAACAAATAAAATGGGTTGAATAAGCATATAGAATTCATTTATTAAGTTGAAACCTATTTTGTTTTTCTCCAATTTTTCCATTCACTTTTCCTTATATTTTCTTTTTAGTACTTTCCCGGATTCCAAATAGAGTATAAAAAGTCAAGAGATTTTATTTATTTATTTTGAGTGATTGCTTTATGCTTCATTTGGAACCCGAAAAGTAATAGGCAAAAAAATGGTAAGGAAAATGATTTTCTAATAATTGGTTTTACCATAAAATATATAAAAGCAAATAAAATATAATCAAAATTCTTCAAATTTTTACATATTTTAAAATATCTTTGTCCTTGTATAATAAAGAAAAACTAATCTGATGAGTTTGAATAAACATATATAATTGATTTATTAAATTTAAACCTATTTTTTTATTTCCCTTTAAATTCTCTTTCCTTTCACTTTTCATCTTTATTTTCTTTTTTTATTATTTTCGGGTTCAAAGCAGGAGCCCTAAGGGCATGTTTGCTTATAGCTTTGACAACCGGTTTGTTTTGAAAAGATAAGGAGATCCCGATGAAAACACGGAGGATTTGGTTCATATTTATTTTTGTTTTGAAGTACACGAAGAACATAGAAAACACTAAATTCACATAATAAGAACAGTTTTCGAGCATCAAAATTATGTTCTTTGTATTTTAAAAAACTTTTCTCAAGAACAATTTTCAAAAACATGAACCAAACAGACCCTTAATTTTATTTTATTTTTATTTAAGAGAACCTTAATTAATACTATTAGTTTTCCTCGTATTATTCAAATATAGAAAGTAATCCAAATTTTGAGTGTGTAGATAAAATGGTCTTAGCTAATAAACATATGTGTTACCTAATTTTACTTCTCTAAAATACATCCTCTAGCTGTCTGATTTCAATCAATAATTTATATTAAAATAAATAATTAATTTAGAATAACTGATTTGGTATATAACTTTTTATTCTATTTATCAATAAACGTCTAATTTGAATTAAATTGATTATACAAAATATAAAAATTAGGCTTACCATTTCTCAATGACACCTATAAAGTTGATGGAAGAAGTTCATTTTTTTCAAGAATTTTGAGTGAGCGGTTTTTAGAATATGATGATCCTTTTTATAAAATAAAAATCTTGTTTTTCAAAAAAAAAAAAAGGCCCCTTCCATTTTAGATGAGGGTATTTGTACCGAGGAGGCATATAATTTCTTCAGCTAAGCAAATGTCTAATTACAGAAGTGTTCTACATAGACTCAATTTTCACAATGAATAGACTAAGTCCTATTTGCCATCAATATTCCTTTTTTCCCATTGTAACTTGAATTTGATTTTGAGGCTTATGTCGGCCCAAAAAGCCCATTGTAGTACGACTTTGTAGAAAAGAAAAAAGTTGAAAAAAAATAGAGATATGTTGTAGTAGTAGAGGGGCTAGGCCATTAGGTATAGACCTTTATGCTTTCGAGTATTTTAATCCGATATCGGCATTAGGGGTTTGTGCGTTACTCTTATTGCTTTGTAACTCTTTTGGTTTCATAGTGAAGTTTTCTCTCCTTTACCGTGGTTTTCCATAAGATTTCCACGTAAATATTGTGTTTTTTTATTTTCGTATTTCTATTGTGGCATTGATCCGTAACACCCATAAGCATGAGAAAAAGAAAAAGAAAAAGGAAAGAAGGAAAAGAACAGATCTCTGCATGCTACTGGTTACAAAAAAAAACCTAAATTCTTTGGGTGATGCAACTGAAAGTGATCTCCCATGTTTAAGCGATCCAGAAATCAAAACAGCCATTGAACAATTAGTACTTTGGGTCTGTAAAGGGTGCCGTCTACCTCAAACAAATTGATTAATGTTTGATTTTCTGAAATAGCAGTGAACAATATTAGAAAAGTAGAAAGGGTGGAGACAGCTGCGAGAAAAACTCGCCAACCAAAATAATTATTGTATCAGGTAGGCTGGTTCATGGAAATGTTGGAAAAAGAAAATTGAAAAAAAGAAACATGGAAGGAAAGAAAAAAATAAGGGTAAAATTAATTTTAAAATTTTCTCTTTGTAGTTCCACTGATAGTACCACAAGAGGCAGTCGAAGACTGTCATAGTGTTATGTTGAATTGGGTGCAGTGTTCGCATTATCAGAAGGCCCCAGCTTGCTAGTCAACGTAGATGTTTTTGGTAGAATACATGAGATTGACGGTTTTTAACTCCAGGCAGATTCAAAATGGAACGATTAAAAAAAGATCAATTATTTTCTCTCTCTTTCTATCTTTTGACAGGTGTACCATTCCAGAAGATGACCCAGCCTAAACCAATAAAATTTTTTTGAATGACTCGCTTTCACTTGGATTATGCAGTGACCGATCCACACTGAATCAGGGCTGAAAATTTGGAATCTTTTCCTTCAAATTTTGGAAAAAACATTTACTTACATAAATATTTGAAACCAGATGTTTTAAATTCAAATTAAGCTAATTGTCATTTAACCATATAAATGATTTATGCTTTACTTTTGGCCCTCTGATATTAAGTTAGGCATGTTTCGTTATTAAAAATTTTGAGAAAATGTGATTGGTTATGGCTATATAAGTCTCTTGTTAAAGCATTTGAGTTATGATTTTGATTAATAGTGCCTGATTATGTACGATTTATGCATCATCTCGGCGCGTTAATTGTATATGATTGGTTATGACTATGTAAATCTATTTAGAAACCATTTGAATTATGATTATGTCGTCCAAGTGGGAGAATGTTAGATTAATTTATTAATTATGGACTAAACATAATCATATTACAATTTTAATTATATAATTGTGCATGTTAATTATGAGTCATTTATGGGATGGTTTAATATTAGCGTACATAGATCATGTTTTTATCTTCTCTTACTTTGGTAAGTCCATTGGGCTAAAGCCTAATTGTTCCATTGTGCTCTATATATATATATATATAAGTAAATGAAGCCTTAAAATTTTACAAGGGTTCGGTATAACACACTTTGGGGAGAAGGAAAAGATTATCTTCAACCCTAACTTTTCCTTCCCTGATTTCATCCTTTACAGATTTGAGAGGCTAATGACAGTCAACAATTCTGGATCTATGTCAGACATGTTTTTTTACACACTTTGAATTGATGTCTTCTTTGTTTAATAAAGTTATTCTTTTTGTAATGTATTTATTGGTCATTTGATTATTGATCATTTTGCTTTTAGGATCAATAAATACTCTTGATTTTAGAATATAATTTAACAGTAATGACCTATGTGACTGCCCAATTTGGAACAATTTGCTTTCAGTCCAAAAACTAAATCAATCTTCCCCATTTCAAGCTATAGGACTCAGTATAAATGGACACACCAGTCACTTAATTTTGGTTGATCAATAGAGAAGTATATGATAAAAGTGATCATAGTACAAAGTTTTTTTATTACAGAACATGATCAATGCAGTGATATTTGTTGGATTGGTTTAGACTGGCCTAATTCAATGTTAATTGGGGTTGTAGTTTGGGCCTTTGTGAAAAACCCATGGTCCTTTGCGTTGTTCAACCCAATTTTGCCCATGTTCTAAGAAAGCCCCATGGGCACCAGGATTTAGCAATCTGGAATCTCATTTGCCATTCTCAAAGAAAACAATTTATGACAAAGATGAATAACCTTTTCGTTTCTATAGAGAATCCTTACAACGAGAATCTTTCGTAAGGATACAAGTATAACTTTCAATAGTTGTATAACATCCATCTATGTGAATTATTGCTATGACCCATTTTCTTCCTTTCACCTTTTCTCTCTATTTTCTAATTTGATTAAAAGACACTTTAAAAATTATTTTGGATATTCGCTCTATCAAAATTTCTCCAAATTTTGATAAAAATATCCCTGAAATATTACTATTTTAGTTATCATCCCTGAAACAACCAAACAAAACCAATAGTTGTATATCATTATAGATTATTGCATATTTGTATGTGCTACTATTTCATTCCTTATCAGTATAGCTATCTTGCTCCTCTTGTTAGGTTTTAAAAACAATGAGTTTGAAGCTAAAATAAGTTATTGAGATACAAGTTCTTGGGACCTCCGATTTTAGCCTTCCTATCCTCTTGTTACTGTTTCATTCCTTTGTATTCCTTTGTAGATATTAGTGTAGTTCTTGTGGAAATCTCTCCATCTGTGCGGCCATATTTGAAGACTATTGTCCTTGTTTGCACATTCCTCACTTCATATTCTTATGTTTTCTTTAAAAAAATTCAGTAGATAATAACTAAAATTTATAAAGTACATGAAAATCCTATAACAATGTTTACAAAATGTTGTAACTATATCCTTGAAATAGAAAATGGATGGGCACTGGAAAAACTTATAGGAATGATGGAAGCAGCAATCAGTTGATCATTGATATCACTATATTTTAGTTATTTTGCGTGCTGAAGCATTGAAAATTAACTATAAAATGGAGAAAATACCCTTTTGCTATGTCATGTTTGTAATTTTGCTAATACTTCCATTGCTTTGGATCCTTAACTTGTAAATCCTTTGTTGATGTTGGTTTGAATTAACCTAGGAGCTTCAACCACTGCAGGGCCCTCCTCCTTGGAATGCTGTTTGATTTCTTTTATGAATGAATTACGCAACTGGAATAGACCCAATTCATAACCCTAATCGAATCCAATGAGTATTATTTTGGAACTTTATGTCTTTGATTGCCTATATTTAGATGGTTATGGGTTTATAACTTTTTAGATTTATCATTATTGTGATTCCTATATTTTGGGATATTTATATTGTTAGGTCGTTTGAGAGAATCAGATTAAAAATATGGATTTGTGGCAGGGTTATAGCATTTTTCATTACTATTTATAATGGGTTTTGGAATTTTAGTGGAATTTCTACTAGGAGCTACACTACCAAGCATGCCTTGTTTTGTTCACTGTGTTTACATGTATGACCAGGATGTATGTACTGCAACTAATTACTTGGCTTTTAAATCCCATCTAGATTTCCATGTGTGCCTTCAATAAAGCAATTGAATATATGCCCATTCATCCTTTTGATAAGTACTATCAATATCATTGTTAATTACTATCAAAGAAGAGATCAAAGCCATCCACTAATTATGCCTTTTAAGATAGAAGTTGTTGCATACTATTACTTTATTAGTGAATTTTGAGATTGTAATTTCAAGTTGTGTGAACAATCACTTCAGGATTTCATATAATCAAAAGAAATGTACTTTGGATTTGCCATATGGTACAATTGTTAGAAAAATGACAACGCTTGGAGTAAGATAAAAGTCTATTCATTGTGTGATTCTTATTTCCTCTTGATATTCCTTCAATAGGCTTCCCATTACTTTCTTCAAGCTGGAATCCATCCTCATGAAGTATAAAAGTTAAAGCAGATTGCTGTACTGGGAAGCGAATGAAAATATCATCCAGGTCACCTTAGAGTCAAATTGAATATATTAGGGAAAGAGTGAGTGGATTAGGTCAATTTCTAATACTTTCATTAATGGTGAATTATTTAATAAATTCATATCCAGTAGGAGTTAGACATTACAAGATTTATGAAATGATTGATTTTCTTTCCCTATGACATTTAAAAAAATATTCATCTTGGTTTAGGACCCTACATGCTTTCTCTGTTATAGTTGCTTAATCAAATAAGAGAAAGTCAAAAAGAACATGGGATAATTGATATGATGACTAAGCTCGGAACAATCAAATATTAATAGAACTGCCAAAACAAAACTTCACATGACCGACCACAAATTTGGCTTTGTTTGTCTAGTTAAGTCGATCTCTTGTCTGAACAAGTGTCCTCGGTTTTAGATGTAGAAAAACACTTCATTCTCAGATTACAGATGATTCATTTCTTCAGTTTCTTTTGCAAGAGCTCCCATCTCTTTGCCAATGTAATACTTTTTCAAGTTGTATTTGTGTATCTCTTAATATCGTCAAATGAACTTAGAATTGAGTGGGCATGTTAGCTCCCAAAATATTTCGGGTCGGGTCATAATTTTGGTCGCCACAAAAAAAAATGTAGCCATTTAACAATTTTCTATGTACCTTTTGCAGTTTGGCAGTTATATTTGGGCAGGTATTGTAACCAGCCTTTCTCTGTGTACACTAAGTGTCTTACCACTGACCATTGGTTACATTGGTAAAAGCTTTTACTATTAAATCTTGCAGTGAATTATTTTTTCCATAACAAGCTATCGTTTGTTGTGAATCTGCTGTCATGTCTCCACACGAACCGGTTGAAAGAAAATCATCCAGGAGCATTTAGGTCTGGGAAGGCAGAGCAGAGGCAATGACTTGATAAACTATTTCTATCCATTCCTATGTTCCTCTATGATTCCTATATCTTTGATTATGTGTTGGAAAATATCTATCATATTTGAAACTTGAAACTATGAACTAGCTCAGAAACATTACAATATAAGAAGTTAATCTGTCATGTATATTTATTTAGATAAAATAGAAAAAAATCATTTGAAAACTATAAGCACTTCTACTGCCAAAGTATTAAATATTAGCGCTGTTAGTTTTTGGCAAGGTGCTTCGTCTTCAAATTTTGAATTTTCTTTTGAGAAAACTGATTAGTCCAATTAAACCTTGTTGTTCGGTATTATTGATACTTCGTTGTAGCATATTTGCTAAATATGTTAGTGCTGCTTGTGTTTTTGAGCTTCAATATATTATCCAAGCCTGTTTTTATCAGCTTCGCATGCAACTGGATCTCATACTCGACTCTCCTTTGAAAATTCAATTGCTGATCAGAAATTGTGATTAGAAATTCAATATCGGTTTCTTTCAGGTAGAAACACTACTCCAAGTTTTAGGCTCGGCTGCGATAGTGCAGTTTGTAAGCGAAACGCTACTATTTGCAGAGGTTTGTCTGCGAAGTTTTTCTGAACTTTTAGATTCTCTTTCCTCGAAATTCTTTAGAGTGCCTTGTGTAATGTGGGTCCAGCCCAAATTTTTAGGCGGCCCACTTACCTCTTAAGCCCATTAGGGCTATATGTTTTATTGTAAAAACACATGAGCAGCCGTGGGGTGTTTTTTTCGGGGCGAGTTTTTTTTGGGGCAATCGAGCGCCGTGGTGTGTTTTGCAGGCTTGACTTGAGAGCGGCAGCTCTTGTCTTGTGTGTGTGTTCTGTCTGAGAAAAGAAAAAGTACCTTGTGAGTTTGAAGAAAAATTACAGCAGCCGAGTTTTTATACGGCGTAAAAAAATCCTGATTTATCTGACCGAGGTTTGGGTGAGATCTTCATCAACCTTTTTTGATTTGAGGCTAGATTTGCCTATTATTTTATTCACTATATTTGGATGATTTCATTGTTTGGGGATCACCTTGTTTAGAATTAGGTTTATTACCTAAATTATTATAGTGGATATTTGGGTGGACTTCCCAGACAAAGGTCGAGTAGTTTTCCTCTTCTCACTTTGGGGAGGTTTTCCACGTTAAAATTCTCTCAGTTATTTTGTGATTATCTCCTTGGCATATTATTTTTCTTGGCTGCATTTTATTGACTCATAACAGGTTAAATCAACAAGGGAAAAATATTTAGTCTTGTGTTTATTTCGACAAAGTGGTATCGGAGCTGAGTTACATTATGCAGATTATTGTGGTTGGTGTTGGTTTAAAAATGGAGGTCTTGGGAGGCCGTACGGATGGAGCTAACCTCGTCTAATTATTCTATCTCGACCAAGAATGGAAGATATTCTTTATTGCAAGGATTTATATGCGCCTATTGATGGGGATAAAGTAAACCCAGATATCGGAAGCGAGAATGGAAGATCATGCATAGAAAACGATAGCTCTAATCGAGACGGTGGGTAGACAGTGTGTTTCATCCGTGTCACGGGGCTGATGCTCGAGCTTTGGAAAAATTAGAATCCATGTAGACGAAAGACTACACGAATAAAGCGCACGATTAGAAGGCTAGTAAATCACGAAGTATAAAAGTGGGCCTGGCGTAGCGAGCACACCAGTGACTTTCAAGGGTTGGTGAACCAGTTAAATGCTATGAAGATGAAGATTGAAGATGAGTTGCAAGCATTGTTACTTTTGAGTTCTTTGCGAGATAGTTGGGATACTCTAGTTATCTCACTTAGTAACTCGGCTCCTAATGGCCCAATTTAACCATGGATATGGTAAAGGCCGGTTTGTTTAATGAAGAAGCCGGAAAGGAAGGCAAGGAATATCTTCGAGGCCAGGGGCTCTTGTCGCGAAACGGGGTAAAGGTAAAATTAGAAACCTAAGGGTGCGTGGTAAATCAAGCGGTCGCAATCAGGAGGAAAGTCTAGTGAAAGAAAGTGTTATCATTGGTAAGGGGAAGGACATATGAAAAGAAATTATTTATGCTTGGAAGCGGGAACAAAAGAAGGCAAAAATCGGAGGAAGATGAAAATAAAAATACTCCCAATTTACCTTTGTCGGCGAATGTGGCGGTTCTATTTTTGGAGATGAAAGAATGTTTGCACATTACGAGATAATGAGGTTGAGTGGATTATTGATACAGCGACCTCTTATCATATTACTCTAATAAGGAGTTCTTCACATCGTGTCTGAGGCCCGAGGAGACTTTGAATGCTTGTGAAGATGGGTAACACCAGCTACTCCAAGATTGTGGGTATTGGTGATGTTTGCATACAGACAGACGTTGGTTGTTCATTGACTCTGAGAGATGTGCGGCATGTTCCTGACTTACGTCTTAATCTTATTCTGGAAGTTGCCTTGGATCGGAAGGATATGTGAATTAAGCGGTAGCAGTAAATGGAAGCTTACGAAAGGTTCTTTGGTAGGCTGCTAGAGCAGGTTAGAAGCACACTTTACGAGACGATATGTGGAGATAGTTAGATGCAGCGAGATGGTTCCTCCCAAATTTATGGCCTGAAAAAGATTGGGTCACATGAGTGAAAGGGTTACATATACTAGCGGCTCATTCATTTTACTAAAAGGTAGCAGTCTTAACCCTTGTGATTATTGTTTATTTGGAAAACATCATAGAGTTTCTTTTTCTAAATCTTCAAAAAGAAAATCTAATATTTTGGAATTGGTTTATTCTGATGTTTGTGGTCCCTTTGAGGTGGAGTCCTTGGGTGGAAATAGATATTTTGTCACATTCATTGATGATGCATCAAAGAAGGTGTGGGTTTATACATTGAAGGCCAAAAGATCAAGTGTATCGAGTTTTCCGAGAAATTTCATGCCTTAGTTGAAGAGACGAGGAAAGTTTTGAAGTGTCTTACGTCGCCCGACAATGGAGGTGAGTATACATCAAAGGAGTTTAGAAACTCTTGCTTTCGGCACATCGACATTAGACATGAGAGACGGTTCACAGTACTCCACGGCCTGATGGTGTTAGAGAGGATGAACCGCACTATTGTTGAGAAGGTCAGATGCATGCTAAAAATGGCAAAGCTACCCAAAGTGTTTTGGGGTGAAGCTATTCGTACTGCTTGTTACTTGATAAATAGGTCTCCCTCAGTTCCTTTGGAGTTTGACATTCGGAGAAGGTATGGGCGAGGAAAAGATGTTGTTTTACAATCATCTTAAGGTTTTTTAGGTGCAAGGCTTTTGCACATGTACCTAAAATGAGGTCAGCTTGATGACAAAGCTTTTCCATGTATCCTTGTTGGCTATGGAAATAGAGTTTGGAGTGCAGTTATGTGGGATCCAGTGAAAAGAAGATTTTAGTAAGAAGTCTTGATATTTTATGAAATCGGACTATTTCAGTTGTGAGAAGGCGAAAGGTTAAAGCTATCGATGATGGTGTTATTGATCCCTCTGATTTATTCATTTTCCTTTGCGGCGTACTATAGATGGGAGCGAGATGGCGGTGATGAAGCACCGAGGCAGTGGTTGATGATGGGATGCCAAAGAGTGATCAAGGTTTGTTGAAGCGGGGGGCTTGACCTCCTCAACAAGTCATTTCGGAACCTCAAATTAGGACTAATAGGAGAGTCGTCCATCATCCAAGTATCCTTCTTCGAGTATGTGTTGATTCTTGATGTGAGGGAGCAGGAGGAATTTTCCAAGAAGTGCGGACTCATGCGAGATAAGGTAAAAATTTGGATGAAAGCTATCACGGGAAGAAATGCATTCTTTGTTAAAGAATGACGAGTTATGAGTGGTGGAACTTCAAAGGCTGAAAGGCATTAGGAACAAATGGTTGTGAGTTGAAAGATAGTGATTGCTGGAAGTATGAGCTCGTTTGGTAGTAAAAGGTTTTGGGGCGAAGGGTATTGACTTTGATGAGATATTCTCTCAGGTTGTGAAAATGTCTTCTCGGAGTTGTTTTGGAGTTTATTTGCTAGTTTTAGACCTCGAGCTTGAGCAGTTAGATGTGAAACGCTTTCTTCATGGTGATTTGAATGAAGAAATTGCATATCCTGACTTGAGGTTTGAAGTAAAAGGTAAAGGCACATGGTTTGCAAATTAAAGAAAAAGTCTTTATGAAATTTGAAGCAAGCGTAGAGACGTGGTACAAGAAGTTTGATTCTTTTATGGTGAGCCCACGAGTATAAGAGGACGGATCTGAGATCATTGTGTTTTATTTCGAAGTTCTGAGATGAAGTAACTTCGTATTCTTTTACTTTATGTTGATGATATGTTAATAGCGGGGAATGATTCAAAATTGATTGGCAAGTTGAAAGAGAGGTTGTTCAAGTCCTTTGACATGAAGGACTTAGGGCCTGCAAAACAAATGTTGGGTATGCGAATTACTCGAGATAGAAAGGCAAAGAAGTTGTGGTTGTCACAGGAAAAGTATGTTGAACGTGTGCTTGAAGGTTGATATGAAGATGCTAAATCGGTTAGCACACCTCTAGCTAATCACTTTAAGCAGCGAAGCTTATGCCCTACCTACGGATGAAAAGGAAAAGATGGCCTCTATTCCTTACTCCTCGTGATGGGGAGTCTTATGTATTGTATGGTTTGTCTGAGGCGTGTGCACATCTTTGTTGAAGTACGGAGTGAGTAGATTTCTCTCAAATCCGGGAAAGGAGCATTGAGGAAGCGAGTGAAATGGATCTTCAAATATTTGAGGGTACTTCAAAAATTGTGTTTGAGTTTTGGGGGTTCAAAACCGGTGTTAGAAGGTTTACGAGATCTTGATATAGCGGAGTGACCTTGATGGTAGAAGTCGACTTAGGTTTTATTCACTTTTCTTGGGGAGGCATTTGTTTCATGGCGGTCTAAGTTACGGAAGTGTCGCTGTCTACTGCGGTAGAATATATAGCGACAATGAAGCGACCAAAAGAGATGTTATGGATGAAGAGATTTGTCAGGCGGGTTTGATGCAAGATGAGTATGTTGTGTTTTGTGATAGTTAAGAGTGCTATGGACTTGGCGAGAATGCCATTTTCATTCTCGTACAAAGCATACATGATGCTGAGATATCATTAGTTCACGAGATGTCATTGGAAAGAGCTTATGAAAGCAGAGATTCACCTGATTTTAATCCCTCTGCGATATGATGTGAGTTGTTTACCCTGGAAGAATTTGAAGCTTTGTGTCGGGTCGGCCGTGGACTCTGAATGAGTTGTTAGAGTGTTATCTCATATGTTGGGCTGGAGGAGGTGTAATGTAGGTCGGCCCCGAATTTTAGGCGGCCCGCCTCTTAAGCCCGTGGGGCTATATGTTTATTGTAAAAACACATGAGCAGGCTGTGGGGTGTTTTTTTTCGGGACGAGTTTTTTTTTGGGAGGCGAAATGTGGAGCGCGTGGTGTGTTTTGGAGCCGAGAAAACAGAGGCTTGGCTCTTGTCTTTGTGTGTGTGTTCTGTGCGGAAGAAAAATTGCGGCCGACGGGTTTGAAGAAAAAAATTGCGGCGCGGGTTTTTATACGACATAAAAAATGTTTATAGAGCGAGTTCGGGTGAGATCTTCATCAACACATTTTGATTTGAGGCTAGATCACCTATTATTTTATTCATATTTGGATGATTTCATTGTTTTTGGGATCACCTTGTTTAGAATTAGGTTTGTACCTAAATTATTATAGTGATGTTGGGTGGATAGACAAAGGTCCGGAAAGTGGATATTTGGGGATCACGTCTTCTTGAGAAGGTAATTTTCTAAGGGGGAGTGGTCGAGGATTGTTCAAGCGTGGAAGCTGTAGTGAGATTCATTGGACCCTTCGAGATACTTGAGAGGGTAGGCCTTTATTTGCGTCTTAGGTTGGCGTTAAATGGCAGCGTCGGTGTCGTGTGAGGGTGTTTCACGTCTCCATGCTCAGAAATGCGGCACCGGTCAGACTCGTGGCAGTGTATTGGAGCCAGTTGAGATTGACATAGATGGGACCGTGAAGGGAGGGACCGGTGCGCGTGTTGATAGCGTGATCGGGTTCGGCGTAGATGGTGAGGCTGATGAAAGTCTTATGGAACACTATGGTGGAGGAGTTCACGTGGGGGCGCGAGGACACGATGCGGGTCACCTATCCCTTCTTGTTTAGGGATGAAGGTACGTGGTTTAGTTGTTTAGCAATTAAATAACTAGTTTACATGCATGGTACAGTATACATTGCATATGCATGTGAGTGTTATATTTGTCTTGAATTTCGGGACGAAATTCCTTTTAAAGAGGAGAATGTAAGACGAGAATTCAATTTACGGAATAAGAGGCAAAATCGTAATTTTGATTACAAAATTGTAATTACGGTTAAAATCACTAACTAATTCTCTAGATCTCGGATGAAGAAAGCAGTTGTACCGTTGGAATGAATCTCATAATCTAGTTAGCACGTAAAATTTAAGTAATTTTTACGAGACGGTCGAGTCTGGCATGTTTTAGTCATCGCGGTTCGGGGTAGTAAACCGATTTTGGTGCCACGAAAGCCACAGATAACATGTACACATGTACCGCCAGAGTGAACATCAGTGAAAATGATGAAAATGGAAGGTAGAAATAGTCTCTTAGAATATCAATTACGGTAAGAGGATATAAATGTCATTTTAGAGTTTGATTTTAAGTGGCTAGAGGATGAAATATATGATGCTTCATCCTCTTCATTTAATAAAAACCCACGTGAGAAGCAATTCATTTTGGTCCGATGGGTTGTTCGCGGAGAGGTTTTAGAGAGAGGCGCTTCTCTCTGGGTTTCTGATCAAATGGTTGGCGGACTTCGGGGTGAGAAGGAAAGAACGATCTACAGCCCAGACGAATACGCGTGGACTCGGTTTTAGTGAGTTTCTTCAAACTCCTTGAGGTAAGTTCTCCCTACTTGGGTTTATTCCCATTTTAGTACTTTCAAATGTTCGAGTTGATAGAGGCCATTAGGGGGTGTTTGATCGGTCCCAAACATTGGGATCGAATTAATAGAAAAATTTTGAGAACGGATGGAGCAGTCAGTGGCTGCTTCATGGCGGATGTGGTATGAATTTGTGTGTTCTTGGTGTTAATTATGTGTTTGAGACCGGAATGGCCATGAGATCTTGGGTTTATATATGAGCCAGAATAAATTGTTGAGCTGGAGCAAAACCACAGGGTTTCTTGTTCCTAGGAATGGTGCTAAAAATGTATTTTGGGAAAATCGTATTTGATTAAGTAATTGAATCGAATTGCTTGTGTTTGAACATTAGCCCGAATGAGCTAATTTGGTGTTTGAAATGATAAATTACATAACATATGTGTGATTTGGTACATGTGAATATAATTGTGTTATATATTTGCATGTGATTAGTCTGTATTGGAAGTGGCATACATGCATTCCATATGCACTGGAACGTCCTAGGATTTTAGGAGTTAGTGCATGAGATGAGTCTAGAGAAAAAGGTTCGGAGGGTTGTCTATGTATAAATGTCAGTCGGGGTAGTCAAATAAATAATATATCCAGCAGGCGGAGCGGCCAGTTGATATTTATTCATCGGGTGTAGTCCACAAACAAATAATATATGTATCCAATCGTCAGGCGGCCCAATTGATATATATTCATGGGAGGTTGCCCTAATTAAATAATTCTCATACAAGGCTTGGCGGGTGTGAAGAGTGGAGATAAAGGACTGGGATGAGTTAGTGTAGACATTAGTAGGATCATGCATTTGCTTAAATGTGTGTTTTAAATTGGAACATTCTTGGCTATGTTTAGGTGGTGAGTAAGCCGTAGGCGATTCTCCTATTGAGCCCCAGCTCACCCGTCGATGGGATCCCCAGCACATTTTTCACAGTGGGGAGCGTGCGAGGGAATGGCTCATCCTAGGGCTAGGAGTTTTGAAGAAAATGGGTGTGGCTTTGATGGTTTTTCCATATGTATTAAATTCTCTATTTTGATATATGTTGTATAGGCAATTACTAACTCTTAGAACTATGGGACATGGTTGATATGGTTGATGGATATTGTTTTATGGGCCCGAGAGGCGTTTATCCATGTTGTTATCCTTGGGATTATATTGGGTATTTGGTGGTAAATGCGAGTTTATGCAAGCATTGTATTTGGGTAGAGCTCCCCGTTACAAGGAGACTACGATTTTCTAAAAGTGGCGTCGGGTAACGGCGCCGCTCGTATTAAGCGAGTTCATTGAATTAGTCAACGGACCCAGATTTAGAGGCGTCACATTCTATGTTTAGATGTTAATATTTTTATTTAAATTTAATTTTTCTTGCTTTTGAGTTGCGAAAGTATTAATTAACGTTTTATATTCAAGTTTTACTACCATTTCTTTTTTCAATTGATAGTATCGCTATCCAGTTAATCTTTCTTATGACATAGTCGATCTTAAGTAAGATTTTATCAATTTTAATTTTAAGCTTCTTCATGAAACAGCTATTCTGAGGAATTATTAATAATATTCTATAAGCAATGCATGCATTTGGAAAAAAAAATCTAGCAACTTTTATATAATTTAGTATCTCAATTTAGGCGTATTTTCTTTCGTTGTAAATTTCTTTTAAAACATTTAGTTCTAAAAATAAAATCTAAGCCATCAATATCAGAAAATTTTAAATTGTTTTAGAAACATTCGAGATCAAACAATATTGTTTTAAACTATCATTGGTCAATGATTTTAATTTTCTAAGTTAAATAAAAAACCAAAAATATTTTCGTACTTTTGTAGTGTGCAAATCTATTTTTTGATGAAGAAATATAGCTTGATCAATTATATATGTAAAATAATCAATTCTAAAAGATTCTTCAATAGATTGTGTTACCTCATCATCGACATTTTCATCAAATTGTTTTTTTCTACGAACTCTACGTTTTTCACGAAATATAGGTTCTATACCCATTTCACATGCAATCTCTTTAGATGAAATCATAGCATTTGTAAATCCACTTTCCCTATATTTTTCAAAAAAAGAAATAGAACCTTTTAATTGATTTATAGCAATAATATGCATGTCTTTTGATTGTAAATATTTACTAACTAAGTTGACGGAAAATAAAATATCATACCAAATAGTCATGCCAGTAAGAATTCAAAATTCTCAATCTCATATGTTGCTAAACAATTAGCTTCACTCCTTGTTTAGGATCTTCACTAGTTTAGCTAATTGCGATAATGCATCTCTTATTCTTGGAGCTTGAAATCTTATTGTACAACACTTTCAACATGACTTTCCCAAACGTGTTTGTGATAATGGCTTAGAGTTAAACCTTGAATATTATCTTGTAAAATTTTCCATCGTTTTGTGGAAGATGAAAATAATGAATATATCGTTGTACTATTCCAAAAATGATATAGCCTTAGGACCAAGTTAGCCATATCACAAAGTACTAGATTTAAATTATGACAACCACATGGTGTGTAAAATGTCTCTAGGATTTATATTGAGTAGCCTTTTTTGTACACCCTGATGTTTTCCTTTCATATTAGACCCATTATCATATCCTTGTCCCCAGTACATCATTAATATCTAGTTCAAGATTATTTATTACATCTATAAGTTTATCAAATAAACCTTTTCCACTACGTATCATCTACTTTAATAAACTCTAAAAAAATATTCTTCTATTTTTATTGGACTTGTAATATCTACGCATCGTAATATGAGAGACATTTGTTCTTGAGTAACTTGCATCGGAGTACAATCAAGTATGATTGAATAATATTTTACTTCTTTAACTTTTTTAATAATATTGCTTCTTACTTCATTTCCTAACAAACTTATCAATTCATTTTGTATGTTATGTCCAAGATAATGGTTATGAATTCTATCTTGTTGAATACGACGAACGTGTTCTTGCATTATCGGATCAAATTCTGCAATCATTTCAATTAAACTTAAAAAATTGCCATTATTTTCTCGATATATCTTTTCATTTTTTCCCCGAAAAGCTAAATTATTTTTGCCAAGATTCTTTACAACGGCAATAATTCTTACTAATACATTTGCCAATATTCTTTTCTCTATTAATTTGTTCTTGGATACTCTAGATCAATTGTTTTATTTAGTTGCAATCTTGTTTCCTAATTCAATCAAATATTCATATTAGTTATATGCTCATTAGTTATTTCATGATTTTAAACTAACACCAATATTTCTCAATCTTTTGTTCCTTCATTAGCTGGATTTACTTGTAGAATAATTCATATTGAATAACTTGCAACAAAACAAAATATTTTATCCAAATCTTTTGAATATACTAGCCATCTTCTATCAAGTGTTTCCCATTTGTTAATTTGCGAAGATATAATGTGTAGTGGAAAAATGTCTAGAGTGTTCATCCTTAGGAAAATCTAAATTATTATATCTAAAGAATTGGACCATTTTTCTACTAATAAATCTCTTAATTTCATATCAATATTTTTTCCATTGACTTGGATCATAAATATTTATATGACCATAATCACTGTTTCATTAAGATTTTGATTGTCTTCTATTTCATTATCTTTTATTTCACTATTTTCTTTTCAATATTTTCTATTTCATTTATCCTCTATTTTATTATCTTTTATTTCAATATTTTCTACTTCAATATTTTTTTATTTCATTATCTTCTATTTCATTTTATCTTTTATTTCCATGTTTCTATTTCAATATTTTTATTTTATTCTCTTCTATTTCATTATCTACTTGTTTATTTTCAAAATTTTCATCTAAATTTTTTGTTACATTATTTTCTTACTAGTAACAAATTTATCAGAGATCCTTTTGAGATTAAATAGTTGATCTATTTTTTCTATTTTTTTTTAAATTTTTAAGTATCCCTTAGTTTGTCTTCTAGGTGTCATATTATTAATATATTATAACTATATAACAACAAAACAAACACAAACAAAAATATAACAACAAAACAAACACAAACAAACACAATGACAATATATAGTATAAATAAAAATATATAACAAAAAAATTTAAATTTATGAAACAATAGGGCACGGCAGGCAATAAAACTCAAGTTGAAGAAGGATTAAGGTGAGTGGATCATAGGAGTCGATCCGCATTGTGACGCAGCAAAAAAATAAAAATTTGATGCGTGATATTGTGAGTGAGGTACGTGAGGTTGAGTTCTCTTGGGACTGAGCCTTTGTGAGAGAGGCAGAGAGGGAAGAAGAAGCAGAGTAAGTTTTTGTTTCAGTTTGATAAGTGAGGGAGAAAGAAAAAAAAATGTTTGTGTTATTGGTTTACCGTTTACCGAGAGAGAGAGAGAGAGAGAGAGAGAGAGAGAATAAATTTAGACTATTAGTCTATTCTCATATTTGATTTACCGAGAGAGAGGGGTTGAGTGTTAAAGGGGTGATTTATTTTGATATTTTGGTAGTGATATGACTTTTGAGTTTTTTTATTGTTCATTTTTTAGATATTTAATGTTAGAAATTGGATTATGGCTGGAAATAATTGATTGGGCCAAGACATGCATGAGTTATTTATAAATGTTTAAAATTTTGGGCGCTTTCTTGAAATGGGGCACAAGCAGGAAACTTTTATGTCTATTTGTTGGGCATTACTGCGTCTTAGTTTAGGACCCTACATGCTTTCTCGGATTAATTTAGTAATCAAATAAGAGAAAGTAAAAGAACATGGGATAATTGATATGATGACCTTAAGCTCAGAACAATCAAATATGTATTAATAGAACTGCCAAAACAAACTTCACATGACCAACCCTGGGGGTGGCTTTGTTTGTCTAGTTAAGTCGATCTCTTGTCTGAACAAGTGTCCTCGGTTTAGATGTAGAAAAAAACACTTCATTCTCAGATTACAGATGATTCATTTCTTCAGTTTCTTTTGCATGAAGCTCCCCATCTCTTTGCCAATGTATGCACTTCAAGTTGTATTTTGTATCTCTTAATATTGTCAAATGAACTTAGAATTGAGTGGGCATGTTAGCTCCCAAAATATTTCGGGTCGGGTCATAATTCTGGTCGCCACAAAAAAAATGTAGCCATTTAACAATTTTCTATGTACCTTTTGCAGTTTAGCAGTTATATTTGGGCAGGTCTTGTAACCAGCCTTTCTCTGTGTACACTAAGTGTCTTACCACTGACCATTGGTTACATTGGTAAAAGCTTTTTACTATTAAATCTTGCAGTGAATTATGTTTCCATAACAAGCTATCGTTGTTGTGAATCTGCTGTCATGTCTCACACGAACCGGTTGAAAATCATCCAGGAGCATTTAGGTCTGGGAAAGGCAGAGCAGAGGTAATGATTTGATTTCTATCCATTCCTATGTTCCTCTATGATTCCTATATCTTTGATTATGTGTTGGAAAATATCTATCTATCATATTTGAAACTTGAAACTATGAATTAGCTCAGAAACATTACAATATAAAAAGTTAATCTGTCATGTATATTTATTTAGATAAAATAGAAAAAAATCATTTGAAAACTATAAGCACTTCTACTGCCAAAGTATTAAATATTAGCGCTGTTAGTTTTTGGCAGGGTGCTTCGTCTTCAAATTTTGAATTTTCTTTTGAGAAAACTGATTAGTCCAATTAAACCTTGTTGTTCGGTATTATTGATACTTCGTTTGTAGCATATTTGCTAAATATGTTAGTGCTGCTTGTGTTTTGAGCTTCAATATATTATCCAAGCCTGTTTTATCAGCCGCATGCAACTGGATCTCATGCTCGACTCTCCTTTGAAAATTCAATATCCGTTTCCTTTCAGGTAGAAACACTACTCCAAGTTTTAGGCTCGGCTGCGATAGTGCAGTTTGTCAGCAAGAAACTACTATTTGCAGAGGTTTGTCTGCAGTTTTTTTTCTGAACTTTTAGATTCTCTTTCCTCGAAATTCTTTAGAGTGCCTTGTAGCTGTGGAGAATGTTCATCTTCTTAATCATAACACGTACCACACAACTACGATTCAATGCAACTGTTTTATTGTCACCTTTTTGACAGGATCTATTGAAATTTGTGACAGAATGGGGAGAATTCTTGAATTCTAAAACGTGGACAACATATATGAAGAAAAGTTTTATAAGTGTGCTAAAACACGCCTTCATAACAAGAAATATTCTCTAGCTGACTTCACACACAGAGCTTCAGAACCTTCTGGTTCAATACCTTCAACACCCCCTCTTTCAGCTACGTGGAGTCTTCCATGGTGAGCTTGCTTCCTAAGGGATTGCAACCGAGGTTCGGCAGTGCCTTAGTAAAAATATCTGCAGGCTGCAACTCAGTGGGAATATATCTGATCTCCAACTTGTTAGTAGTCACAAGATCACGGACAAATGAATATCAATCTCTATGTGCTTTGTACGATAATGATAAACTGGATTATTAGCAAGTGCTTGAGCACAGCAGTTGTCACCAGAGCAGAGGTGGTGTTTGCTGAAGCTTAACGCGAATTTCTGTGAATAAATTCTGAAACCAGACAAGATCAGTGGCTGCACTTGCTAGGGCTCTATATTCAGCTTCGGTTCTGGATCGGGCTACAACCTTCTGCTTTCTAGAGCTCCAAGTAGTAAGATTAACGTAAAAATACACAAATAACACTCATAGATTTTCTATTATCAACATTGCTTGTCGGCATCAGAATAGCCTTCAAGGTTCATGATCTGTGTTGGTCACAAACTTAAGACCATGAAATAGTGCCCTTATGTACCGTAGTACCCTCTTGCATGCTTTCCAATGAGACAAAGGTTGGTGCTTCTAGATATTGGCTGAGACGATTCACAGAAAATGCAAAGGTCAAACTGTGACAAAGTAAGTGTGCAAAGCCCTACTGTGCTTGTAGAGAGATGGAGCATCAAATGGGCACTGTCATGGAGGATAGTTTGGAAGTCACACACATAGGAATTAGGGACAGCTTTAGCATGTAGCAGATTTGTTTTGTTAGAAGATCTGGCATATTTAGTTTGACTGAGATGCAAACCTGAAGGACTTGAATGACCCAAAAACCGAGAAAAGCAATTCATGGACTAAGGTTTTAAAGCAAACTGAATGTTAGGTTCCTTAATAAGCTGTTGAATGGCATTTGAATCTTCACCAGTGATCAGAATATCGTCGACATACACTAGGAGAAGCAATGGTCAGCCACCTTTGTGAGTGAAGAATAAGTATCAGGATCAAATTGCTAAATCCCCAAGCTATAAGAGCACTCTTTGCTTCTCAAATGGAGTCCTTGGTGCTTGTTTTAAGCCATACAAAGCTTTATGAAGTTTGCAAACATAAGTGGGCTTGGTAGAATCCACAAAACCTGCTGGTTGAGCCATAAAGACAGCTTCACGTAAGTCACCATTTAAGAAGGCATTATTGATGTCAATTTGTTGAATGTCCCAATTTCTTGACACAGCTAATGTAAAAATAATTCTAATAGTAGATTCTTTAATCACGGGACAGAATGTCTCAGAAATCAAGCCAGGAGTTTGTTGAGAAAACCCTTTGCCTCCAATCTGGCTTTGTATTTATCAAGATTCTCCATCCGACCTTGAATTTTGTTGAAACCCATTTACTTTGAATAATATGATGGGCATCACTAGGAGAACTAATTCCCATGTATTATTCTTTAGAAGAGCTTGATACTCAGTTTCCATGGCCTCCTTCCAGTGAGGATCAGCCAATGCAAGAGGAACAGCAGATGGCTCACAATGAAGCATAGCAGTAAGAACTTTTGGTTTGAAAATACCTGACTTGGATCTTGTTCGCATAGGATGAACAGACGCAGGAGGAAGAGTTGCTAGAGGAATGGAGGTAGCTTTATCTGATATCGCCAGTAATGGGGGCAACAATGACATTCTCAAAGATGTTGTAGCATTTTTGAGTCAGTAGACGTAATTCCCTTGGAAGAGTGGAAGAAGGAGCCAAAAATGGCACTTGAATCAGGGGAACATATGAAGACTGTTCTGAGCAAGAATCCGACTGCCTGCTGCTACTATAATGCTGCACAGGAGTAAAATCGGAAGCTGGAACTGATTTTGAAGGAGAGCAAAGGGGTGCAAAAGGTATAGCAAATGATGAGGCACCATAGATCTGATATTCTGAGATGGTGCAGTGGGTGATTGAGATACAAATAACTGCTGATAAGGAAAGAGAGTTCATCAAAAGTAACAGTACGGGCTATATACATTCTTCCTGAAGAGATTGTAAACATTTATAGCCTTTGTGAAAGGACTATACCCTAGGAAATACACATTTTGATGTCTTGAAGGCTAACGTATGCTGTTGTAGGGTCTTAAGTATGGAAAGCAGAACAACCAAACACCTTTAGAAAATGATAATCCTGGCTTATAACCAAACAAGCATTCAAATGGAGATAGATCCTTGAGCACTGGTGTGGGAAGACGATTTAACAAATAAGCAGCTGATAAGAAGGCCTCCCACCAAAACTTTAAATCTGTGGCTGCTTGTGCAAGTAATGTGAGACCAATCTCTACAATACTACAATGTTTTCGTTCAGCCTTCCCTTGCTGCTGATGAGTATAGGGACAGGGGTGACAAAATGCAATACCAAGATCATGAAGAATAGCTTAGAGTTTGCATTCTCTCCCCCTCCACCCCCAATCAGTTTGTAAACATTTAATCTGATTCAGATTGTCTTTCAACTAATTTGGTAAAGATGCAGACCATTATTAAAGTGCCCTTTTAAGGAGAACATTTCAAGTATGAATGTCCTTTACATAACAACAAAAGGTTAAACTCCACTGTGAATTTAGAAATGCTAATCAGATTTTTGGTTATAGAGGGAACTAAAAGTATGTTCCGAAGAGCAAGAGATTTAGGGGAAATACCAGTGTTTGATAAATTGATGTTGCCAACATAGTAATAGGCAACTCTGTACCATCTCAATCGATGAATTTGCCATGTCCAAGTACTCATTCTTTGCTGTTAAGAGAATCACCCGATTGCCACATGATGTGTGGCACCATATCTAGAACCATGAAGTATCCTTAACGTCCTTTGGAGAAGCAATGTATGCTGAGAAGAATGAAGCAGTGGAAAGAACTAATACTTGCTGATGAACCTCTAGAAGATTTAGACTGATGTTGATAACTATCATCAAATCTGTGAAAACATTCATGGCCATGTATGTCAGGCTTACCGCAGATTTAGCAGTGAGGCTTGTTGTTTGCTCTAGGAAGGGATATTAACGGCCACCAGGAGAAGATGAGTATCGCCAAAATGCCATAGTTTGATCAGTCTAACCCGGATGTTTAGAGGTGTTAACGTAGCTGGTATCACATGGGAAGACTTGCAGAAGAAGGAATGGGTGTTGCACACGAAGGAAGATGGAGATATCGCCATTGAAGCCTTGTCACTGCTCTGATACCATATTGAACTTTGTAACAGAATGGGAGAAATTCTTGAATTCTAAAACGTGGACAACGCATATATGAAAAAGTTTAAGTGTGCTCAACACGCCTTCATAACGAGATATTCTCTAGCTGACGCTTTTACAAGAGCTTCCAGAACTTTCTGGTTCAATACCTTCAACAGGATCGGAAACTCTGAAACAACTTGATGAATTATTGACCTGATCGGCCCTAAGAGTTTGTTCGTGAGATAAAGGTATTCTTCATTTACTGCAAACTGTATGACATATTTATATTCCTTACACAAGAACCCTCAAAGTCCCTGTCTGAGTTTTCTAAATTCAATCTTTTGTTACCATCGCCTGTATATAGCAACGCGCTCTCCTGCATCTGCAGTGTTTACACAAAAATCAATTCAGTCCCGAGAACATAAGTAAAAGAAGAATCATTCTCCGATATTTCAAGACCTTTATCACCATATCCATAGGTAAGCAGTCTATAACTTTCATTCTTTTTTTCCTTTTTTTAAGCCCTTTTGTCCAGTTGAGAAATTTGAAGCTCATTATCCATTACCCTGAAAGCAGATTCTAGCTTTTTCATCCATGTTTTGATCAAACTGTTTCGTTTTTCTTGGTCATTGTGATTGCAGTACCCGATTTCAAACGCCAACATCTCCTCCGCTTTCACAGCCATAGAGTTGCAGGAATCTTCAGCATAACACATTTCTAGAATAATCAGCTATGTCGCGGGAATCTCCAAAATCATCTTCCTAGGCAATGCAACTTATGTTCATGGTATATGTATGACAGTTGGCTCTTGAACCGAAAACTATATTACACTGCCAAGAGTTTGAATACTTCCTAGTATGTGTTTTCAATGCTCATTTTTTAGTTTATGTAGTTTTTGGATATTTTGTAAATCTGGTTATTGTATTACCTTTGTTTCTATGTAGTAGAACTGTTTCTTTGTCAATCATGGATCGTTGATCATCTGAAATTTGTTATCGGTATGAAGTTAGAACAGTTAGTATATTGCCTTCAAAGTGCTAAAAAAGTGTACGGTTTTCCATACATCAAATTACTATTTTGAGACATGTTTTTAAAAATTAATTTTAAAAAATAGCCTCATCGAACCATAATTTTCTTATAGTTGCGGCCAGAAAATGTCCCCATCCACAATCACCCTTTTAGTTCTTGGTTTAAGAAATAAGCCCCATCGATCCATAGTTGCCCTTTTAGTTGCGTAGGAAATAGCTCCATTTATAGCCACCCTTTTAAGCTGCGATGAGCAAATAGAGCACAAATCCATGTCATCTCTTATAGTTGAGGTTAAGAAATGACCTCATACGTAGTCATCTCTTTTAGTTGCAACTAGGAAATGACCCCATATGTAGTCATCTCTTTTAGTTGCGGGTTAGGAAACTAGTCATCCATAGTCACCATTTTAGTTGTGGTCAGGAAATAACCCCATCCATAGTCACCCTTTTAGTTGCAGTGAGAAAATAACCCCATCCATAGTCACCTTTATAGTTGGGGCCAGGAAATAGCCTCATCCATAATCACCTCTTATAGTCGCGGCTAGGAAATGACCTTATCCGTAGTCATCTCTTTTAGTTCTTGCCAGAAAATGTCCCCATTCATAGGCCGAACCACCTTTAGTAGGGGCCAAAACTATAGTTGCGGCTAGGAAATGACCTCATCGCGGTAGTCATCTCTTTTAGTTCTAGCCCGGGAGAAATGTCCCCGTCCATAGGCGAGACCTCCTTTGAAGTAGGGGCCAAAACTAAAATTGCAACTATAACTTATAGTTATGCTCCCTATAGCCATGCCTTGTTGCAGCAGTTTTCTTATTATCTCTATCATATGGTTGCGCTTGGTTTTACTTTTTGGTGAGGTCATTGACCCCTGACTAAAAGCTCATTTCCTTGTAGTGACAACAAGGCAAGGCTAAAACAAATCATCAAAGTATTGTTGAAATTGGACTAACTCTTCTTGTAGCTTCTGTGGATGCTAAATTCTAGTGAGTAGCCTTTCAGCTACATACCTCTTGAATCGACTTCCCTACCCCTCTTCTCCAAATTCATCTCTTTTGAAATACTCTTAGGTCCAAAACCGGACTATCACTTTCTAAAAATATTTGGTTGTGCTTGTTTTTCCTTACTTACAGCCTATAACAGACATAAGCTTGCTTTTAAGTCTTCAAAATGCTTGTTTTCTTGGCTATAATTCTTTTCACAAAGGTTATAGATGCTTGCCATCCTTCCAGGCGAATTTACATAGCTCGAAGTGTTCACTTTGATGAAAACTCTTTTGCTTATCAGTCCCTGTTTCTGTCCAAGTCTGCTTCTCCATCCTTTGTCTCAAATTCTGGAGCTCCATCTTTTGTTTTACCTCGTGTGTTTCCAGGCTTCAAGCCATCGTCTTGTTTTGATTCATCTTTACCTTGTTCCAAAATATACCATCACTTTTAGCTTCTGCCCCTACCTCAGAACATCACACTTCAACCTCTGCCTCTACCTCAGCACATCACACAAATATCCCTGTTATTCCTGTCCCTTTTATTTCTTCTTCATCTGATCATTCTAGACCAATTTTATCATCTCCCGAAACTTCCAAAGAACCTACTAACTTTTCTCTTGATTCTCATTCAGAACCTTGTAAACCATTCTCTACTTTACATGCCCTGGTTCAATCTACACATCCAATGCACACCAGATCAAAATCTGGTATATATAAACCAAAAGCGTATACATCATCCCTGCATCAAGAACCAACAACTGTTCCTCTTGCTCTAGCTGATCCAAATGGGAAAAGAGCTATGGGAGATGCGCACCAAGCTCTCCTACGCAACCATACTAGGGACCTGGTTCCCTGTTCTGATGCTTCTCACATTGTTCAATGTAAGTGGGTGTTCCTTACTAAATTTCGAGCTGATGGTTCCTTGGAAAAATACAAAGCTCGCCTAGTAGCCAAAGGTTTTCAACAAACTCCTGGACTAGACTTCTTTGAAACCTTTAGTCCTGTTAGTAAAGCTTCACCTGGTCGCATAATTTTTACTTTGGCTGTCTCAAGAGGGTGGGAGCTTCAACAAATTGATATTAACAATGCATTTCTAAATGGTGAGCTTCAAGAAGATGTTTATATGACACAGCCACAAGGCTTAAATCGATGCTAAGAAGGCCTCATCATGTTTGTAAGCTAGCTGAAGCTTTTGTGGTCTCAAAACAGGCTCCACAGGCCTGGTTTGAAAAACTCAAGAATTGCTCTTCTAACTTGGAGCTTCCACAGATTCAGTTTCAGACACCTCTCCTTGTTCTACACTCCTTAGAAATTGGAGAATGTTGTTACTTCTAGTTTATGTTGATGATATTCTCATCCCGGGAGGCTTCGATGATGTTAAGCAGGTTATCAAGTTCTCAACCAAAAATTTACTCTCAAGACTTAGGATCTGTTAGCTATTTTCTAAGTTTGAAGTGACTCGAAACTCTTCACAGTTTCATTTATGTCAGTCACAGTATGCTGCTGATCTACTTCAAAGGACCATCATGGCTCA
Organism: Tetrastigma voinierianum; assembly: GCA_016808115.1. Taxonomy (NCBI): domain Eukaryota; kingdom Viridiplantae; phylum Streptophyta; class Magnoliopsida; order Vitales; family Vitaceae; genus Tetrastigma; species Tetrastigma voinierianum. The sequence continues at coordinate 154,059 of JAEQBH010003676.1, read as the reverse complement.
TGCTAACCCTAGTCCTACTCCTATGAACTTGGGTAACAAGTTATCTCTTACAGATAGTTCAGCTTTTGATGCACCTTCCTTGTATAGAAGCACAGTTGGAGCTCTTCAGTATCTCACCTACACATGGCCAGATCCGTCATTTTAGCATCAATAAGCTCAGCCAATATCTTCATGCACCAACTATGGCTCATTGGAATGCTTGCAAAGTTCTCCAGGTATATAAAGGGAACTCTTTCCCATGGCCCCTACTTTATTAAAACCTGCTCAAATTATGACTCTTGAGGCTATTGTGATGCTGATTGGGCAAGTAATTTGATGATGGAAATCAATGCAAGTGGTATTTGCATATTTCTTGGAGAAATCTTATCATGGAGCTCATGAAAGCAAAGGTTGTAGCTCGTTCAAGCACGGGCCAGAATTTAGAGCCTTGGCTAGTGCAGCAACGGATTTGGTATGGATTCAAAATCTTCCTATCACAAGTGGCATTTCTCATCAAGTACAGACCCCTATTCTGTGGAGTGACAATATAGGTGCACAAGCACAGGCCTGCAATCCTGTTTACCATGCTCGAACAAAGCATATAGAGATAGATATTCATTATGTCCGCAACTTGGTTTCACAAAATAAACTTGATGTTAGATACGTACCTACTGAAGAACAACCTGCAGATCTCCTCACTAAAGCTGCCAATAGAACACTTCAGAACTCTTTGTCACAAACTTACCATAAAATCACTATCCAGATTGTATATTAGAGTTAAATAACAGCTGTTAGAGATTTAATGACAAGCTGGGATCATATATCTATTTCTCCTAAAATGTAGAGCAAATTGATTTTTAACTACTTTGATTTCCTGGAATCTTCTATTACCGTATATATATTCTGTAACTACTTGAAGTTCAATCAGGAACTTTCTGCTTCTGTATGGATACAAACATTTTTAAATTTCTTAGTCTTTATATAATAGAGAGAAAACAAATAAAATGAGTTGAATAAACATATAGAATTCATTTATTAAGTTGAAACCTATTTTTTGTTTTTCTCCAATTTTTTTCCATTCACTTTTTCTCTCTATTTTCTTTTTAGTACTTTTTCAGTTCCAAACAAAGCCTAAAAGTCAAAAGATTTTATTTATTTATTTTGAGTGATTGCTTTATGCTTCATTTGGAAACCGAAAAGTACTAGGCAAAAAAATGGTAAGGAAAATGATTTTCTAATAATTGGTTTTACCATAAAATATGTAAACAAATAAATATAATCAAATTCTTCCAAATTTTTACATATTTTTAAATATCTTTGTCTTGTATAATAAGAGAAACTAATGAAATGAGTTTGAATAAACATATAGAATTGATTTATTAAGAATTTAAACCTATTTTTATTTCCCTTTAAGTTCTCTTCCTTTCACTTTTTATCTATTTTCTTTTCTTATTTTCGGGTTCAAACAGAGCCTAAGGGCATGTTTGCTTATAGCTTTTGAAAACCAGTTTTTGTCTTGAAAAAATAAGGAGATCAATGAAAACACATAGAGATTTGGTTCATATTTTATTTTTGTTTTGAAATACACGAAGAACATAAAAAACGCTAAATTCACATAATAAGAGCGGTTTTCAGAACATCAAAATTATGTTCCTTTGTATTTTTTAAAAAACTTTTCTCGAGAATAATTTTAACGTGTAAAACAGACCGTAGTACTATTTATTTTACTTAAGAGAACCTTAATTAATACTATTAGTTTTCCTCGTATTATTATTCAAATATAGAAAGTAATCAAATTGTGAGTGTGTAGATAAAATGGTCTTAGCTAATAAACATCTATTATTTACTTTTTTTTGGTGAAAATCTATTATTTGCACAATTTTTTTACTTCTCATAAAATACCTCCTCTAGGTGTCTGGTTTCAATCAATAATTTATATTAAAATAAATAGTAATTTAGAATAACTGATTTGGTATATAACTTTTATTATATTTATCAATAAACGTCTAATTTGAATTAAAATTGATTACACAAAATACTAAAAATTAGGCTTACCATTTCTCAGTGAAACTTATAAAGTTGATGGAAAAAGTTCATTTTTTTTCAAGAATCTTGAGTGAGCGGTTTTTAGAATATGATTATCCTTTTATAAAAAATAAAAATCTTCATTGTTTTTTTCCAAAAAAAAAAATGGCCTCTTCCATTTTAGATGAGGGTATTTGTACTTAGAGGCACATAACATTCCTAGCCTAAGCAAATGTCCTAGTACAGTGTTCTACAGAGACTCAATTTTCACAATAGGCAAACTAAGTCTATTTGCCATCAATATTTCCTTTTTTTTCCCATTGTTGATTTGTAACCCGAATTTGATTTTGAGCTTATGTCTGACACAAAAGCCCGTAATACGACTTTTGTGAAAAAAAAAGTTGAGAAAAAATAGAGATTTGTTGTAGTAGTAGAGGGGTTGGGCCGTTAGGTATAAACCTTTATCTTTCGGGTATTTCGATAAATATCAGCGCATTAGGATTTATTGCATTACTAGTGTACTTTGTAACACTCTGGTTTCATAGTGAAGTTTTCTCTCCTTTCACGAGTGGTTTTTCCCATAAGATTTCCACCTAAATATTGTGTTTTTTATTTTAAGTATTTCTTTATTGTGGCGTGGTCTTAACACCCATAAGCATGAGAAAAAGAAAAAAGAAAGAAAGGAAAAAATAGATCCTCTGCATGCTACTGGTTACAAAAAGCAAACCTAGAATTCTTTGGCTGATGCAACTGATGATATCCATGTTTAAGTGTCCAGAAATCAAAACATGCATTGAACAATTAGTACTTTGGGTCTGTAAGGGTGCCGTCTAGCTCCAAACAAATTGATTAATGTTGATTTTCTGAAATGGCAAGTGGAAAATTGACTAGAAAAGTAGAAAGGGTGAATAGCTGTGAGAGAAAAACTCTGCCAACCAAAATAATTATTCCAACAAGGTAGGCTGGTTCATGGAAAATGTTGGAAAAGAAAATTGAAAGGAAAAATGGAAGGAAGAAAAAAAAGGGTAAGGAAATTAATTTAAAAATTTTATCTTTGTAGTTCCTGATAGTACCACAAGAGGCGATCCAAGACTGTCATAGTGTCATGTTGGTGGGTGCAGTGTTCACATTCTCGAGCACCCGCTTGCTAGTCAACGTAGATGTTTTTTTTTTTTTTTTTTTTTTTTTTTTTTTTGAGGTAGAATGAGATTGACGGTTTTAACTCCAGGCAGATTCAAAATGGAACGATTAAAAAAAAGATAAATTATTTTCTCTCTCTTTCTATCTTTTGACAGGTGTACCATTCCAGAAGATGGCCAGCCAAAGTAATAAAAGAATTTGAATGACTCCTTTCACTTGGATTATGCAGTGACCGATTACACACTGAGCTCAGGGGCTGAAAATTTGGAATCTTTTTTCCCCTTCAAATTTTGGAAAACACATTTACTTACATAATTTTATTTTGTAAAAAAATTATCTATCAAAATAATTTTATTTTTTATAAATTTATTAAAAAGTTGTACAAATATTATATAAATATTGATAAATTAAAATATTGATTTTTTTTAAATGTTTTGGGTAGATAGGATAATTATATTTATTTAAAAATTAATTTTCTCAAATTTTAAATAAAAATATATTTTTTATAAATATTATTTAATATGCATAATGGTTCATCATACATATCTCATGTAATAGAGCACTCAACGTTTGAAAAAATGCAAGGCATAAGAAGGGAAGGGGTCCTTAATTCGAGTCCCAATGGGGACAGTATACTACATTGTAATTAAAGGGGTTAGTTTTTATGTTCTTGATAATGTAAGTCGTTAATTTTAACATTTCAAAATGTAAGAGGTAAATGTTAGAAAAAAAAAATGAAAGTCAAGTAAATGATTTTATTTAAAAGTCAGGTAAATGTTAGAAAAAAATGAAAATGCAGAGGTCACTTTTATTTATAAACATACCTATCCATATAGGTATAATAATATTTTTCATCATCATGCAAGCCGCATAGGCTATATATGATGCTAGTCGTGGCACTACAAGAAGAAGACTTTTTTTAACAAAGACCACTGGCTTGGACTAGAGAGTGGGGCAGCTCTCACTACATTATATGGTTGAATAGTTTGACCGTTGTTAATTGTGGCCATACCGCATAGTTAGGTTTCGTTACATTTACCATTGCTAATCGTATGAAAGATGTGTTTTGTAGACTGATATCTCATTCTCAAGCAGCTTTTGTTTATGGTCGCTCTATTACGGATAATATTCTTCTAGCAAGCGAAGTCTTGCATTGTCTTAAGTGACGCACGAGGGGTCGTATTGGTGATGTTGCTCTAAAATTGGATATTAGTAAGGCATATGATAGGGTTGATTGGGGATTTCTCCCATTTATGTTGCGTAACATGGGTTTTGCAAAGCAGTGGATTTCTTGGCTTATGTTGTGCATTTCAACGGTTGAATATTCTGTGCTCTTCAATGGCACGACAGTGGGTTCGGTTGTGCCTGGGAAGGTTGTCCTCTTTCGCCTTACTTGTTTGTGTGCGTGGACTTTTACGCCATGTCTGAGATTCGAAGCTAGGGGTGCTCTTCATGGTTGTTTGGTTTGTAGGAATGCACCCTCATCTCATCTTTTCTTTGCGGATGATAGTTACTTGCGAGAGTTCTCTAAGTGAGTTGAAGTGGTTCGTGATATTCTCTTGAGATTCGAATAGGTTTCTAGACAAGCTATTAATTATGGTAAGTCTGTGGTTATGTTTAGTTCTAACATTCGCACTGATAAACAAAATGAGATAATTGGTATGTTGGGCATTGAGGTTACGGATGGTAATTCTTACTATCTTAGACTGCCTTCAGTTCTTGGTCGTTCCAAACGGGTTATTTTTGGGTTTCTGAAGGACCGTATGCATAAACGGTTGTCAAAATGGAAAAGTAAGTTATTGTTGAGAGCAGGCAAAAGCATTTTGATAAGGATTGTAGCGCAAGCATTGCCTACTTATAGCATGGGTGCCTTTCTTATTCCTCTATCTGTTCTAGAGGAACTTAAGAAAATGTTGAACTCGTTTTGGTGGGGCTCTCGACATGAAGGGCATAGGGTGATACGTGCGAGGTGGGAAAGATTGTAATGCGAGAAGGAAGGTGGATTAGGGTTCCATGATCTGCTTGCAATCTTGCACTTCTTGAAGCAACTGGAATCTCTAACGAACCACATACTTAGTGCTTGAGTGTTGAAAGAAAAATATTTTCCTTCGGGGGACTACCTTTCTTCCAATTTAGGGACTAATCCTAGTTTTGTTTGGAAGAGTATTTGGTCAGCAAAGGAGGTTATGAGATTGGGGTATCGCATGAGAATTGGGTCTGGCGAAATCACTAGTGTTTTGAATGATCCATGGGTTAGACACCTGCCTAATTTATGGGTTCAATCTATGATAATGCAGGGTTTAGAGGACTTGAAGGTTTCTGATTTTTGTTGGAACTTGGTCGTTGGAATGAGGAGTTTATCCACTAGATTCTTAGTCTGATCGAGGCTCCAATTGTGTGTGGGCAATTGCTTTCTCGGTCGCAAGAGCACGATTTTCAATTTGGCACCATTGAGATCAGGACTCTATATGGTTAAATCTTGTTATGATATGCTATTGTCCTTGAATGGTCTCCCATTTGGTGTGTTTCTTTTGAAGCTTGGGAAGGTTTTCGGTTTCACTCTCCTCCAAAGTGCTGATTTTGTGTGAGGTTGAGCGTAATTACTTACTTGGCAGGAGGCTTCACAAAAAAGGTGTGGTGTCGGATATTGTCATGGGTCATCATATGAAGTTGAGGATGCATCTCATTTATTTTTAATGTTGTTTATTTTCGGGTCTTGTTTGGTAGTTGGAGGTTGGGATTTCTTCACTGCCTTGGTGGAGGTTTTTCATACTTAATATTTTGTCTTTGCTAGTTTGCATGATAACTCGTTATGTAAAATTTCTGCTATGGGCTATCTGGGGCAAAGACAATAATTGAGTATGGTGTAGGTGCTTGGCTCTCTCGGAGGTGGCGTGAGAATCGTCTTTGAGTTATGCAATTAATGGAAGCTAGCCTGTGTAAACCAGCAAGGTTGTTCTGCTAGTACTGTTGCGGGTTTGGTCTACTAGGTTCAACATCCCGTCAAGACTGAATTGAACATTGATGCAAACATGCTGAAAGTCCAATCAGATAGGTAGGGATGGTCTTATGTGATTCATGGGTTATCGTTGCATGTAAGTCCGTTGCTCGCCGCTTGTCGCTTCAGAAAAAGGTTGAAGCAGTTGATCTCCTTGAGGGATTACAATGGCTGCTTGAGCTTCATCATTCTGAAGTTGATGTGGAGTTAGATGCTAAGATTGTGGTGGATGCATTTCACTCGGAGCCCCTTCCTATTGATGAGTTTGGATGCATTATCGGTGATTGTCGAGGTTTGGTCATAATAGTTATTTTTCATCACTTTGTAGTTTAATAAGAGAATAGCCAAGCTCATTGTTTAGCTGTGAGTCATGGTTCTCATGCTAGTCCTTTTATTTTGTTTTCCTTTCCTTCTATTTTAGAGGATACTTTGTTAACTTATTTTCTTATTTCTTAGTAAAGTTGTTTGCTTGTTTTTTATTTTTATTTAAAAAGTATTGAAATTGAGTAATCCTAGCTTTATTTGGATAGTGGAAGATATGAGAATAAAAAGGAAAACTAATAAACTAAAATCCTAAACTAACATGCAAGATAAGAAGTGGAAAGCTCAGGGGTTTAGATTTCTTTGGTTAATCCTTATGCATTCTAGTCCAATTCATCCGCAATTGATATTTTAATCACCTATTAATGGTAAGCCTCACTTTTGTACATGTGAATTTCTTTCGATTATCCACATTCTACCTATAGAACTTAGGTATCTTGCATCTCTACTCAAACCCGAAGCCCTAAGAGCACAATAAACTCTAGAAGCCTAAATTACCATACAAAACCCATGAGAATCTCTTCTCAATGGTGAAATGTGATACCCTACACATGTCTAATTCAACTCTCATTTCTCAAATATCGACCAACTACGTTATAATGGTTTCAGCAAACATTAATATGCAATGTAAGAAATAGAATAGGGCATTTAATAGAAATGTGCTTCAATATCAAATAAAAGGCAAATCAATGTTCAAATACATAAATCATAAACAAACTACATCTAAAGCCCTAGAAAATGGGATTAGTTCATGGAGAGAAGAAATACAACAAAAGAAAAGAGAGAAAACATAAAGAGGAGAAGAAATAGCCAATATGGAAGATGTGATGCTCAATCTCTTCTTCAAATCTTCCTCTTATTCTTCAATCTTCTTCCTTCCCCAAAGAGAGCCTGCCCTAGGGTTTAGAAACCCTAGAGTCTTCCCTCTTTTCATCCAAGAGGAACCCTCTTGGCTCTCAACTCTCCTCAAGAAACCCTTTTCGGGGTGGCAATGCTCTACTTTATGGCTGGGAAAGACCAAGAACATAAGAGATGGGCTTCGCCCAAAAACATGGGTCTCGGCATCATGCTGTAGCGTGATGAATTTTGCGCTCCAGCATGGCAAAAAGGAGAAGTTACTAGAGGAATGAAGGCCAAACCACGAGGATTGAGAGCTCACATAGCGTGTTCCTCACATCAGAGCATGAGTGGATCTAATCAGGAAGCGTGAGTAACCCACGCTAGCTCGACCTTTGCACCTTCACTCTTCGTGATGTCGTGTCTTGCTCATTCAGACTTCGAATCATGTGATCTTAGTGTCTACGGAAATCCCACGGAGTCTAGAATATGCCCATGCCAATGAGGGAGCCATAGAAGGACATCACACATGCGAAATGATCACATGTTTGTCGCGATTGTATGATGACTTTGTCAAATTTTCTTCTGTTTCGCTCATTTATGCTCAATGGTTGGCCTAATCACAAAATTGAGAAAATGAAACATTAGGACACTTATTTATATTGTAAAACTACTAAAACCTAAGCAAAACATGGGGATAAAATTATTTAAGATACTTATCACACCCTGAACTTATAATTGCATTGTCCTCAAGCAAAGGAAAAACACACATATATTAAACACTAAAATGTATATGAGTAGAGAATGTTAGCAACAATAGAGAAATTACTAATGATTGGAATTCTCATGGAACAATATAGCCTTATATGATCCCAACATTTAAAATCTTTAAAGAGTTAAGACCAGGGCATGGTGATCGTTTGCTTTTTCTCCTCACCTCTCAATGAATCCTTCCTAAAGAAACTCTGTGAAAATGAGATGTTAGATCTCAAGTGTAAATGGAGGTTCCAAGACACTTTTCAACCAAACTCAACTCAATCTTTTGAAATAGATTAACAAAAATAGGCTAAGAACGCACCTTTCATTTAATATTGAAACTAGAAAGTAGGATGCAATGCTAAGGCTCTCTAGAAAAGTGTCCATGTCGTGGGGATCCATTGGTGACTCCCACCATTGGTTAAGGAATGGCATTGTCTCTAACTCACCCCAAACACTCAACTAGGAAACCAAAGCACCTACTGGGAGACCTAACCATCTTCCGTCCCATTAATGAGCGCGGAAACCAATGACTCCTAGCCACTGAAGTATAGGGCATTAGCTTTGAAAGACCCTACGATCAATCTGGATTCCACTAGAACAACTCACTTATTTTATTTTATTTTTTTTCATTTATATATTTTCTTTCTTTCTTTTTCTCTTTTCTTTTGTTTTTTCTAATGTGAGGCTCATTGGCCCCATTATTGAGGTGTCCCAACACTATGGAAGTTAAGTTTAGTTTGAGAAGAAGAGGACGAAACCTCGATGTACAAATGACATAGTAAAGGCAGCAAGTGGTACGAGTTCCATTAAGAAGTGGTTCCTTGAAAACACGAAGGCTCTACAAGCAAGCCTCCCACAAACTACTCAGATACACTCAATCTTAGATCACATAAATGTGATGGTATCCCAAGTTTTGGAAAAATAAAACAAACATTTCAAAACACAATGTCGCATTCAAATAGCATACACCAAGAAGTTGCCCATTTTTTCAGAGTCCGCTTTGATTCTACCAATTACTGATAGATTGGTACCTTTGCCTCCATCCTTCTCTCTAAGAGGCGAGAAGGTGCTAAATCAGCAACTGAGCAATATAGTCTTCATTTCATCTTATTATTTTACTTATTTTGATTTTTTTGTTCAATAGGCTTCCATTTCCTTACTAATTAAATGAACAATGCACTCTTCCAACTGGACATGGGGCTAACTTAAATTTTAAACTCATGACTTCACCCCATGGAGCCATCTCCGGAATAGTTTTTACAATTTTATCTTTTGTCTTTTCATGTACTCAATTTAAGCTCATCTTTTCTTTCTTACATTTAAGATTCTTTGAATTTTGGCATCATCCTTACCACTCTTTGTGGATTTTCTTCTCGTTCATCCTTGCTTCTTGAGGTGGCATCCTCATTGTAGTTCAACATCTCTTCTTTAATCACCTCAAAAAGGGAAGGCAACCTCCCGTGTTGTCCTTCAAAGGACATTTCAACCATGTTTTCCCCCTCATTCTTGTGTTTGACACTCAGCTCTCAGATACTCATTCCTTCTCCAATTAGATACAGCCCATCAAGTCGAAGAAGGACCCTGGAGTCTTTTCTTTCTGGGTTCTCAAGTGGTATGGGGTGAATCTGAATATTAGTCCTTCTCTCTCCCTTGAGTAATTCAGTCTCATGACTTAGCCACAATTTAGCTACTGTGATGGCTAGTCTATCCACTTCCTTACCTTCAAAATTCGACTCTCTTGTGCTGTGTGTGAACCGTCTCCATGAATTAAGCTTTCTGAGATGTTGCCGATTCAGCTTTAAACCTTCTGTTCGGGCCATGGTTGCCTCTAGGAGCCAGATTATTTCCTCTGTAGAGGTTTGACTTCATTTCATTTTGAACATAAAACCTAGGCAAACCATCTTGAGAATTGTCCATATCACCCATTAATTTTGAAAATTCAGGTTGTGCCATGGTAGATTCAGCTTGAGTTCTTCTTAATTAATCCATAGCTTCTTCTAGGCTTAATCTTTGGACTTGTGGAGATCAAAGAGTGTTATGACTTGTGTCCCATGAGGTGTTCGAGTGACTGGCCCCATCCACAAACATGATTGTTCAAATGTGGGTACTCCTCCATATCGAATACAATCCATTGACGCATATGGTTGCCACACTTGACTCCTCACTTGATTTGTCACTCTTAGATGATGTTCATTGGCCATTTGCTACTTGGTATCAAGAAAACACTAACTTTTGGCAACTTAACACAAACCGGATAGTTAAAAAACGTCTTATATAAACAAAACACAGGCAGCAGCACGCTTACTAAGTAATATAAGGAAAATATAAGTATCACCATGAAGATTGGGTTACTAAGTACAGAAAATTAAGATCCTAGTTTATTTGATGGTGAAGATACAGAGAATAAAAAAAGGAAAACTAATAAACTAAAATCCCAAGTTATAACATGTAAAGGATAAGAAAAGCCTAGGTTTAGATTTCATTTGCTAATCCTTACATTCTACCAATTCAATCCTTAATTGATATTCTAATCACCATTAATGTAAGCCTCTACTTTAATACTGAATCTCTTCAATAATCCATTCTACCATAGAACTTAGGTATCTTGCATCTCTTACTCAAACCCAAGCCCTAAGTTTAAATAAACCCTAGAAGTTTCAATATAACACAAAACCCATGAGAGTCTTTTCTTAATGGTGAAATGTGATACAATACACATGTCTAATTCAACTCTCATTTCTCAAATCTTGAATTGAACCACAAGTATGCCATCAGAAAATAAACATTAATACAATGAAGAATAGAATAGGGCATTTAACAGAAATGTGTTTGAATATCAAATAAAAGGCAAATCAACGTTCAAATACACAAATCAAACAAACTACACCAAAGCCCTAGAAAATGGGACAGTTCATGAGAGAATAAACAACAAAAGAAAATAGAGAGAAAGATAAAGAGAGAAGAAATAGCCTAGTATGGAAGATGATGCCTCAACCCTTCCTTAAAATCTTTCTTTCTTCTCTTTTCTCTCTTCAATCTTCTTCCTTCCTCAGCTTTGAGACTCTGCTCCTGTGGCTTAGAAACCCTAGGGGTTCACTATCAGGCAAAGAGAATCCCCTTGGTTCTTAAACCTCCCCACAACTCCATTCAAAAAAATGTCCCACTTCTTTGCGGCCAAAGACCTGAGAACAAAGAGACGGTTCGACAAAAATGGTTTCACACGCCACCTGTATAGTGATGAATTCGCGCCAAGGCGCATAAATGGAGTTTACTGAAGGAATAAAGGCCAAACCACGCCGGGAGGTAGCTTTAGAAGCTCAGCTAGCAGCGTGTTCACGCTTTGAAGGTGATAGACCTACGCAAAGCGAGCAACCCACGTTTTGCTTAGAACTTACACCTTCACTTCGTGGATGTCGTATTCTGCTCATTCCTGACCCAAATCATGTGATCTTCGTGGCCTACGAGCCCTTTGAGTCTGGTGAATCCCATATAAGCAATAGATGGTTTGGCAGAAGGACACTCACATTATCGAAACGATCACACAAGTTTTCCACGACTCCAGAATAGACTATTTGTCGATTTTCATGAATTTTTATCTATATTTCTCGCTTCAATGGCTTTCAGTCTCGATCAGAAAATTGAAAATAGAGCACTAGGACACTATTTATATCATAAACCATTAAACCTACAAAGATAGATAAATGAGTATTTAAGATACTCATCAATGTTCCCATTTATAAATAATGAGAAAACCAAAACCCAAAAAGGAAATCAGCTTAATGATTCACTCATTCCAAAAATATCAATTTTTTATAATAAACAGGAATTTTATTCTAAAATTCCTCCTCACCAAGGTATTATCTTAATTAATCTTGAACACTACTTTTAATTAGTGAATTTTGTGTTAGCAAGCCCTTAAATACAAACTTCTAGAGAAGGACACTACATACCAATATTTTCATTTCTCAAATATTTTATGAATGAACAGATGTTAAGCTAAGTTTCCCATTTGGATTATTGTTTTCCCTAATTTAAGGATAACACTAGTAAACATACTTCTTTCCTATGAGAATTCATTTGAAAGGACCTCAGAACATCTCTTACTATTTCTTTATTTTTTATGGAAGGAACAAAAGCCCAACAGCTACCAGGCATCAGGGATTATAGCTTCTATGCTCCATACATGTTCAAACCTTAAAAAAATTAAAGTAAGGACTACAGCTTCAATAGATGATGATGGTTAGTATAGTTCCTTTCACTTTTTTTAGTTTCACTGTAACCTCAAATATCCCGAAACCAATGATGCATCTTACAGCCTGCAATCAGGAGAGTTTCAGAATTTGATTTTAGGAATGTATATGTCGTGATATTACAAAAAAATAATAAAAGAGGGTTGTAGCCCATCAGTGTAGACATACTCATGAATGCGTAGGTATAGCCTGTTTCCTATAGCTTAGGACCCCTAACTTAGGTGGCAAATTTTGACACAACCTCATAACGTACTTTTATTTGTGATTTGAGTTGAGTATATTTATGTTTGGGTCAAATTTGTGTCACTAGAGTAACTATTAATAAAACGTTATATTCGCATACAATCCGTAGATAACATGAATTCGATCCGTTTAATTATTATTTCAATTAATCTTTAATACAAATTAACACATTTTATATATTGTTTGTGTTAACATTGATGAGTTAATTATACCAATATATTACCTCGCACTGATCAATATGTTTGAATTTGTTAATGTCAAGGTTTGGGTTAGTGAACAATCAATGTAAACAATATATCGACACTAATAATAATCTATTACCTAACTGCCATCCCTTCTTGGACATAAGGGAAAATTTTCAGCCCGCCCTAGGGCTCCCGGTGGAGTGAGTCACGCCTGCCCGTTATTCCCGGATCTATCATTAGACATTAGACAAACCCCACAACCTCAGCCTCACCCCACCACCTCATCCTCTCCCCTTACGAAAAAAAAAATAAAAAAGATAAAAAAAAATAAAAGCTTTCGGCCATTGTTTAAAGAAAGAGTACAAGCGAATTATTTAAGATAGTGATGACTGATGAGTCCCATATCACAATCTAGCTTACCATTCATCACGCTCTAATTTCTTTATTCTAAATGATCTTGAATTCTTGATTTTACCCTAAGATAGAGAGAAAAGAAATGTGTTTGTCTTTTTGGTTTCTTTATTGGCCATTTGTTCTATTTTAAATAGGGTAGCCACTCGTTTTTCTTAAGCAAGGAGTGATGATTTTCAGTCATTTTTTGCTTGAAATTATTTTTCTACACCTCTTTTTAAAATCTATCTCTAAGTGGTTATTCCACAAAGATTTAGGTTTTTTTTTTCATGTTGTCGTTGTCTTATTGCAACGTTTGATTTGTTGTTACTTGGTTAGCGTTGGTCGCCGCATGTTACCATGTAGATTTTTCGTCATCTTGCCGCTAGATGTTTAATTCTGCGGAGCTTATCTGCATGCTGCAACGCATTCATCAATGCTATCAGATTATTGGCCATTAAGATTTAAGAAATTGAAATAGATATTCTAATCACTATATCATTAAATTTATAGGCTTTATACCATTTGAAAGGATGATATTAACCTGTGACATTGTTTTATCCCTTGTGGTTTTAACAACAGATATCTTGAATCTACTGATTCATTATGTTTGATTCAATAAATTAATTTTCCTTTAAAAAAAAAGGGTGTTATAGCCCGATTGGATTGGATAATTATTTTTTGTTCTTGGACTTATTGTAATATTACTATTTTTAAATAAAAATACCATTGATCCAATTAGCAATACATTTATATGAATGCAGATACCAAATCGCTAAGAATCATAGGGTTGAAACAACACCTAAATTAATAGCATAATAAATCGGGTTAAAACCTACAAAATTGATAATAGTGACTAAAATACTTATAACTCCAATTTTATAGTCTCTGTCTTACTGACAAGGTTGTTAAAATATCTCTTCCCGGCAACCATCCTCAAGACCACATTGAAGGTCAGATGCTCAAACCATTTACTCATCACCACTTTTTGTGGATACTTGCACAGGCATTGTTCAGTGAGGCGGTGAGCGGAGAGAATTTCCGGCACTGGAGCAGCTTCCATAGCCTATCTTTGGCGGCGGCAGAATTTCTGGTAGCTAAAAACCTTGTCGTTATGGAATCATTACCTTAACGGCTGTGATTAGTCAATGCATGCTTTAGAATTCAGGGATCACAGCCAATGTAAAATAAACAGTAAATAGAAGAGAACAAACAAGAAAAATAATAATATTCAATCCACCCACAGCATCCACCAGAACTGAGAGATGATCTGAGTTTCTACCCATGGCATCCAATTATGTAATTGAGTATTTTATCTGGTTTCCTCAAGTACAAGAAACCCTAAATATCTCTGTATCATATGATAGATGGAGTGGAGAGTATATACATATATACATATATATATAAACCTTCGCATTAAACTATATTAGCTTTCCACTGAGTCGATCTATACCAGGAGGTGTTGCCCCACGCACCCCACAAGACGGTGGTTGCACCTTCCACAGCCTTGCAGCCCTCACTCCCTTCTCACTCAATTAGCTATAGATATTACAAAAAATCCCTTTCAAATAGAGCTCCTAAAATATTTCGGATCGAATTATAATTCTATTTAACATAAACACACTTCAACCTTATTAGCCATGGCAAAGCTGGGTCCCTAAAATCAGAATTTGCCTGTAGTAGGTGAGGTATTGACACTGCCATGCACCGGATTTGCTCTGACTGATCATTTCCTTGCCTTGTGACCTCTCCGGTGAATACATGAGTACCAAAACACCAACCCCAGAACAAGCTCCACCGTTAGTAGAAATGAGGAAGCAACCATGTTGCAGGAGTAGAAGACATTGGAGAATGGTACTGGTGAAGTTAAGATTCACTACCAAGTATTTATGCAGATTTTTCTTTGAGATAAACTTTTAGGATTAATTTATTTAATTTAAACATATTTCTTATATTTTTCCAAAAAATTTTCCTTCCATTTTTCCTTCCAAACATACAGAATAATCTATTTTTTTCATTTTCTATATTCTTCCAAATTCTATTTTCTATTCTTAAAGGAAATGAAAAAAAATTATGAAAACTCTCGTTTCTAAGTTTGGATGACATCCTTTCTTATGAATTTCTAACTTTTTAAACCCTATTTTTTCAGCAACTTTTTTCTCTCGCTTAGCCTCTTTCTCTCATGAGGTAATTTTTTTTGTCCTTCTTGGCTAAAATCACTTCTTACACTTTTTCCATCTTTTCTTTCTCAATAAAGTGTTGTTCCAATTCAGTAGCAGTTTTTATTTGCTTTTTTTCGTGATTTAGCTATCACCAGGGCAGCGCTATCAAGGTCGCCAGGTGCATGCGATCATTGCCTTAGTAATACGTTCGTTCTTGCTGGCCGCGCTGCGTTTATTGTATTCGCGATTCTATTGAGTAAAATATACAACAACAAACAAGCAAATCAAATCAATTCGTCATTAATATGTCGTAGTAATCCTGAGTCATAATATAAATGTGTATGCTCAATTATCAAATGTATAGGCCAACTATCATATCAAATGTATAAGCTTTGAGTCAATTCATTATGTTATTATCCAAGATGTTGTTTCATATTTTATGGATTTTAGTGATTTTGATTCTATGTTTTAGTTTGAATTAATGAAATTATTTTTCTCTTCAAACAAAAAATAAAAAAAAAAATTGGATGACATGGAAAATATGATAACATTTTCCCAATAATTTCAAAATTGATGAGGAAAATAAGGGTAGGAAAAAAGTTGATCATAACTACATTTTTGTAAATATTTGCTTCCTCAATCATATATATGTATTTTTATTTTTATTTTGTAATCTATGAACATGAAATAAGAAAAAATTTTTCAAAGTCATGAAAGGAAATCCATAAATAGATTCCTTGATCTTTTCCTTTAAGTTTTTTTTCATGAATACTTATATATATATATATATATATTAATTCTTTACTTTTTTTTTTTTTTTTTTCTTTTCTTTCTAATTTTCTCTCTTCCAGCATTTTCCAAGAACTAAATATAGCCTGAAATTCCAACAACATGCTGGCAAATCTACGAAATTGGAACAATTGTCTTGAATGGCAGAGCTTTTCTCCTACAGCCGTTCATTTCAATTTCATTCGCCATTTCCAGAAAATCAATTAATCGAATAATTATGTCTTGAGACCCAAAGTACCACTTTTCAATGCATGTTTTGACTTCTGGAAACTTAAAATGGACTACTTCAGTTGCATCAGCCAAAGAATTTAGATTGTTTTGTTACAGTGGCAAGTATGTTATTTTTATTTTTTTCTCATGTTTATGGGGAAAAAAAAAAGGGAAATATTGATAGCAAATAGATTTTGTTTGCCTATTGTGAAAATTGAGTCTCTGAAGAACACTTGTATACTAAATATTTGCATAGCAGAAGAAATGCAATGGACAAGTTTCTCTGAGTACAAATATGAAATACCCTTATCTAAAATTGAAGAGGCCCTTTTTGTTGAAATAAAGATTTTTATTTTTATAAAAGGATCATCACATTCTAAAACCTCTTGAAAAAAAAATGAACTTGTTCCATTAACTTTTTAAGTGTCATTGAGAAAACAAATGGTAAGTCTATTTTTTTATATTTTGTAGAATCAATTTAGTTCAAATTAGATTTATATTGATAAATAAAATAAAAGTTATATACCAAATCAGTTATTCTAAATTAAATATTTATTTTAACATAAATAATTGTTTTAAACTAGACACCTAGAGGAGTGGGTTTTTTTTATAGAGCTAAAGATTAGGGTAAATAATTGTTGTTTATTAGCTAAAACTATTTTATCTACACATTTTCTCCAAGATTTGGATTACTTTATATTTGCAATAATAGAGCCATTAGGGGAGGGAAACTAATAGTATTAATTGCTGCCCTAACAGAACATTAAAAAAATTAAGGTTCTCATTGGTAACAAAATTTCTATTTTTTATAATCAATTTAATCCTTAAATACTAATTGAATTTTTCTCTCTTTCTCTCTCTCTCTCTCTCTCTCTCTCTCTCTCTCTCTATATATATATATATATATATATATATATTACTGCTATATACTAAATAAAATATTAATACAAAATGTTGTAAATCTACTCTTTTAATTCACTGTTTGTTATTAGATATTATAAAATATTTACTTTGAATGTATTTATTGGTGAAACACCTTATCATCAATATTTCTGGTTCCTAAGTAGTAAATTTATTTGTTATACATATTAAATTGATCAAGGTTGTAAGGAAAGAAAATTATAATATAATTCTTTGTTGTTCAAACATTTATTCCTGCATTTGTAGCAAGGCCAATGATACCCATTTTGCTTGACTTGGGAAGTAGAAAAGCAGATAGCATGCCCACCCTTAGCAGCCTCAATACAGCTCTCAAATGCTTGGTTCATTCCAAAGCCAGATCAACACAAGACATGTTTGTAGTGTTGAGGGTATGTTTGTCTAAAATTGTTCTTAGTTCTTGGAATTTAGTGTTCTTTGTGTTTTTAATCAAACGTATTATGTTTTAATGAAATCTTATTTTCAATGTAATAGTTTTCAAAAACTATAACCAAATTCGGTCTCTCTAAGGTAGTGTTTGGTTCTCAGTAAATAATAACGAAAAGAAAAATTATGAAAATGTTATTCTTTTGTTATTATCAAATGAATTAAAAAAATCAAATATAAATAAATTTTTAAAAAACTTATGATTTCAAAATTATTTAATTTGAGATATGAATTAAAATAAATAAATTTATTTGGAATAGTAAATAAGAATAATGTAAGATTTAACTCGTTTTATTTTCTTTCAATTTTATTTTTCACCTTTTCTCTCTTATATTTCTTTCCCCTGGGCGCATTTTTGGGGAATCAAACATAGCCTAAGACTTTCCATATTGGAGTAGATAATGGATAATTGTGCTCAACTTAACATTCACTGCCACTCATTTACACAGATTTTCCATGGTTTCAATTTTTTAAATTCCAGCATGCGTTGACTGCCAACAAAATTGGAATAATTGTGTTGGTTGGGAAAATTATTATGTTATGGGTATCAATTTCAAAGTATTTGAAAATTGAGGACCAAATAATCTTATTTGATAAAAGAGTTTAAATATTTGATAAAGAGATCCAAAATTTTGATAAAGAGGGTAGCAATGTGTGAATATTCATATTTAGTACCTAAGGTTTAGGTAGGTTGTACTCATATTACATTATGGTTGTACCCAATGCTTACATGATTTGTACACCTTTTTATCAAATATCGAATTTTGTGGTTTCAATCAAATATTTGATCACATGCCAGACTGGTTTAAATAAAAAATTATTTGTCAATATTTTTCAAATAATTTGAAATTGATACCCACAAATATAGTTTTCCAAGTTTTCCTCGCCCTTTCTAATTTCATCTTTAATTCTCCACTTCTGCAAAATTAAAATTAATCAATAGTGTTTCAGTCAAAGTACTATTAAGACCAAAATCCTCCAAAGAAAGTACTGGATTTTCAATGCATGCTTTATTTCCTTCTCTTAAATTATACTATGTCAAGAGATTTAGATCTCGTTTTGGTTATAGTTTTTTTAAAAACTGATTTTGGTCATGAAAAATAAGGAGAACAAGGAAAACACCGAGAATATGTTTGGTTCCTATTTTTTTCTGTTCTGAAAAATACGAAAAAACACATAAAACATTAAATAGAGAAAACAAGAACAATTTTTAAAGAATACCAAAATGGTGTCCTATAAGCTAAAAACTCTGTTTAAGAATTTTCAAAACATGAACCAATTAATTTTTATATACAATATAGATATGTTCATGTTGTAGCGGAAAGGAGACAAAACTTATTTCTATAATCGAAGGCAAACAGACTACTTTTGCTTTCAGGGAAAAAATTACCTTATGAAGAACACTTGTGTACTTGATACTTGTTGAAATAGAAATGTTATCGTCATAACTCAGAGTAGTACTTTTATCTAAAAGCTATTCTTTTTAGGTTATGTTTTCGCTTGGTAAAATTTGAAAGAAATACTAGGAAAAGAAAAATAAGGAGAAAAAAGGAAAGAAAATGACGAGTATTAAAATTAGAGTTAAACTCTTTGCTATTATTGTTTTTATTTACTACTTCAACCAATTTATTTATTTTAACCCATCGGTATAAAATTAAATACTAAATGAATTTTGGCACTTTATTTATATTTTATTATTAGATAATCAAACATAAAAATCATTTTCTTGACATGTTTTGTTCTTTCCTGAATAGTTTCAGAAGCCAAACACAACTTTACAAAAAAAAAAAAAAAAATGAAGAGTTCTTTACGAATGCCCATTAGATTTTAAACTCCTAATAAAAATTTAATTTATTTTCTTGATCAAATTTTATAGGAACATGCTCCAATGTACTTATCTTTTCTAGCTGCCAAATTATACACATTTTTATGTATAAACCAATGCAGACCATAGCTAACTTAAACAATTTTTTGCAAAATTTTAATTTACATTGGCACATATCAACATACTTATAATATTTTGGTTGACTTGATTAAAAGATATTTTGAAAATACAATTTGGAAAATCTGACCCTGTTACTTGGACCCTGTTTTTGAGGAAAATGTTTTTGTAAAATTAATCCATTTTTCAGAAGGCAATGCAATACGCATGAAATGAAAAAGGCAACAGTCCTTGTTCTGCAATTTTTTAAGAACTATTCATTTGAAATTACAATAATGTAGTAATATTCTCTCAACAAGTTTTGAACCGTGGTCCTTCCCCTTCGGCCTAACTCTTTAAACCCATTGAGTTAGGGCTTATTGGCCATGTGATCTCCAATATAACTCTATTTTTATATTCCTTCCATTTTTCTTTATTTATATTTTTCCATTCTATTTTCTTTCCCTTACATTTTCCTCATATTTTTTTTCATGGAAATTCAAAATAGCTTTTTGATGACACATCACATTCAATTGCTTTAATTTAGTCAAAGAATTTCATGTGTTTGGTTAAAAAGTCCTTATATACCCATTCATCCCCATTTCTTAATTAATGTTGTAAAATTTTTGTAAATCTAAAAATAAAAATTTAAACCAAGCAAGATGCAAAAGTATGAGAAATTCTCATGTCCACCTTACCCCTGTAGTTTTATTTATTTATTTTTAATTAGGATGGGAATGAAAGTAAGTCCCAACCCCGCCCGTTTCCATCTCTACAACCGCTCAGTCCATAAAATCACATACGGAGAGATCTTGTTTACATATTTAGAATTGCGATGATTTGCATGCATTGTTTAAAAAATCCTTTGCATATATATGAGGAACAAATAGTCTTCAACCTCATGCTCCATGCCCTTACATTTTTTCAGTGGCTTATACCCATTATAGACAACATGATGATCAACTAAGGTATCGAACTAGTGTTGTATCTTGCATGATGAAATCATGAGATCTACACGATTTATGTGAATAGTTCTTGAGAGCATATTTATTTATTATTATTATTTTTAAGTATTAGTTTATGTGGCACTAGTAAAGTTCCACAGGAAGGCGTGGGGTGAGCATAACTTCCAAAGGAGTGGCCTTTGCCATGGTGAAAGTTATCCCTTCTGCCATGTCCACCTGAGAATCTGATGGTGTAGCCATATCAAATCCTTGAAGCAGGCAAATGTTAAATTGTAAAGTTTGTAATCCCATATTGATTCCTGGGCAAGATCTTCTACCTGAACCAAACGGAAGTAACTCAAAATGCTGACCAAGAACATCTACAGTTGTATGGCTAGTCAAAAACCTTTCTGGTTGAAATTCTTCAGGGTTAGACCAAACAGAAAGATCTCGATGCATCTTCCACACATTGACTAGCAAGCGGGTGCCTTTGGGAATGTGATACCCACCGACATGACAGTCTTCTATTGCCTCGTGTGGTATTAATAGGGGAACTGCTGGGTATAACCTTAGAGTTTCCTTAACAATAGCCTGAACGTAAACCAGGTTCTGAATATCCGATAGTTCCACCCGTCTGCCTCTACCAACTTTTGTGTCTAGCTCTTCTTGAGCATGCTTCATAACATGTCTATTGTTCAACAAAGCAGACAGGAGCCATATAGAGGTAACAGAAGTGGTGCCGGAGCCATACGATCATGGTCTATAGTTTTAAATTTCAGAAAATAATAAAACATGCAAATGGTATTAGTAGATCAAGTCAAGTTGAGATAAAAAAACTCAAAGTTCGAACTTGACTCAAAAATAGTTGAGCTACTCAAATTAATAACAAAGCTGGAATCATTTAAAAAATTGATAAATAGTTATACTCGAAATTGACTCAACTCAAATTCGACTCGATTAATAAAATAGTAAAGTTCGATTAAGCTCGCGATCATTTTGAGTAAGGTATTGTGATATTCGAATTCGACTCAGACAAGTTACTCGAGCAACTCTAAGTTGAATTCGAGCATTCTACGAGTTGAACTCGAATAACTCATGAGTTGCTTGACTCATTTATATATATATATATATATATATGTGTGTGTGTGTGTGTATATATATATATATATACGTGTGTGTGTGTGTGTATTATAAGCATACCAGCTGATTGCATGATAATTGTCTGCACATTGCACAGCCAAAACAGGGAAGCCTCTTTGAGCTTGGTTAGCATGGTATCTATAAAATCCTGGTTAGTGCTGGCCTCACTGTTATGCCTTCCTATATGTTCTTCCTACCCAACCTTCTGCGAATTGAGTCAATTCCTTGGCGAAAACATTTCATAGAGGACAAATAGCCTTGTAAATCCATCCATTCAAGAAATGGGATGGCATCTGATGGCACAAAAGCCCCAAACAGAGCCACCATTTTCTTAATCACTGCTACAGCAGACCCCACTTCCTCACCCCCATTGACAACGTTGTTAAAATATCTCTTCCCCGCAATCATCCTCAGTAGTACATTGAATGTCAGATGTTCGAACCATTCACTCATCACCACCTTTTGAGGATTGCCCAGTTATTTATACTTTGCCAAGCATGTACAAATCTTTTATCCCAGCATCCAATTCGGAAACCTGCACAGGCATCAAGTCAGTAAGGCGGCGGGTGGAGAGAATTTCCAGCACGCATAGTTTCCTCATCTCACGCCATAAGGGTCCGTAAGGAGCAATGGGCAATGCAGCATTGTTGTATGCCAGGATCTTGGCTGCTGCGGAATTTGGGCGGGAGGCGAAAATCTTGTCGTTGGTGGTGAAGCATTCTTTGACCGTCACATGATCACTGACCACTATTGTTCCGGTGCATTCTAAGCGGATCATGACACCCGGGCCAAGCTTATTGGCCATGGCGCCGAGGATTCGGAACACCGGGACATTACCTTGTAACAGGTGCAGGTGACCGATAACCGGCCAGCCGCCGGAGGGCTCCGGCAGGGACATGCCATTACTCTTTTGAGTATGAGTTTTAGTTCTCAGGTGAGTGTACCAAAACACCAATAACCCCAGAATCAGCCCTGCAATAGCTAGGAAATGAGAAGGAAAATCATCCATGTTAGATACTAGATATTGGAGAATTGTGCGTAACAAGATTCCTGCCACTCATTTGCTAGATTTTATTTCTCCATTGCTTCAATCTTTTAAGTTCCAGCATGTTGGCTGCCACCAAATTGGAGAATTTGTCTTGGTCAACAAATTTTTTTCCTCTCACGTGTTTGTCCTTTCCAATTTCCTCTTCAATTTTCCGCCAGCCACTTGAGAAAATTAATATTAATCAGTGATGTTTCAAGCTTGACGGCACTCTTACAGACCACAGTCCTCCAAGTAGGTACTGATTTGATTTTTGGACGCTAGGGCTATGTTTGGTGCCCGGAAAATTTGGGAGGAAATGCAAAGAAAGAAAATAGGGAGGAAAAAGAGAAGAAAATAAATAAATAAAAATTAAATAAACAAGTGTTATATCAATTTATTATTTTTATTTATCATGTCAAACTTATTGTTATTTCAACTCATTAATAGATTTATTAATAATTTAAGAATATGTAAGTTTCTAAGTAATTTAATTCATTTTGATTTTCTATTATATTTGTATTTTTTATTAGACAATCAAACATAAGAAAATCAATTTTTTATTTTTTTTTCTTTTCTTAGGATTTTCCGAGAACCAAACACAACCTAAGGGATGTCCTTACTCTCGCGAGTGTCTTAACTCTTTGGGTCAAGAAGTATTTTTCCTCTGTCGTGTTAGTCCTTTCTTTCCCTTTGAATGTTCCTCTGAGACACTTAAGAAAATTAAAATCAGTCCAAATAAGTGCTATGACTAGTACCTGTTTCTATACAATTATTGATTTTTCAAACAATAATGTTGTGTTACCCAACAAAATTTCAATCTCAAACTTCTAGGATTTGGGTTCAACATGAGTATCGTGCTATCAGAAAGTACTAAGAAGAAAATTTATTAAAAAAATAATCTTCTCACATTTTATAAATTTTTTTAAAGAAAATCAAATTTAAGTAAAATTAATTAAAAACTTCTATAAAATTTTAAATCATTTAATTTTCATATTGATGAGTTAAAATAAATACAATGAGCTTAAAGCTGCAAATAGAAATAATTTATTGATTTTTAACATTATTTTCTTTCTTTCTTTCTTGCTCTTCGCACTGTTTTCCCTTACATTTCCATCAAATTTTCGAACAACCAAACATAACTTGGATGTCACATTCAATAGCTTTAGCCAAATAAGTTAGGCACCTTTGGTGATAAGACTAGGGGCACGCAGTGTTTATTTTACATTGAAGGGTGACAGACTGAATCGTTTTTATATATAATACAATATTTTTCATGTTGTTATGCTATTGGAGGAGACAAAAACCCATTTTATAATTAATAAAAGACAAACAGACTTATATGTGACACAAAATTTTCATAGATGAAGTGCTTGGAAAAAGTGAACATCCAGGAGTTGTTGAGGCTATATTGGTTCACTCTAAATTTGAGGGAAAATGTAAACGAAAGAAAACAGGGATGAAAAGTAGATTAAAAAAAAAAGAAGAAAATTAAAAATAGAGTTGAATCTATATCTTATTTTGCTTGCTACTTTACAAACCAACATTATTTATTTTAACTCATTAATATAAAGATTCATGTTTTATAAGAATGTGTAACTTTCCAAATAATTTTATTAGTATTTGATTTCTTTAAAAAAATTAAAGCAGTAAACATAATAAAATAATTTTCTTTAATATTTTGGCTCAAATGAAAATCTTGTACTAGACATTAGCTTGAAGAAGAAAAATATCCACTTTATGATGAGCTCTTAGTAGAGATAACCTTATTTAAAATTAAAGAGGGATGGACAGAAAAAAAAAAAATCTTCTATTTTTTATATTCCGGAGTGGCAGCTCGGTTTTAAAATTTATTATAGAACAGTCTATACTTATTTTTTACATGTAATATAATTTTTTTTATAACCGCTGATGTCCAAGCCAACTTGCTTACACATCCATTAATCCCACGGGATCCTGAACTTAACAACCGGATAAAACCTCCAATGACTCTTAGAGAACTCAAACTAGCTACATGTAATATAAATTGATGGTGTAATATGATTTACATATAAAAATTACATAATAAATTATTATTTTAATAAGAATAACAAAGTTTCAGCTATATTGGTTGTTCTCAAACAATTCTAGGAAAGAAAAAATATATTAAAGGAAAATACTTTCTAAGTTTTGATTATAACTAGAAAAATATAAGGGAAAATATAAAGTAAATACTAAACAATACATTTTCTTAACAACGAAATAAAATAATATTTTTCTTACTACTTTTCTTGAAATCAATGTCCTTGTCCATGCATGGGGTAATTTACACATTGAACGCTTTACCGAACTAGACATGATAGGCATGTCATCTATTTCTTTAACTATGGATTTAGCACTAATAATTTATGGATGATATTAACGGTTATTTATTAACTTATAAACCTTTTACGCAAGATGTAACTTCACTACTATAAAGATTGCTTGAATTGGCATTGCTCAGTTCCATCAATATATTATTGAAACCATTTTGCAAAAACCACGTTCTCCATTTACATTTTCCACATTATATAGTTGGATATCAAGTTTGATAGGAAGAACATGATTAAGGATGTGTGGGAATTGGGTGACCAGTGGATTCTATTGATACTCTGAAGAATGAGTGGAAAGATTGTTCCATTGTGACGAGAAAGCGAAATGAAAGAGCAAGAAAATACTGAGAAAAGTAAACTAGAAAAAGGGTAAACAAGATCGGGAAGAAGGAAAAGAAGAGATCCAAACGGATCAGAAAGAATGGATGATTGATAGCTCTGTCTATGAAAGAAAGCGAGTTGACGAATAGATTAACATCAAAAGCGGTTGAAACTAATGACCCGAAATTATTATCATCTGAAAATGATTATGAAACATTCTTTTAGAAGAAACACAATATTGAAATGAGGAAAGTTTATTGCAGATTCTGTTAAAGCTGGTATTACTCGAATCGATTGAATCTGGGACATTCAGCAAACAATATGAAACTTGCAAAAGGAGATAAACGATGATATCATGTTGCTGCCTCTTATAAATGTAAATAATAAGGATGAAATAGAAGAAGGAGTTCAATAGTTGAGATTACATACCATACCACTGTTGGAAGTTTCATTTTTATCTTCTTTGTTATCACTGGATTTTGGAAAGATAAATCTCATATTTTGATGATAAGTCTCATATGTAAAAGCAGAATTACATGTAATTTTGGAGAGGAATAATCTCAAGTTTGACTGATAAAATCTCCTATGCTGCATATCAAAGACTTAATTACCACTTTGAGGATTAATGTTTTTTGAAAGAAACCCCTCTAATGCGATGGACGATGACCAGGGACTCAGGACACTGATAAGTGCCAGATCTAAAATCAGTTGGTTCTCATGGTTTTATTTTCTGGTTATATGGCAAACCTAATATGGCGAGTTAGGCGAATCAGACTATCTGAAAAACAAACCTAATGGATCAGTGGGTCTGGGGCTAGACACGATCATATTTTACTCTTAAATGAGAGAGGATTATTCTCTCCTCAGTGGGGAAAATCTATATTTTGGACTAATGTTAAATTATTAAATAATTAAGTCATATAATTCCAAATGTGTTGGTGTGAATATCTTGACAAATCGATCAGTGCATAGTGTGTCCTTGGGGGTTTCTCCATATAGCCGGGATTGACATAAAATTATGGGGTGCGATTGGATTTACTCTTTTTATTTTTTACAGAAACTCTTTATCCACTATTGTGATTCCTTCCCCACGGCGTCTAAAGACGGCAGAATCTATGAGAGAGATTATGGAGGCTTTTCAGAATATCTACAACTATTACATTATTGTGGATCCATTATGTGTTTGAAGGAATACAAATACATATTAAACATCACATGGGTGTCTGGGTAGGAAACTATTGTACTTAAAATCCACATACCAGAGCTCTTTGTCATTTTCCATCTTAGTGGCAGGAGGTCTGTAGTACAGAAGGCTTGGATCATGCTCATGCCCTTCTTGGGTTAGATTGCTGACTAGTTTCTTACTAATCAACAGCCTCTTTGGGATTATGCAGATGAGTGGGGATTTGTGTTGAAGAGGGATTTGAGATCTCATATCTTTGGATTCTTCTTTCTTGGTTTTCTCCTCTTTGCTTTCTTTGTTCTTTTCACCACTAACTGCTCATGCTATTATACTTTTAAATCTTCACTTTTTCATACTTTTCTTTTTGTATTAAAGCACAGTTGATTATGAGCATCTTTTTATAGTGGACCATAAAGCGATTTTAAACTTGGATATATTCCTCTTTGTTTATCCATAAATATTGAAACATTTGACTATTTTAATAGACTTGGATTTAACATATAGTATCAAACTTCTATTTTCCTCTTTTCTTCATATCAGTTTAAGCAGACTATGGTAGCCAGTCAGACTTTGAAACCTCTATTAGTTACCAAGATGGATTTTGATTTTTGAGTGGGATTATCAGGCTTTGCAGTTATTGGTCCAAAGGCTGGATCATACATCAGGAGCTCATCATCCTTTTAGTGCCTCTTAGGATTGAAATCATTTCATTATCCTCTAAAGACAGGGAGAGAGACATATATTTTCTGATATTATGGATTGTCCTGTCGTTGTTTGTTACTCTTTGTTCAAAATGCCTTACCTATCATGGATAGAGGTTGGGATTATTAACTAAACTTCTGTGTGCTCAGAATCTTTGACAAGAGTCCTTGGTATGTAGCACTCTTGAAGTCTTTGTAAAGTGGATTTGAAGATTTGACTATTTTGATCTCCCAGTGGTTTCTTTTCATACTTGCTGACTTTGTTGCATGGTTAATATGTGGTTTGGGGTTACTTAACTTTGTTCTTGTGAGCGATGTATTTCTTCGACCTCGATGGGTTTTTGAGACGAGCCCATACGGGGTTTTGGGATACCTCAAGCCAAGAATTAATACGATGAGTCTAAACTCATCTATTTTTTATCCACACCACAGCATAATGTTAGAAGTTAATAATTCATTTTAATGTTGAATTCTGGAATATTAATCAACTTTTTGTTTTGAAGGTTTTTAATTTAAAAAAAAAAAAGACAATTCCAACAAGAAAGCGAAAAAGCGGCGGGGCGGAATCCTCTATCGTGAGCCTGATTTGAATGATGGAAGCGAGTCCCAATGGACCGGCGGGAGTATGTCATAACAAGGATCAAGGCGGGCATCAGGCCAAAAATGAAGACTATCGCGACATAATTTTTGATGGGGCGTGATTTAAATGACAATGAATTTTATGTGGCAATGAATGGAGAAGTTCATAAAGAAGAATGTCGCGACATTCCTAACTCATGTCGAGACACTAATCAAGCACATGGCAATGAAACTCATGTCGCGACATCTCACAACTCTATCGTGACATAAAAAATTGAAGATAACAGAAAGTAGAAAAACAATGAGACAGATCAAGACAAAGTGCCTGTGATAAGAATTTTCTAGGTTGCAACAGACATTTTAGCTTATGACAAGACCAAGGCAGATCATATGTCGCGATAGAAGAAAATTATGTCACGACACAACATTTAGAGTCAATAATGAAGGATAAGAAGACTTTGTTGAAATAGAGAATTTTTAAGTCGCGACACACACAACATGAGGTTGAAGTGAAATCATTTGAAAGCCAAAGATGGCTACTTTGTCATGATAAGTTGAAGAAGGCCACAAAACTTATGTTGCGACATAGTAAAGAAAACAAAATAGAAATCTCTGTCGAGATAAAACAAGATTATGTCACGACAATAAAAATTGCTAAGTAAGAGATTTCTGTCGCGACAAAGAAGTTTTATGTCGCGACAGAAAATGGAAGAGACATGAGATCAACCAAGACAAATATGTCGCGACAAAGACTTTAATGTTGCAAGAAATAGTTTAGCCAACGACCAGGATCAAAGAAGATTAGGTCACGACAAAGAAAAAGTCTGTCGTGACAACAGACCCAGGAAATAGTGAGAAACTCTATCGCGACAATGTTTTACTCAGTTACGACAAAGGTTGAAAATAAACATAAAGAGAATGTCACAACACTCTTTACTACGTTGCGACAATGAATGAAGAACTCAAGGCAAAATTTGTCACAACAACTGGAAGCTAGGTTGCGACATAAAAGAAAGAAAAAGACTCAGAAACTCTATTGCGACATAAAAATTCTATGTCGCGACACAAATTTTATGCCACGACACAAAGTAGCGCAGCAGAAGGAAACTCAGTTGCGACAAAGAATTTGTTGTCGTGACACACTATTCAAGTATTCAAGCTGCAAGGTACCAAAGAATTGTCAAGACAGAATTCAAGAAAAGAGCATAAAAATATGTCGCGACAAAAATTGCATGCCATGACAAGATGCTAGGCAACAGAGATGAAAATTTTTCGCGGCAGAACTTTCTATGTCGTGACAAAGTTACTAATTAGACAAGAATTTTTGGGGATCCACAATTAGTGCCTAGAAGTGCGGCCCATCATTTGAAAATCTATAAATAAACGCATTTAGGGTACTGTGAGCAGCTTCCGTCAAACCAAGAACTTCTGGGTAACTAGAGACTCTTGTATATTATTTTTCTTTTATTTTTATTTTCTTTTGTTTAATTTTTAGAGTGGAATTTTAGCTAGTTCTTTTTGGGATTGAACAATAATCTGGTGTGAAGTTTCGAGCTGGGTTCGTTGTAAAATTTTGTTTTTCATTACTGTTTGATTAAATGAATTTGGAAAATTTATGGAGTTCATTTATTTCAGTTCGTTTGCAATTTCAGTGAATTTACCTAATCAGTTAGTCATTGTTATTTGTGATCCATCTTTGAAAAATTGAGTTCCATTTGGGAATGGAATTATGTTGATTATTATTTTCTGCTCAACTTGAAAGAAGGTCATAGTTCGAATGTTTGGATTTATTTAATTGGTATTGTTCTTGGAGCTACTTGTTTAGAATATTAGTAGCTTATGCAGAAAGATGTATCTTATACGATTTCAAGGAAGCCCTGCGAGTGACACGGAGATGGAATTTACGAGTATGGAGGAGTTACTTAGGGGTATGTTAGACTAATATTATGGAACTCTCTAGAACTCACATTAGATGCAGCTACTTACTCATGGTGTGAGGAATAGTTGGATGATGTATCAATTTAGTGTCAGAGTTTCTCACTCGATCAGTGGGATCTTGATCGGGTGTTATAGATCTAATCAAGGAGATAGAGAATCTTATCAAATTAGAAGGATGAGCTACGATTGGAGAAGGCTTGCAATATTCTGTTTGTAGGGGCAAGAAGTCTGCAGTCCTAAGAAATGGGTATGAAATACTAAAAAGGAAAAACACCCAAATCTTAGAAAGAGGTTTCTATTCTACAAGTAACTAATTAGACTCATGTATCCAAAAGGAATATGGATCTCTAATTAGTGAAATGTATGGTTTATGGAGAAATCCAAACTATACTACCTTGCATTTTTGACAAGTTCAAATTTCAAACTAATGGCTGAACTATGTTGGAAAATGATGTAGAAATTCATAATTAAACATTGATCTATTTCCCAGTTTTACTTTACCCAGTGAACTTTCCAATCCATTTAGTTGAATTCTTTTCATGTAGTTATAGAGATTTATCTAATTTTACTATTGCTTAAGTTTAGAAACAAATTAATTTTAACTTTGGAGTTCAAATAGTAAGGATCTTGAGTAGATGGGGTACTTGATTTTTAGATTTATCATCAATCCTTGTGGGAATGATATCTGGACTTAAATCCATTTTATTACTTGTATGACATGTGCACTTGCAGTAATTTAGACCAAAATAAATTTTAATGGGTCATTTATTTTATTTTTTTAAAAAAAGGGCTAACACATTTTTATCAAAATTTAGTCAATCAAGTTTATGGCATTCCAGCTGGGGACTGAAAAGTCTTTGGATGGATTTGTTAATTATTTCATCAGATTTGGTCTATGTTTAAAAATCAGTCAAACAAGTTCTATGACACCGTTGCCGAGGATTGAGAAAAAGATGAATTTAAGTATCAATATTCCAACCAAAGAGAGAATTGCTAATTTGGATATTTTTCTTTATTTTATCATAAATTCCAGAAAATCACAAAAATAGTTTTTTAACGGTAGTAATTTTGAGTAAGCTACTAAAAATTTTATGAGCTTAATTGGACATATTGTTTTCCACCCAGTTGGCTGTGATCTCTGTGTTTTTATTTTAGGAAGATCTGCATGCATAGAAAACGACGAGAGGCTGCTGCTTTTGGATCTGGTGGAGAACAACGAAATATGAGAAAAGGATTAAGGTCTTGAGCGGCAAATATGGCAAATCAGAGAGAAAGAATGCAACCTATTCCAAAAGAAGCAGAAACTGAGAGACCTTAGAGGTAAATGACTATAGAGGACTTTTGGAGGCCAGTGATTCAAGATGAATACTCTGATGTGAGACAACCTGCTATTGAAGCCAACTATTTTGAATTGAAGCTAGCTTTGATCACAATGGTGCAACAACACTAATTTACTGGGCATCCTAGTGAAGATCCCAATGAGCATATGGGAAGATTCATGAGGATGGCTAATACAGTCAAGTTGAATGAGGTCGGACAGTGATCAAGGCTATGACTTTATTTCCATTTCCACTTTGAAGGAGATGTAGCGACAACTTGGTTTGAGTCCACTTGCCAGGTTGGATCGTGTTGATTAGGAAGAGTTGGTGGAGGCTTACATGACATATTCTTCCCTCACAGCTCTCACTTGAAAGGGCGGGAAATTATAGTTTTCAAGCAAGGGAGAGGATGAAGTCTTTACAATGCATGGGAAAGATACAAGATTCTTGAAAGATGCCGCCATGGAATAGATCGACCACTGAGATGGATTTTTATCATGCTATGAATTATACCTCCAAAGGGAGTATAATTGTTGCGACTTCTTGTGGAGCTTTAAGAAAAAGTGTTGAGGAGAGCAAGCCGTTGATAGAAGATCTTACCAAATGCAACTATATTTGAAACCGGGGAGCGGTAGAAACGAAAGAGCGATGGATGCTAGAGTTGAATCGGATGACTGCCATAAAGGCAAAATTAGATGCATTGATGAACAAAATAGGGAATCGGGAAAATGCACTCGAGAAAAGTGAGTGGGAGCAGTTGATGAAAATGAGAGGAAGAGGAATAGTGAAAGGGACATTAGCCCGGGGGTCCACATCAAGTTGAGGAGGCACAATATCTTAATGCTACTAGAAGTTACAATTTTAAGCCTAACCTCAACTTGCCAACTCATACTCATGAGTACTCAGGACCCATGAGAATTTCTCATATGGGAAGGAGCCTGGCAAAGGTCCACGAGACACAGGTAAATTTTCAACAACAACTATCTTCCTTGGGTTCCAACAACAACAACAACAACAACAACAACAACAACAACAAGGAAGTCAGAGGGCAAAAAAACAGAGACAAAGGAGATCTTCTTCCTTTGAAGAATAGATGCAGACTTTCATGGGAGAAAATAAGAGGTTGTTAAACATCAACGAGCAGAAATTTGCTGATCTAACAACATTTTAGGCAAACACAACTGTGTTTTAGGCCAATGCTAATGCCTCTTTGAAGAATCTAGAAGCACAAGTAGGGCAACTAGCCCTAGCTATGCAGAATAAATCCAAGGATGCATTTCCAAGTGACACAAGGAAAAATCTAAAGGATTGTATGGTTGTTACACTAAGTGGAAGAGAGATAGAAGACAAAAAAGAATAAGAGAAGAAAACTGAGGAAGAGAAAGAAGAAATTGGAAAATGAAGCGAGTACATTTAAAAGTGGCTGTAGAGAGAGAAGTGCAAAAGGAAATGCGACCAAAGTAGCAAGGCGAAGGGAGTTCAAGAAAGGAAAGGTTCAAGCTTCTGACCTCAGGAGTCCTATTCCCTCCAAAGTGCAAAGGCTAGAGATTAGGAGAGCAATTCTCCAAATTCTTGAACATGTTCAAGAAAATGGAAGTTAATATCCCTTTTTCAAAGGCATTGACTCAAATGCCTCATTATGCTAAATTCATGAAGGATGTTTTGAGCAGAAAAAGAAAAATTTCTAAAGAAGGAGTAGTGAGCCCAACAGCAACCTATAGTGCAGTTTTGTAAGACGTATACGGAGAATATCACGAGGATCAGATGACTTCACTATTCCATGCACAATAGGGAATTACAGGATGGGAAAAGCCTTGTGTGATTTTGGAGCGCATCAACTTGATGCTATCACGTAGTTAAGAGATTAAGTTTGGGGGATCTCACTCCCACAGCCATGACCTTGTAGATGGATGACAGAACCTTAGCTCAACCTGAGGGTATTCTTGAGGATATGCTTATCAAAGTGGGAAAGTTCATCTTTCTAGTGGACTTTGTGGTTATTGATATTGAAGAAGACAAACAAGTCCCTCTGCTGTTAAGAAGACCCTTCCTTGCTACAGGAGCAACTTTGATAGATGTGAAGAAAGGAGAGCTTACTCTAAGGGTTGGAGATGAGCCAGTGCACTTCAATCACAAATCCTGGAGTTTGGAAAGCGACTAGGAATTTGACAATGTTGATTGTAAGATTGTAGAAACAAAAGTACCCATCAGTTCTGAACTGATAAATGATTGTATGATTCAGAATTCAATGAATGAAAATGAGATGAATTTCCAGTATCTTGATGTTCCTAGATGTTAATTCCCGAACTCCAATTTTGAATCAAAGCGTGCTCGATGATGATGAAAACAGTATAGAAAAATGTAGTAATGAACAGAAAGCAGAAGAAACAGAAACAAGCTCAGAAGGGTTAACCTTGAAGGAATTACCCAATCAATTAAAATATGCTTTCTTAGAACCAGAAATAGCAAAACCAGTTATTATTTCATTCTACATTGGTAGATACGAAGAATAGAAAGCGCGAAACTCTCAGAAAATACAAGGAAGTAATTGCCTAGTTTATAGAAGATTTAAAAGGAATAAGTCCTTCCATCTACATACACAAGATCCTTTTAGAGGATAATGCAAAGACCTTTATTGAACATCAAAGAAGACTGAATCCAGTAATGAAAGAAGTTGTCAGAAAATAAGTTTTGAAGTGACTGAATGCAGGCTTCATATATGCAATCTCAAACATCCCTTGGGTGAGCCCGGTTCATATGGTTCCCAGAAGGGTGGATTCACTGTGATTAGAAATGAGAAGAATGAATTAATTCCTACAAGAAATGTGAGGATGGAGGGTGTGTGTATAGACTATAGAAAACTAAACCTTTGCTACAAGAAAAGATCATTATCACCCTACCTTTCATTGACGAATCTTTAGACGGGTTAGCGGGACACCACTTCTTGTTTTATTGATGTATGTCTGGTTATAACCCAGTTACTATAGCCCGTGGGGATCAGGAAAACCATTTACATGTCCTTATGGCTCTTTTGCTTTAGGAAGAAAGGGGGGATGCCATTTGGATTATGTAATGCTTCTGCCACCTTCCAAAGATGCATGATGTCTATGTTCTCAGACTTGGTGGAAGAGGCTATGGAAATCTTTAGGATGGCTTGTAGTATATAGATACGATTTTGAAATTGTTTGGAAAATTTAAATAGTACTTTACGGGTGTTAAGACAAGAATTTAGTAGCAAATTGGGAAAAATGTCATTTCATGGTAATAGAGGAGGTATTGTCTTGGGACCGCAAAGAATTTCTATAAACCCAGTTAGAGGTAGACCAGAAGCAAGGTTTATCATAGAAACTCCTCCACACCACCTACAACAATAAGGGATAAGTTTCCTAGGACATCTTGGTTTCTGAGAAGATTCATAAAGGACTTCTAAAAAAATCTCTAGACCATTATGCAGATTACTTGAAAAAGATGCAAGGATTGATTTTGATGAATTATGCAAAGCTGCATTTGATGAAATTAAATCCAGATTAGTTACAACACCCATCAAGGTAACACTTGATTGGAACAAGGAATTTGAAATTATGTATGATGCCAGTGATTATGAAATGGGAGTTGTATTGAGATAAAGAACAGAAAAGATATGCAAGGCCATATACTATGCCAGCAAAACCTTCAATGAAGCACACGAGAATTACTCTTTAACTGAAAAAAAGATGTGGGTAATGGTGTTTGCTTGTGAAAAATTTAGGCCTTACATATTGGGGTCCCATGTTATAATACACACTGATTATGCGGCAATTAGATATCTAATGGCAAAGAAAGATGCTAAGCCAAGACTGATCAGATGGGTATTATTACTGTAAGAGTTTGATATGGAAATTAAAGACAAGAAGGGTAGTGACAATGTGATAGATGATCACTTGTCTAGTTTGGAAAAGACTATTGAAGAAGAAAAAGGAAGTGAATTAGAAGAAAACTTTACTAATGAGCAGCTGTTTTTGTTATCAGTCCAAACACCTTGGTATGCTGATATTGCAAATTACTTAGCTTGTGGACTTATTGATGAGTCTAAAACTCATCTATTTTTAATCCATTTTTTAGGCATGCTTTCAACCGTTTAAGATATATTTTTATGCCAAAATATGGAATATTTATCAATTTTGTGTTTTGCAGGCAATTATTGAAAAATGAGAGAATCCCAGCAGATAAGAAGCAAAAAGATGAAAAAGTAGCAGTTTTGGTCATGACCTAATTTTTCTATGTCGCGACACAAATGCAAGCAGGCCAAAGAAACTATGTCGCAACCATCAAATCTATGTCGCAGCAAAGACTAGTCAGAACTCAAGGCTGAAAAGAGATTTCTAGGTCGCGACCGTAAGGTTTTTTGTCGAGACATATTTGAAGAAGATTTTGAAGAAAGCTGTCACGACAACCCTGAAATCTATCGCAACATACTTAAGGTAAATGGTGAAGGAATTGTGTCGCGACATTATGTCCTATGTCACAACATAAAAGCAGTAGACTAATGGATGAACTCTGTCGAGACAAGAGACAATTTTGTCGTGACATAAAATATGAAGCGTGATCGCTAAGACAAGTGTTTTATGTTGTGACAAAGTTCTCGAACCAAGCTAGCTCAAGAAGGGTTATTTATTATAACCACGAGAAAATCATGCATGACATAACATTAGGTTACAACACATTGAAGGTAGAATTTCTGTCGCGACATAGAAATTTTATGTCGCAACAACAAAAGATATGGAGGAATGAAATTATGTCGCGAAAGAATGAAATTCGGTTAGGACAGAAACTGAAAAAGAATTGAGATGAGCCAAGGCAAATGTGTCGCAACAGGGATTTCTATGTCGCAACCAAAAGCTCAACAGGCAACTAAGAACAAGAGAAAAATCTCTATCGTCACCATAAGTTTTTAATGCGTGTGAGCTTATTTGTGAGAATCAAAGATATTTGTGCGTGACCTGTGAGAAAACGGTCGCGATAGGCGGACGAGGCTAAAAGAGGAAAATGTTTGTCTCGATAGGGAGAATTACGTCGCGATAGGATCCAGAAGCTGGAGGACATAAGAAGATGGATGCAAACAGATTTTGTGTCACGTCACAAGGCAATCATGTTGTGACATTATCAAAGTTTGTAGCGACAGAACTCAAGTAAAAGCTCAGAAATAAAGTCGCGACAGAAGATTACAAGCTACGACAGAGGCTAACGACAAGGACTTAAAGCTATGTCACGACATGATTTTTTTATGCCGCGACAAAGCGACCAATTTGGGTCAAACTTTGGGGATCCACAATGCAAATAATGAAGTGAGGCCTAACATTAGAAAGTCTATAAATACACCCATCTAAGGCACTGTGCCCAACTTCCGCAATTCCAGGACGCTTGGGTAATTGAAGACTCTTGTATATTTTTTAATTTTAATTTTAAAATTTTATTTTTTTTTTATTTTAGTAGATTTAGATTTAGTGTAGTTTATTTTGTTAGTTTTCCTTTAATTTTCTTGATTTGGGAATTGTATTGAAGTGATGCTTTGAGCTGGTATTTCTTTATGAAACCTTCTTTTCATTTATTGTTGATTTAAATGGATGATCGAAAGTTTATGGAGTTCATTTCTTTCAGTTTATTCATGATTTCAGTGAATTTTCCTGATCAATTAGTCACTGATATGAGTGAACTAGTATTGAAAAGTTGAGCTCTTTGAAATGGGTCTTTGATTATAGTCACTTTTCGACGCAAGATTGGAAGAAAGCTTGGAGAATCTTGAATTTATTTGATTGGTATTGTTCATGAATTTACTTGTTCTCAACATAAGGTGAATGTTTCAGTCTTTGCCCATTAACCTTGAATTCTTCCCCAGCATCAGTCTTGAGTGTTCTTTGCTTTCCCGTAGTGCTGACACCAGCGTATATGGTCCACTCACCTTGATTTCAATTTTCTGGGAAAAATCTCAATCTAGAGTTAAATAACAAGCAGTCCTTCTCTGAACTCTTTCCTAAGAATCCTTTGATCATGTCATTTCTTTGTCTTGTCTTTGTAGATCTTAGCATTGTCATAGAAGCACCATTTCTCGGTTCTTGATTCGCTCGGTTGAAGCAATCTCTCTTCCTTTGCCATTTTGAAATCGAAATTCAGCTTCTTGATGGCCCACATAGCCTTGTATTCCAATTCGAGAGGAAGGTGACATGGCTTGCCAAATACTAATCTGTATGGGGACATCCCAATGGGAGTTTTGAATGCAGTCCTGTAGGCCCAAAGTGCATCATCAAGTTTGGAAGACAATCCTTCACACTTGAACTTGATCTTTCAGGGATCCTTTTAACCTCCACTGTTGAAATTTGCTTGCCCATTAGTGCAGGGATGATAAACTAGGCTCATTATATGTTTGATCCCATATCTGCTCATGAACTTTGAGAAAATTTTGTTTGCCAGTGGCTTCCCAAATCATAGATGATAGTCCCCAGGTGATTCCCGAATACGCTCGATATGTTCTTTTACGGGAAACTCACAAGCCCCATATTAACATCATTCCTTGGGCAAGCTATTGCTTCCACCTATTTAGAAACACAATCCTTTGCTAAGCGGTATATCTGAGTTTCCAAATGATTGTGGAAAGGGTCATAAATCTATCCCCGCCCATCAAGAATTTGCACCACGATATGCCTCGTAGGGGCATTTCATTCCTAGCTAGCGATATTTCCAATCTTTTGGCACTATCACATAATTTGACCCATTGATGCGATCCACGAAAATAGTTGGCCAATAAAATCCAGATTGGAGTATCTTATGAGCTATTCTTTCTCCTGAAAAATACCCCCCCATATGTTTGATGCATGCCATTCATTATAAATTCTTCTTTGTTCACCCTCTGGCACACATCTTCTTATAATCATATCAGCACCCCTCTTAAATAATAGTGGGTCATCCCAGATATAATACCTGTTGT
The DNA here is from genome assembly GCA_016808115.1 of Tetrastigma voinierianum. NCBI lineage: Eukaryota > Viridiplantae > Streptophyta > Magnoliopsida > Vitales > Vitaceae > Tetrastigma > Tetrastigma voinierianum. Next base: position 116,024 of record JAEQBH010003676.1, on the reverse strand, counting down.
AAGTCCTGAGCTTTCTTTTCTGTTGGTGGCTGAATTTAGAAGGAACTACTCCACAAGCTAAGTAATTCACAATATTTGCATACCATGGCATTTGGACAATAATTGAAATAGTTGTAACCATACGGAAGTTCTCTTAGTCTTATCTCCTCCTCTTACCTTGATTTCTTTCTATTCTGGACAAGTGATCAGCTATCACGTTGTCACATCCCTTTTTATCTCTAATTTCCAGATCAAACTCTTGCAGTAATAGCACCCACCTTATCAGTCTTGGCTTAGCTTCCTTTTTTGACATAAGATATTTGATGGTTGTATGATCAGTGTGAACTATAACATGGGATCCCGGGAATGTATGGCCTAGATTTTCACAAGTAAACATGCTAGCATCTCTTTTTAGTTGTGGAATAGTTTTCTTGTGATTCATTGAAGAGGTTACGCTAGGATAGTATATGGCTCACGAATATTTTCTCTTTCTTTGCCCAAAACAGCCCCATTGCGAAATCATGGCATCACAACCATGATAGGTGTTGAACCAATCTGATCTTTTAATTTCTTTCCAAAGGCAAACTTTGCAAAGAATCATCAAAATTAAATTTTGTGTCTTTCTCCAAAGAATCGTATACTGTCTCGGCTATTTTTGAGAAGTCTCGATGAATCTCCTCAGAAATCCAAGATGCCCCAAGAAACTCCTTATCCCTTTTACTGTGGTGGGAGGTGCTAGAGTTTTGATAATGGAAATCTTAGATCGTCCACTCAGTCCTGTGAGCGTAAATTTTGGCGACTCAAGAACAATACCTTCCGCTTCCATGAAACGTTTTCCCAATTTAAGGCTAGCCGTCATTCTCAGATCTTTGAAGTACTGGCTCCTGATTGTTCGTACATTGTTCAAAACTGATCCATACACCGTGAAGTCATCCATAAAAATTTCCATGACTTCAACCAAATCGAGAACATCGACATCATACATCTCTGGAAAGTGGCAGGAGCATTGCACAGCCCAAATGGCATCCTTCTGAAGGCAAAGGTGTCATAGGGGCATGTGAATGTGGTCTTCTCTTGGTCCTTAGGTGTAATTGCAATTTGGTTGTAGCCTGAATACCCGTCCAAGAAACAAAAATGAGGATGTTCTGATAATCTGTCCAACATCTGATCAATGAAGGGCAAAGGGAAGTGATCTTTCCCGTTGTCGTGGTTCAAATTTTCCTCGTAATCAATGCATACTCTCCAATCCGCACCGCTCTTGTTGGAATTAATTCATTTCTTTCATTAAGTGATTACAGTAAATCCACCTTCTTTGGAACTACATGGATCATAACCTAAGGACTATCTAAAATTGCATAGATAAAACCGATTTAACCATTCGAAAATTCTCCTTCTCGACTACTTCTTTCATTACCGGATTAAGTCTCCTTTGATGTTCACGCTTGGCCTTGAATTTTCTCTAGAAGTATTTTGTGCATGCATATTGATGTGGACTGGATTCCTTTAACTCTTCAATAGACCAAGCTATAGACCTTATGATTTCTCAAAATTCCAATGAATCCTCTCGTTCCTCAAAGATCACCAAGTTTAGCGTAAATTATTACTTGTTTACTCTTTGGCAAATTTCAGTAAGCATACTTTAAATGACTTGGCAACACCTTTAAACTAGCCTCTTCTTCACTGTGGTTTCTTGATGAAATTCTTTTCTTCACTCGTCTCTTTTTCACCTCGCTTGTTCAAGACTCATCACTTTCTCGCAGAATGTAAACTGGCTGCAAATCTGAATCAAAATCTTCAAGATACTGGGAATTCATCTCTTTTTCATTGATTGAAAATTGGGCATTACAATCATAGTAAAATTCAGAGTTGTTGACATATACATCTTCTATTGACCTTACATCTTCCCTCTCTATGTCTAAACCTCAATGTCCTGACAAATTGAAGTCACCGTCTCTCCAACTCGAGAGTGAGAATTTACACCGGACCAAAGATATGTACAAATTTATAACACTATTGCCAAAAGACTATTGTCTAATCCGCAATCCGCCATAAAACTTGTCGACCGTATATGTTCTTAGCTATCTGATTAGTTCAAAAGATTGTTTCAATTGGAGTAAATTGTTTACCGAGTGGTTTTGATCCTCGTTATGCCGCAAGTGCATGTGCCTAATTTCAAGTAGTAAATTGATTTAAGTCCAGATCGATCCCAATAAGAGATCTCAAGAATTCTCAATCAACTACCCGACTACTTAAAATCTATACTATTCGACTCGATAGACAATTGGAATTAGCTTTGACAACTTAAAATAATAAAACCTAAGAAAAATCAATTAATACTAAATGAATTGAATATTGAAATACAAAATAACAAATTAAGATCGAATAGCTTCGCAAAAGACATTGAAAAGAATGCTACCGTGAAACATCAATTCCTAGAGAATGCACTGATCTTGCTTATCGGAACCACAATGATTTAAACTAGTCCAAGGAATATAATAGTGCGTAGCCGATCTCTCCAAACCCCACAATTCATTATCTAAACTCACTGCTTTCTCAAGACAGAGTGTTAAATAAACTACTTTTAATCGCTGCCTTGTTCCGGGTATTTTTGTTTTTCACTATACCCACAACATGGACTGTAAATCTGAGTCCAAGATATACTAATAAGACGTATCTACACTATAATCGGTTCCTCTTCCTCCAAATTAGAATAGCTCATCCTTTCCTTGATTAGATCTCTAACACGGGATTGGATTTACTAATCGGTCTAGGTGAACTCTTCCGTGTGCCTAAATTGATAAGTTGCTCCACTCCATTCTCGTCTCCAAGTGAGCAGAGATTTATCGATTTAATTACGCAGCACATGAGATCACCTGACAGCTGGGTTCTCATACCTTCGTAAATTGTTCATTACCTCAGAATTCCTTCCTGTCACCGTAGGGCCTCCTGAAATCGAGCTTGAGACAATTCTATTTACTGGGTATGAGACAATGACATCGACCAAAGAATGTAAAATACACAAGACCAAAGAAGTAGCTTTTCAAACCGGAGTTCAACAAAGACTATCAAATTTATGCAGAAAGATAATTTCTCGACGAGCAAGGCCAATTCAATGGAATGGGAATCTAAATCACTAGATTACACCATACATTGTCACTGGATCAAGAAAGCCAGAATCGGCAACTGGAACCCGAATTCCGTAATTTGTCTGAATTCAACAACAAGACAAGACTTGAAGAAATATGAAACTAAGATTCGCCTTAACTTTAATAAAGGAACGTCAGATCCAAATTTGAATGAAATACAAACCAATCTAAAAATAAATAAAAAACGAAGAAAGAAAAGAAAAGAAAATTAGTGGGTCATTGTGAGCCTTCAAAGAACCCAGATCTCTTTCACTGCCAAGAGTCATGCTCATCTGCAGCACTCAGATTTATAGTGGTTCAAGTCAGTCTTACTCGATGCACTTATTTTGACTCGCAGCCAAAATGGCTCTTAGTTAGTTGTTGATGTCGCGACATCACCCTTTGCCGCGAATCTCCGTCATTTCTACCATGTCGCAGTCTTGCTTGTCGCGACGTGTCTGTGTAGTCGATGTCGCGACAGCTTAAGGACGCCGCACCTTAACTGTGTGCATGATGTCGCGACAACTAAATGTTGTCGCGACCTCCTTCTCCGTAGTACGCCGCGACCTTCGTCTTTGCAAAAGGAGCAAGTCGCGACATCTTCTTCTCTCGTAGTACCGCCGCACTTTGGTCTTGCAATGATGTCGCGACATCTTCTCATGTCGCGGATCTCGTCTTACAATTGATGTCAGCGACAACCAGGTGTTGTCGCGACCTTCTTTTCCCACAACTGTTGTCGCTATCGCTGAATGATGTCGCGCGACTTCCTTCGTAGTTGATGTCGCGGACTATCTTCTTAATGCTGTTGTCGCGACTCAGCTTCCTCAGTAGTCGATGTCGATCGCTTCGACTAAGGCCGATGTCGCGACCATCCGTGATGTCGCTATTCATACTTGTTCAGTCCATTATTTATCTTCCGGGTCGCGAATTCTGTCGGGTGTCGCGACCCCGCTATCCACTCCGTATCAGTTTAATTTCCGTCGCGACTCAAGGATAGCGACATCATGTCTTCTTCTTCATCAATTTCTGGTTGCTTGACTTTGAGTTTCTTTCACGCCCAGCTTGTTTTGTCTTCAATTACGCTTCATTTGCGACTGGAGCTTTGTAGTTGCAACTCGAATATGCATTTTGGATTTCAGAGCTTCCATGACATCAAATTCCTTAACTTGCGCTTCTCCAATAAGTAACTTCCTTCAGTCAATTATATCAAGATCATTTTCGCCTCACATTCTACCCTTTATCACTTCGCTTTTGAATCTCGTCGCACGCCAGCTGGTGAAGTTTATTCCAGGCTCTGCATATAAATCGCCTTTTTATATAAAATCAATCGAAAATGGACTCGAAAATGTGATGACTTTAAGCTCATCAAACTCCCCTTAATCTTAAAATTTTGCTTGTCCCTGCTAAAGAAAAGAAAGATTTGTTTGTCCTCAAACAAAAGGACATTTTTCCGTCTGCTTTGCAGCTTGTAACCACCTTAATCAAAAGACTAAAATTGCATTCGCTTCTCGTATCTCGCCTTCAAGTCCGAGATAAAGGTTAGTTTCTACTCAACTGTGTGTACATAACGAAATTGTTGAATTTGTTTTACAAACAAAGATAGTTAATTGATTCGCGAAATGTGTTGGTTTTCTTCTCATTTTCTTAATGAGTCAATTAACCCTGTGAGGATGTTCACGCTTTGATCTTTTCCTATTTTCCAAATTCCATAGCTCGTTGTTCATATCGATTCACTAATGTAGGTGATTACAACCTTCAAGATCAATCAGTCTTTGGGCTTGTATGTTAGGCTTGGGTAAGGGTAGATGGATGGAATTTTTAGGTTAAGATTACCAATACCCTTTTTCCTTTCTTACTCATCCGCTATCCCCTTCCTCCCTTGTAATTTCCTTATCAAACTCCCCAACCAGGCTCGATACCACCCTTGATTTTCTTTCTATTCAAATCGTATGCCCCTTCATTCATAATTCAAACTGGGATTTTCTTTTTCTCGTCACCATTCGTGAATAGTGCAATGTTTTGTCTTCTTAGGCTTAACACTCTTAGCGAACTGTTGAATCCCATACCAGATGGCATTAGGTACTGTAGTTAAACACCCCTAAGAACTTAATTGCTCAAGAGAGTCAGCCACAAAGACAAAAAACCTATTCCCTTGAGCTTTCTTTTCCGCCGTATTCGATGTAGATTCTTTCTCTTCATTCCTTTTCTCAGATTTTCTCCACTCCCCAAACTTCATTTCTTCCTCTCTTTGAATTCTTTGGTAATCACAGTTCTTTCGAGGATTGATTCTTTAGGATGGGTTAGGGTCTCCATTGGTTTATTTTGAAAATAGGGCTTGTTTTGGCTCACTGAATCGAAGTGTATGCATTAGCATATGAATGTGTGGATGGCTAGAATGGCCTCAAACTCTACGATGGCCTCCGTGATCATTTCACATCGATCACCTAGGATTTCGCCTTGATCACTAATCTAACAAGTTCTAGAAATTGGGTTGATTAACTCGTGACTAACCCGAGGATTTTCGAATTAAGCACGCGATGAGAATTTAGATGATGTTATTTCCAAATGTGTTCCGACTCAATTGCTCATACCACAAACCTAAGAAAATTGCTTTGCCTTCAATCGTATAACCTTCCTTATCCTGGACTTATCAGCAAAATTCAAACTAAATCGCAATTTATGTTTCAATTAAATTGCCTGTCATTTGGCTCTTATTCTGCATTTTATTTTTGTTTCATCCTATCATCTACTCAATTACTTCAACTAGCTCATATTATGATATGTCAGCATTTTTATTCCTAAGCTACATTCTACTGTTACTCCTCTAACAATTACAGCAAAAAGTACACACAATTTGACTTCAAACTCATTAAACAAATTTATGGTTTTATTCATAAGAATAAAAATGTTGAGAACAAAGGATAGAAATTCAGGGAGTGTTTGACAAATAAATGGAAGGATCTATTTTTTTCTTTTCTGTTTAGAAGTAAAGATGTCTGGGGGATCCAAATCAAGGGTAGCAAGATTGGGGTTGAATTCTGGAAACTTCATTTCCCTCATTCTCTTCCTCTGGCATTCCTCTTTTTCTCGTATGCTCTTCCGTGACAATTTCATTTATGAGGATCCACCTTGTCGCTCAGCCTTCATCCCGTCTCATTCCCAGGCTCATGTTGCGCTCCAGCTCACTATGGTTTCTAAAATTTGGCTAGATTATTAATCAAATCCAAATTTTCCAGCCGATCTTCTTCGTAGTTATCAAGTGTCATCAAGCACCTTATCTCTTTCTTGCATCTTCTTCTCGGTCCTTGAGCAATTGTGACATGTGAGAAATTTAACTTTAACCCGTTCCTCGGGTCTTCGCTTCGACCGCATCCCTTTCTTTTATAAGTTTCAGGAGTTGAGAGTCTCGATCAAACTGATTGTTATAGAATGCTTCGTGACTAAGCTCAACTTTTTCGCAGGGCCCCGATCTCCGTCCTCCATTTCTTTCTCGAACTTTTCTTCTGTCGCGAAGATCTTTTTAAACTCGTTCTCTTTCCTCGCTCATTTCTTCTTCCCATTTATGCTCTTTCCTTTTCATCTCGGCTTCATATATTTCCTCTTTCTATTCGGCCTTCCCACTAAGATCTTTCTTTTAATTCAGCTTCATACACATCTTCTAAAGCCTGGCTGAAAGGCCCTATCCCTCTTTCTTCCATACCTTTTGCATAGCAAATGAGCATCTCCATTAGTTGATTATCTTCCCGGGCTCCTGTAGCTTTTACCAGTTCCCTTCAACCTTATCTTCATCGTGGAGAGCCAAGCGCTGGGGTGGTGAAATCTATAGACTTGTCTCATCTGTTCTAAGTCCTTCAGAACATAGAGGTATTCCCTCTGGCTGTTCCCGGTTTCTGTTTCCTCGATCCCCAGCCAAGAGTGTCCTCTTCGTCTTCATTCTCCTTTTTCCGCATCCGCTTCCACCATGATCCCTTTTTCTTCAAATTTTGGCCCCTTACTTACCCCACCGTGGCTAATGGTGAAGCCTCGGGAACTTTCTACCACCTCGTTTCCCTCGTATGCTCGTTCTGCAATCGTTGACTCTCGTGTTCCGGATGAACCGCTTCCTTCGGTCCGAGCATGTTCCTCCATGATTTCGCTAGATTCTGGACGAGTCTCTAGTGTTCAAATGAATGGGAGTGAATCGAAGGTTTTTAGAGGAAGCCTGGATTTGTGGTTTCAGAAGAATCGAAACCAAGAGAATACGTAAGATCTAAGAGTTGAATTCAAGGCCGAGGAAATAGATAACAAGTGAAAGAGTTTCTCACAGCTTGCAATTCAGCTTATTATGGTGGGCCTTATGATTTCATTTATTAATGCTTGTCGCGACTTAAATTCAGCCGAGAATGTGCGCCACATTAAATTTAGTGGCAAATTGAAACCGCCTAAATCAGGGCACTTCACTCCTCTTGTCACGACATATTATGTTTGTCACATAATAACTGTGGGAGGACAAGTCCTCCTAAGGTTGCGACATCGTGCATCTCAAAGATATGTTGTCATTACACCACTCTTCTTTGAAGGGATTACTCTGTCATGACCCAGTAAATTTCTATCGCGACTCTCAATTTCTTTCACAATGTAACTTTGGTCGTGACTTCACTTTGTTCTTCTTCAACATTGACTAAGTCACGACATCAACTTTTGCTGTGATTCCCGCCTCACGACATAAGTTTTTGTCGCAACGTAGTCTGTAATTTTGCCTCAAATTTAATGAACAATAGCTTTTCACTTCATCAATTAAATGTGATTCTCATCATCAAAACAAATCAATTTCACATGCTAATTCAAGAATGTATTCTATTCAAATTTCACTGCACTTATAGGGAAAGGAATGCTCCTTTTTTTCTTGTCGCTCTCTTCGCAAGTTGCCGGAGTTGTATCGAGTTTATTCCTTCTCGTCGGTTTCATTTCGCATAAGTACTCTACAACATTTACCTGAAGGATTCAATTAAACAAAAATTAACTTCTTAAGTACTAACTAATCATTATAATAACTAGAGAAAACAAAATCAAGGTTAATTTAAAAAAATTCAAAGTCTAAAAGCAGAAATTAAAGTTTCTAAGGGTCGCTTCCCATTAGTCGCTTCGCTTTTGAGTCCTTAGTCGACTCTGTTGTTTTGATTTTCTTTCTCTCAATGAACCAGCTGTAGCTCTTCTTTCTTCCTCCCCGCTTTGATAATGCTTCGGGCCTTTGTCCATTGACTTTAAATTCCTCCCGCACGCCTTGAGTGTTATCATCTAAAAGTAGTGCTCGACACCACTGCATATGGTCCACTCCACCTCGATTTCAATTTTCCCGAACAATCTTAATCTGGAGTTAACAATAGAACTTGATCCTCTCTGAATTCCCAAGAATCCTTGATCATGCCAGCATTTCTTTGTCTTGTCTTTGTAGATCTTAGTATTATCACAGTTTCATTTCTCGCTTCTTCCAAATATCCATTGAAGCAATTCCTCTTCCTTTTCGTCATTTTGAAATCGAAATTCGGGCCTTTCGATGGCCCACATAGCCTTGTATTCCAATTCAAGAGGGAGGTGACATGGCTTGCCAAATACCAATCTGTATGGGGACATCCCAATGGGAGTTTGAATGCAAATTCCAGAGGGCCCAAAGTGCATCAATGTTTGGAAGACTAACTTTTCAAGCAACTTACGCTCTTTCAGATCCTTTTTAACCTCCCTGGAATTTCGCTTGCCCATTAGTCTGGGGATGATAAGCTAGGCTCATTATATGTTTGATCCCATATCTGCTCATGAGCTTTGCGAAAATTTTGTTTGTAAAGTGGCTTCCCCCATCACTGATGATAGTCCTGGGTGTTCCAAATCGCTTCACATGCTCTTTCAAGTAGAAACTCACAACCGTATTAACATCATTCCTGGGCAAGCATTGCTTCCACCCATTTGTGTTGCTAATCCACCGGCTAGCAAGATATACGTGTTTCCAAATGATTGTGAAAGGGTCCCATAAAATCTATCCCCCATACATCGTAAAATTTGCACCACCAATATGCCTCGTAGGGCATTTCATTTCAAGCATCGATATATCCAATCTTGGCATCTATCACATAATTTGACCTATTCAAGATACCCTCGAACCGCTGGCCAATAAAAATCCTGATTGGAGTATCTTATGAGTCGTTCTTTCTCCGTAAAATGCCCCCATATGGTGATGCATGGCATTCATTCATAATTTCGCTTTGTTCACCCTCCGCACACATCTTCTTATAATCATATCAAATTTCTTAAATAATAGTGGGTCATCCCATATATAATACCCGTTGTAAGTCCCGAGCTTTCTTCATATGGCTGAATCTGTATGAACTACCTCCACAAGCTAAGTAATTCACAATATCAGGATACCATGGCATTTGGAATGACAATTGAAATAGTTGCTCATCTGGGAAGCTCTCTCTTAATCTTATCTCCTCCTCTTCTGCTTGATTTCTTTCTATTTTGGACAAGTGATCAGCTATCACATTGTCACATCCCTTTTTATCTCTAATTTCCAGATCAAACTCTTGCAAAGAGAGTAGACCACCTTATCGGGCCTCGCTTAGCTTTCTTTTTTTGACATAAGATATTCATGGCTGTAATGGTCTCTGTGCAGGAACTATAATACGGATCCTTAATGTATGGCCTGAATTTTTTACAAGCAAACACTATTGCTAGCATCTCCTTTTCGCTTGTGGAATAGTTTTTTGTGCTTCATTGAAGGTTCGCTTAGCATAGTATATGGCTCTGAATATTTTCTCTTTTCTGCTTCCAAACAGCCCCTATTGCTAAATAACCTGCATCACACATTGTTTCGACTCCTCGATCCCATTCTCGTGCAAATGGCGATGTGCTTGAACCAATCCGATCTTAATTTCTTCAAAGGCAAATTTTGCAGAATCATCAAAATTAAATTTTGTGTCTTTTCTCCAAGAATCCGCATACCGCGCCTTCATCTCCCTTGTCGTTTACTTTTCTGCTCTTTCTCCAAGTCTTTTCCCACTTCCGGAAGCCGCACCACCATACAATCTGGATTCTTCTTTCAGGTCACCGGGAAAGGCATCTTTCATTTGATTTTGCAGTTTAGGCCACTATCTCAGGTTCCCCAGTGTTCTTGTAGAAGCATTAGTGGTCTTCTCAAAAATTCGAGAATTGGGCATTTGAGGCTTCCAATCCCGCAAACTTTTGTTCATGGAGGCTTGTCAAATTTCATTGTCTCCCCACGGCGCATTTGATCTTCAAATGGGCGGAACTCTCTCGACCCCGATATTCATTTCGCCTCCTCCTTGTTGCCATTGGAACTCGTGGCCGCCATATCCTTACCGAGGGATGCCGTTCATGCCTTGGTCTTTGTGGGAGGCCCCACCATATGAAAAATTTTCATGGTTCCTCAGTGCTGGATGATAGTGTGCTGGCAGGTTAGGATTTGGTTTGAATTGATAACTTCTTGGCTCTCCCAAGTACTTAACCTCCTCAGCATCATAAAACAGTTCTTCAGTGGGTACCTCAGCACTTCCTCTCAATAGTTCCCTCTCAACTGCTCCTATTTCATGAACAGTGTGCATCTTCCTCTCTTGCTTGTCCATTCTATGCATGATGGCATCTAACTTTGCCTCCATGGCTGTCATCTTGCTCAGCTCCATGACTCCTCTTCCTCTGCCAATTACTCTTGAAAACTCTAATGGAGCTTTCATATTGCATTTAGCCAGGTCCTCAATTAGATCTCTTGCCTCTTCTGCACTCTTACGTTTGAATGCTCCACAGCATGAAGCATCAATAATGCCCTTAGATGTATCATTCAATGCATGATACACTATGTCCATCTGGGTCTTCAAGTCTATCCCATGCATCGGACATCTTTTCAGCAACCTTTTGAATCTCTCCCATGCTACATAAAGGCTCTCATCTTCCCCCTGCTGGAACACAATTATCTCCCTCCGTCTCTCTGAGGTGAGTGATGGGGAAGAATCCCACCAAGTAGGCTTTCCTTACTAAGCTCCTCCTAAGTATCAACAGAACCATATGGTAGAGATTCATACCATGTGGCTGCTGTATCTCTTAGAGAAAATGGAAATAAATGCAATTTAATGACCTCTGGTCTCACCCCATTCAACTTTACTGTGTTTGCCATTCTGAGAAACCTTCCCAGATGCTCATTTGGGTCTTCTGTGGGATGACCAGTAAACTGTTGTTGCTGAACCATTGTAATCAGTGCTGGCTTCAGTTCAAAATTATTTGCATCAATTGTAGGCTGTTTGATTGCAGAGTATTCATCCTGAATAATAGGTCTCCAAAAGTCCTCCATTGTATCAGTGATTGGAGGCACTGTAGACCAGACCAAAAGACATATACAAATTTATAACACTATTGCCAAAAGACTATTGTCTGATCCACTGCAAGAATCTGCCGCCATAAAACTTGTCGAATCATATATGTCTTAGCTATTTGATTAGTTCAAAGATTGTTTTAATTGGAGTAAATTGTTTACTGAGTGGTTTTGATCCGTTATACAAAGTGCACAGTCGAACAAGTAGTAAATTGGATTTAAGTCCAGATATCGATCCCACAGAGATCTCAAGAATTCTCAATCAACTACCTCGACTACTCAAAATCTACAATATCTGAGACTCGATAGACAATCGAATTAGCTTCACAGCCTAAAATAATAAAACCTAAGAAAAATCAATTAATAATAAATGAATTGAATATTGAAATACAAAATAACAAATTAAGACTCGAACAGCTCGCAAAGACATTGAAAGGAATGATACTCGTGAAACATCAATTCCTAGCAGAATGCACCATCTTTTAGTTTATCGAACCACGTATTTAAACTAGTCCAAGGAATATAATAGTGTAGCCGGATCTCTCCAAACCCCACAATTCATTATCTAAACCTCAATCGCTTTCTCAAGACAGAAAGTGTTAAATAACTACTTTTAATCAAAGGTCTTGCTCGGGTATTTTTTCAATACTTCATACCCACAACATGACCAACCAGTCCAAGATATTACAAATATTGCAATGCATCTACACTATAATCGGTTCCTCTTCCTCCAAATTGTGAATAGCCTATCCCTTTCCTTGATTAGATCTCTCGCTAACACTCCGTGGATTGATTTACTAATCGAATCTAGGTGAACTCCAAGGTGCTCAATTGATACAAGTTGCTCCACTCGTTCTCGTCTCCAAGGAGCAAAGATTTATCGATTTAATGACATTGCAGCACATTAGGATCACCATTGTTAGGTTCTCATACCTTCGTAAATTGTTCATTACTCTTAGGAATTCCTTCTCTCTCACCGAGGGCCTCCCGAAATCAGGAGCTTGAGACAATTCTATTTACGGTATGAGATGATCGACATCGGGATCAAGAATAAAATACACAAGACCAAAGAAGTAGCTTTTCAACCTGAGTTCAACAAAGATCAATAAAATTTATGCAGAGTGATACTTTCGACGATCATTAATCCAATGGAAGCCGAATCTAAATCACTAGATTACACCATACATCGCTTCGCTGGATCAAGAAAGCCGCTGTAAATCGCAACTCGGGAACCCGACCTGCATCTGTCCGAATTCAACAACCGCATAGTAATTTGAAGAAATATGAATCTCAGATTCACTTAAACTTTAACAAAGGAACGCTCGATCCAAATCTTGAATGAAATACAAACTAATTCCAAAAAAAACGAAGAAAAGAAAAGAAAAGAAAATTAAAATACAGAGCTCAAAGAACCCGCATCTCTCTTCGTTTCGTCAAGAGTCGCTCATTCTGAGCGCTTTGTATTTATAGTGGTAATCGAATCTCAATTTCGATGCACTTCTTTCGACTCGCAGTTTAAAATGGCCTAGTCGGGTCAGTTGATGTCGCGACATCAATTTCACGCGACCTCGTTGTCTTCTACCATGTCGCGTAGTCTTTGTTTGGTCGCTGACGTGTCTTTGGTGTATTGATGTCCCGACAAATTTTAAGGATCGCCGCGACCTTAATCAGGTGTAGGTTTGATGTCGCGACAACCAAATGTTGTCGCAATTCTCCTTCTTCGTGAGCGGCTGTCGCTAATTTCTGGTCTTGCAGCGATGTTGCGACATCTTCTTGATGTCGCGGATCTCAAGTCTTTACAATTGATGTCGCGAACGGTGTTGTCGCGACCTCTTTCCAACAACCGCAAGGTCGCAATCACGAATGACATGTCGCGGACTTCCTTCGCAGAATGATGTCGGACCATCTCTCTTTAGCCGCTGTCGCCACTCCTAGTTTCTCTCTGGTGTCGATGTCGCGATCGCTCGATTCAAGGTCGATGTCGCTGACATCCAGATGGTCGCGACATACTCGCTCAGCCCATTGTTTATCTTCCGTCATGACCTCTCGCTTTCGTGTCGCGACCTCATTATCCATCAGATCGGGTTTAATTGCCACACCTCTAAAGGATGTAGCGACATTATGTCTTCTTCTTCATCAATTTCTGGTTGCTTGACTTTGAGTTTCTTTCACGCCCAGCCGCTTTGTGTCTTCACCACGCCTACTCGCGACTGAGTTTTGTAGTTGCAACCTGAATATGCATTTTGATTTTTGTAAAGGCTTCATGACATCAAATTCTTTAATCCTTTTGCGCTTCTCCTGCTGCAACTTCCTTTAGCCAATTATATCAGTTCCCGCCGCCCACATTCTCAAGCCCTTATCGCAAATTCGCTTTTCGAATTCCCTACTGCATTGCGCTTAGCCAGCGGTTTATTCCATATTTTGAGATATAACCATTTTTTATATAAAAATCAATCATAAAAATGGACTGAAAATAGAAGACTTTTAAGCTCATCACTCACCCCATTCAATCCCATCGTGTTTGCCATTCGAGAAACCTTCCCGCATGCTCATTCTGGGTCTTCCCCGGGATGACCAAGAACTTTGTCACGGGAACCATTGCACTCGCTGGCCGCTTCGCCTAAAAATTATTCGTGATCAACCGCGGTGACGCCTGATTGCGCAGTATTCATCCCGACATCGGTTCCAAAAGTCCTATCAGACGTTGATCGAGGTCTTCTCGCCGCCGTTTTGTCCTTTCACCGTCCGTCTTTCATCCGCTATAGCCGAAGCTTTTCCGACCTTTTCGCCTTCTCAAGCTTCCGAAGTGTTCTTCTAGTTCCGCATCTCGGTAGACCAGATCAGTGTCTCGCTTCCTATGCATTAAAATTTTCCCCGAAATCAAAACACACTTACATTAATAGATTAGTCGCCAACAACATTTTCAATATGGCTTGTTAAAAGTCAGGCTAAAATAACCACCGTTTGAAAAACTATTTTGCTTCTTTTCTTTTAAATGTCCAAATTAGCATTTCCTTCTTTCGCCGTAATATTGATCTACTAAATTCTTTCGATCCTTAATACGCTTATAAAACTCCTTGTTGACCTAATTAAAAGACATGCACAGATTTATAACACTATTGCCAAAAGACTATTTGTTTAACCGCAACGCGCCATAAACTTGTTTAATCGTATGCCTTAGCTATTTGATTAGTTCAAAGATTGTTTCAATTGGGGTAAATTGTTTATCAAGTGCGGGTTTTGATCCGTTATGCCGCAAGTGCAGTCGGACAAGTAATGGGAGTGGATTTAAGTCGGTCTCCCGATCCACAGAGATCTCAAGAATTCTCGATCAAATACCCAGGCTACTCAAACTCACACTATTTGGACTCGATAGACAAGTGGAATCGGCTTTGAAAGCAAAACAATAAAACCTAAGAAAATTGAATTAATAATGAATGAATTGAATATGGAAATACAAAATAACAAATTAAAATTTGAAGCAGTTCTATGAGAGACATTAAAGAATACTCTGTGACATCAATTTGTGAATCTGCGATCTGTGCTTATTGGGCAGCGATTTAAAACTAGTCCAAGGAATATAATAATTTGGATTTCTCCAAACCCCACAATTCATTATCTAAACTTCTTGTTTCTCTCGACGAGTGTTAGATAGCTACTTTTAATCTGGAGTTGTGCGGGTATTTTTCTTTTTCAATACTTCATACCCATGACATGGGTGTAAATCTGAGCTCCTGAATATAGTCATTGCGTAGATCTACACTATCTTGGTTCCTCTTCAAATTAGAATAGCTCATCCTTTCCTTGATTATATCTCAGCTAACCACGAGATTGGTTACTAATTGGATCGAGGTGAACTCTACGTATTGCCCTAAATTGATAAATTGCTCCTCATTCTCGTCTCCAAGTGAAGGATTTATCGATTTAATTACACAGAGCACATTAGATCACCATTGTTAGGTTCTCATACCTTTCAAAAATTGTTCATCACTCTCAGGAATTCCTTCTCTGTGTCACTCAGAGGGTCTCCTGGAAATCAGAGCTTGAGACAATTCCATTTATGGGTATGAGACACTGACATTAGGATCGATAACGAGAAAAATACACAAGACCAACAGTAACCGCCAGCGGAGTTCATATTACTAAATAAAATTCTTGCATGAAAGATAATTCCCTGACGGTAGCGTCCAATTCAATGAAAGCTGGGTTTCTAAATCACTGGAATACACCATACATTGGCTTCTTGTTCAATGAAGCCCTTTGTAAATCGGCAAGCTGAAACCGAATTCGAAATTGTCGAAATTCAAACAACAGACGATGGTGAAGAAATATGAATGCATTCAGCTTAAACTTTGCTTGATGGCAGTTCAGATCGAAATTTGAATGAAATCTGAACTAATCTAAAAATAAAAACTAAGAAAATAAAAGAAAATTAAAATACGAGGCATGACAACGAGATCTCTCTTTAGTCTCCTCGAAATTTGCGTTCATTCGGTAGCAACCGTATTTATAGGGTTAGTTGGGCCCTAGCCCCGATGCACTTCTTTTGGAGTGCCAGTTTAAAATGGCGATTGGTTGTTGATGTATGACATCAATTCTTATCGCGACCTCTGTTGTCTTCGATCCATGTCCTTGAGTCTTTGTTTAGTCGCGGCGTGTCTTTAGTGTAATGATATGCGGCGGCTGGGGCGTCGCGACCTTAAATGTGCATTTGATGTCGCGACAATAAATGTTGTCAGCGACCTTAATCTCTGTAGTGGTATGGCGACTTCTTGACGGTGTCGCGATCTCTTTTCCCTACTTGCATTGTCTCCTTTGTTGGCGTCGCGCGACCTCACAGTCTTTGCAATTGATGTCAGCGGCGACCAGGTGTTGTCGCGACCTTCAGCTCTAAAGTAGCAGTTCTTGACCTAAAATTGGTGGGTAGTGCGGTAAATCCACGACCATTTAGAGACCCAAAGGGGTTTGGTCGAAAAATTTTCGGAGCCAAAGGTAGGCCATGTTCTGAGCCAAATAATTTTAGTCGAGAAATTGAGTATAAATTAGGCGGGGTGGGCATAAAATTACCGACCAATTACCGACCAATTAACGACCAAAAATAAATTAACATGAAAAATGGTCGGTAAACAGGCGACCCAAAAAAAATTTTAACACAGTAATTCTGGAGAGCCCGAAATGTTTGGTCGATGCCAAATGGTCATTAATTCAGGCCAATTTAAACCAATTAGACCAAAAATAAATTAACATAAAATGGTCGATTAAATAAAATTGCAATTACCGACCAAATGTTGGTCGATGGTGGTGGTAGTTTCTCGCAAATCTTTGAATTTATGCGTAAGTTTTACGATCCTTGTCCGTCCAACGCTTTCGATGTCCGCGGCTAGAATGATTCGCAATGTTTTTGCTAACGAACCTATTTCTTCATATTGGTAAGTCTTCTACCCTTTCGTTTGTTCCACTCCAGCTCGGTTCTTTGTCGGTATCTTTGTGTTTTTGGATTTATGTTTGGTTAGTTATTTAGCCAAAGCTTTGCTCGGTTCCTCCTTGTTTTGGTTTTATTTAAGGTTTTCCTTGATTAGATATTTAGTAACACCTTGCTTAACCAGGCTAATGTGTTTTGCTTGACCAGTTTGGATGTATCAACTAGTTTGCTTGTTGGGCCATTAGGACACTGGTTTATTATACCCTGTCTTCTGGTTTTTTGGTTTTATTGTTGTTTTTTTGGTTTTATTGCTGGAAAACTATTTTTTTTCTAGTTGGTCAAATCTGCTTTCTTGTTAGGCCTAGTTTGGCTCAGTTTAGAAAAATTTGTTCTTAGGTATTAGTTTGGTATATACAGTTGTGGGAGGTGTGTTGGGTATATACTTATCTTGCTATGTTGTCTTGGGATTGCCCTTTTGCAAATTCTTGATGTGGCTGGGTTTTGACAGTTAGCCCGATAGTTTCCATTTCAAATATTGTTCTTGGGTACATTGAATTATAAACCAGTTTGGGTTAGGGTCTATATATTGTTGAGCCTCTATTGTAAGGGTGAATTTGTTTTGGGACATCCTTGTGCTATTTTATGATTGAAGTGTTTGGGCCTGCCTTATTTTGAAAATCTTATATTTTATTTTTTATTTTATTTTTTGGTTGTTTGCGATGTATTAGTTCCATTGTTTGTTCCAATGTCCAGTTCATATATAAGTTTGGATTGCTCTTCGGTCTCCTCTTCAAGGTCCTCTTAGAATGTCTTAGAACCTTCATGTTTCTCCTTTATCAGTCATTGACCTAGAACTATTCTTTCATATTATCTCTTTCTTTTAGACATGAATGCTTGCATCTGAGCAGGGATGGCATCCCGTGGTGCCGAGGCGAGATGACCACTGCGCAACATGAATATTTTTATCTCTTTGGTTCTCGGATTTTTACTTGTTTGCGGATTTATTTTATTTTATTTTGTTGAAGACCACCTTTGTTATGAAATTTTTATTTGGTTTGGGCTAGTAAGATGATATGAGATCTATGTTATATCGATTCATATATGGTAGTTGAGTTTGGAGTGCGGCCCCGATTCTATTATTCACACCTCAATAATACTGCAAATTCGATCAAATAATTGTATCTTGGAAAAGGCTCAAAAATGATGAAAGCTACTTAATTTCTTTCTTCTTTCAGAGTGCTCATTTTTCTTCACGAGGATTGCAGCTTGCATAACTCATCGTTAGGACTACGTATAGGTGTTCTTAGACTGAAATCCTTTTAGGTCTAGAATCCACCCTTATATAGCTTGATAAAGTGAGGTCATATCATCAGAAAATGAAGAAAATCGATGGCCTTGCTGTTAAATTCTTGCTTGATGTCTTGATTTTTCTTCATGATTTAATGCCCATAACTCCTTCATTAGAACTAGTTTGAGTGTTCAGCTCTATGGAAAGACCTTTGAGTCTGATCACCCGTATATATCTTGATAAAAATTGAGGTTATATCACATCCTGAAAATGAAAATCGTGGCACTGCGACCTTCTTTGGCTACTTGATGCTAACAGTGTCTTTGATTTTCTTCATGAATTTGAAACATGCACTTAGCTCTTCATTAGAACTTGGATTTGGGTTTCTTAGACTCTATAAATCCTTTGAGTCTAGAATCCACCCATATATAACAGTAAAAATTGAGATATATCTATCAGAAAATGAAGAAAATCGGTATTTTCTTCTTTGCGATTCTTTGCAGATGTCTGTTTCTTCATAATTTAAAACATGCACTCCTTCATTAGAACTTGGATTTGAGTGTTCTTAGACTCTATGGAAATACCTTTGAGTCTATAATCACCCATATATATCTTGACATATCCTATCCTAAAATGAAGAAAATCGGTGGCCACTGCGACCTTCTTTGTTCTTGATTATGCCAGTGTGCTGATTTTCTTCATGATTAATTTATGCATAACTCCTTCATTAGAACTTGTATTTGGGTTTTTCTTAGACTCATGGAAGAGCCCTTTGAGTCTAGAATCCACCCATATATAGCTTGATAAAAATTGAGGGTCATATCCTATCCGAAAATGAAAGAAAATCGGTGGCCACTACTTCTTTGCGATTCTTGCGGTGTCTGATTTTCTTCATGATTAAATTTGTCATAACCCTTCATTAGAATTTGGATTTGGGTGTTCTTAGACTATATGAAAATACCCACTTGAATCCACCCATATATGCTTGATAAAAATTGAAGGTCATATCTATCCGAAAATGAAGAAAATTAGTGGCCTGGCAGCTGCGATTCTTTGCCAGTGTCTTTGATTTTTCTTCATGATTTGAAACATGCATAACTCCTTCATTAGAACTTGGATTTGGGTGTTATTGGAGTCATAGGCCTTTGAGTCTAGAATCAAAGCCCATTAGGTTAGAATCTTGACCATATGCTATTTAATAGCATTGGGTACCATATATTTATGAAAAATTTAGATTAGAGTACCAAGTGTACTAATCACTTGAATAAAATTTATAAATATATGAGTTGATTATGATATAGTATGGTTATGAATGATATGGATATAAGAACATGTGATAGGATTAAATTGAAGAAATCGTTTAACATATATAAACTAAAATTTTTTTAATTATACGACGAAATCGCTGCATTCTCTTAGCAACGATTTGAAAATGCATCATCGTAAACGATTAAAGTTGTCGTTTTGGATGATATATAGTTAGCCGTAGAATACATCCGTCCGATTAATATTTGCTTAGTTTGAATTCTATTGGATTGTCAAATCAGACCCAGTTCTGAAAGGGTAATTAAATGATCATGATTTAATTTAAATTGCATATATTATGTGTCATTTGGTGCCTCTGCTCTAAGTTCATTCTCGGGTGCACATTAGGATATATAAATAGTAATGCAATTTGCTAAATCAAGTAGATTTTGCATTATTATTTATATATCTTATTTGAGTAATAGCAGAACCACGCAGGGAGAATTTCAGCAAAATGCATACATAATGAACATGTCGTGATCTTTTAAGCAGTAACTTTGTAAATGGATTAGGACAAACCTATTGAAGAGAAAAAGAAGCGTTGGAGATTGGAAGTGGAGGTGGAGGTGGAGGTGGATGTGTAGTAGGTTTCATATCACACGCGTAAAAATAACTTTATCGGAACCACAATAAATGGTTAATGAACATAAAAATAATTGAGGGCAATCGCGTTTGCTTACTAAATTGATTTTTTTTGTGACTAGTTATGGAAGACGATCGTGAATGGATGTACGAGGGTCGAATAGTGAATGGAATGTTCTCTAATGAATGGGGGGATAAAGTTGATGAATTTGTTGCGTTCGCTCTGAGACATCCTGAGTGTGTGAATGGTGTCACAGCTATAAGGTGTCCTTGCACTTTAGTTAAATGTCAGAATAAGAAGTTTTTGAATGTTGAGACTGTGAAGGTGCATTTGTATAGAAATGGTTTGTCTTGGGATTACATGTTTGGATATACCATGGTGAGAAGCAAGTCCACGGAGGTGTTCAAGTTCGATGCGGGTGTCGACAAGTGAGCGTCGGATGGTCTCGGTCAATATGAATCCTGCCACATACCAATAGAATGGTTTGTGGATCTTGCAGTCTGAATTCAGCAGGATGAGGAACCCAATCTTAGAGGCAAGAATTTCTATGACATGATTCGAGTGGAGACAAACATTATATGAGGGAAATTCTAAGCATACTCGACTATCTGCGTAGTGAGAGGATGTTAGAAATAAAGTGCGAACACGGTGTTATTAGGCATGGTTTGATGATGTCTAATTTCATTTTCAAGAGCTGTTGCCGCAAGATAATCGATGCCATTGGATTTCGGCCTGAAGTTAGTTAGAGGGGTTGGGATTACCGTCTGAGGTCATTCATTGTTGTGAACAAGCGTATGATATCTTTGAGGTGATGGCGGTGATATATGATTGTAAAATGTGGGCATGCTCAGTGAAGCAAAGGTTAGGGGTTCTAAAAATAGATTATATCACGGAAGTTGAAGGTGTCGTATAAGAAGATGCACTATTTTCCAATAACACCTGGAGTTGCGGAGATTGTAATGCATCGTATGACAGTGATGAAATGAGGTGGCATTCAAAGCTTTATCATATGGAGGGCGGTAAGATGTGTCCCTTACTTACGATGCCCTGGCGGAAACATTTTGATGGGTGTTTCCACACGATTTTCATCTGAAGTTCGAAATGTTAAGTTTGGGTTATTTCTTGATGGTTTATTAGTTTGGTCGATACGGACATGATATTCTTTTGTGGCACGTAGTGGTGGCCAGCGGTATAACTTGCCTCAGACTTATGTATGAAGGAGGAATTTATGTTTTTGAAGCGTATTAGTGGGGCCCTACGAATCAAAGGGGAAGATAGATGTTTTCTTGAAGCCATTGATAGCGGAGTTGAAGAGTCGTAGGGTGTTGGGGTTAGACTTATGATATTTCCAAGCGGCAAGTTCGGATCTGTGGCCCGCCCTCATGTGGACCATAAATGACTTTCCGGCGTATTATATGATATGCAGGTGGAGTCTTTGGCGGTATGTTGGCATGTCCGCATTGTATGGAAGAACTACGATGCTTTTAGATTAATTAGCGGAAACGATCGTGGTTCGAACCATCGGAAGTTTTTGCCCATGAATCATCGATATCGGCTTGTAACACCAAAACTTCATTAAGAATAGAAAGGTTACTAAACAATTCCCGGGGTTAGATGGGGATGAAGTGCGAGTTTGAATAACGAGAGGGTTGAGGAAGGTGATAGATGTTGATGGGTTGTGAATGCGGCTATATCTAAGACTTTGTGGGTGGAATAAGAGTATTTTTGGATTTGCCTATGGCCGTTTGCTGGGCACGATCTTGATGTTATGCATATCGAGAAGAATGTGTTTGACAATATTTTTCAATACGGTCCCAACATTCGAGCTAAGGACACGTACAATTCAAGAGATGAGTTGGGTCGTAGTGTCGTCGTCCTGGTACACAAAATCTTGTCACCGGTAAATACCTGATGTGCCATTTGTGCGAGATAAATCACGAGAAGAAGGATGTGTTGGAGTGGGTAAAAAAAGCGAAATGAGATGGTATGCACAATGCGGAGATGTGTGGATGCGAACAAACTTAAGATGTTGGCATGAAGAGTCATGATTGTCATGTATTCATGCAAAGGTTACCAATTGCTCTTCGAATTCTGTCAAATAGAATATGGGAGTAGATAGTGAGATTTCTTTATTCTTGAGCAAGCGACTTCTTCTTCTTTGGTGATGAGGAGTTGAAGGAATGCGGATGAACAAATTCTGTTATCTTATGCAATCTTGAAGATCTTCCTCAAGTTTTTTGACTCAATGGAACATCTTCAGTGCACTTAACTTCTGAAGCTAGGATTGCTGGTCAGTCCATTATCGTTGGATGTATCCTCCGAGAAGGTATTAATTCACTCAGCCCGATTATTTTCCTATATATATATATATATATATATATATATATACACATACATGACTTATAATATTCAATAATCTTCTTGTAGATACTTGAGGAAAATAAAGCATAAAATCATGAATAAGGCTCGGGTAAGGGGTTACATATCAATTGGGTATATTATGGATGAAATTTCTTGAGTCGCATCATTACATTTGAAGAAGGAAGTCAGCTCTTCCCATAAGGAAAAGCGAATGGGGTTTATCTTGATGACATTGTGGATGATATGTTTGAAATTTTCAAGCCTCGGAGTAAAAACCGATTCTTAGAAGGAAGCGTTATCTAGTGACAATGAATATCTTTGCGACTCATCTATATGTCTAATAGATTGTCAGGAGGTTGACCATTCATAAAGTAAATGGATTCTTAAAAGATCAAATGAGATCTATTTAGCATGTTAATTTACTATTTCCTCTCAATGTATCCATTTTCTCTAATTTCATTTCTATTTTTAGTGTATTCGTTACAGAAAAACGTAAACAGTTTCCAAACTTGAATGGCGAAAATTTTGTCAATGCCTTGAACAAGAATTTCCATCATGGTTTTGAAAAATATGTATGTTTACTATACATAATCCGCAAAACAATTGTAATGTTCGATACAAATTTATAATTGTAATCTCAACAATACCTTGATTTCCGATTACGGAGTTCATAATCGTGCAGTAAAATTTCAATCATCTTGAACTATAACACGAGGTCCTGAGAGGTTAGAACTTACAACGATTCTTTGTGTGAATGGTTTTAAATTTCACCTTGAATCGTATGGGAGTTCAGAGACAGCGAGACAGTATGGGGTATGCATTAAAAGGGATCCGTATACAATGAAACGAATCTGATACAGGGACTGCAGTCGAAGTGATGAGTTAAATTTGAAGCCCTCCGGTTAAAGAGCATGTTATTCAAATGTAGATAGTTCGACCCGACACCACATGTCGGTATGATTTGTCCATCTCGATATAAACTTGTCGATGTGCGCGATAAAAAGCGATTCCATAGTATGAACCTTTTGTCTTAAATGTTTCATCGAGTTTGTGTGTGAATATCTGGTCGGACCCGGTCATAGAAAGGATTGGAAAAGGCTGGCCTTAAGATCAAAGCTAGAGGCTCAATTCCAGCATCTCGCATCACAGTAATGATGTCATAGAACTTGACTTTTCAAAATGATGACAATGATGTTATATTAAATTTGTGGTGGGGGGCGAAGGCGATCGCTTAGTTGCATCTTCGAGATGGATACAAGTGGGGATGTAGATGTTGATGAACATTTAATTGATAATGAGGAAAGAAAGAGTGATGAAGAGGAGTTTGAGAAATGATGTTACTAAATGCGAAGAAGAGCGAACGGATTTAGATGATTCTGATGAGAATGAGTAGTTAGTGAGTTTTAGTTATTTATTATTAATCATGTTTGTTTATTTTCATTTGTCTTATGTATTTGCTTGTTCTTACTAATCAATAATGTGTTGTTTTATTATTTTTAACGGATATGGCACGTGGGCCCGAGGTAGGCGACACGTTGCGGGTCGTGATTCTAGTAGAAGCGTAGGCCTCGGGTATGCGATCTGTTAGAGGGTCGGGGTGGATGGGACGCCAGACGAGGAGGAGGGGTTGTAGATGTACCGTGACATCGGCATGGCCAATTGAGTCCACATCATGGTCTGATTGTGATGAATGATCAAGAGACATAGGAGGGAGAGGATGGAGATGTTAGAGTGTTCCTCGAGCACCTACGGGCAAAGACTCCCGCATTGCTCGGTTGTCAAACGGTGTGTCCGTAAGATATGAAACTTAACTATGATTTATCCATTTCTTAATTTATTTCTTACTTGCTAAGAAATTTTGGAGTTACAGACGAAGTTAGGCGGAAATCTGGTTTTAATTTCTAGGGTTAAAGAGACGATTTTAAATCAACTAAACCTCATGGACATAATTGGAAATCCTTGACAGAGATAGAGACCAGTGATGATTTGGAGAGAATTTAAGGTATATATTACTGCACTTAACATTTTTACATCTTTTATTTATTCTTGTTCCTTGATGAAATATGTTTAAATTATAATTCTTGAAGGATTTAGGTGGACCTGATTCAAGGAAACGGTCGAAAGGGTGTTCTATGAACATCTTGATCGGTATAAAGACACGTATGCGAGGTCAAAGATAAATGGTTGAAGAAGAAAGAGCAAGATTTGGTGTGATCATTTCCGGGAGTGGCGGAGAAGATGGGAAGATCTGATTATAGGAAGAGGTGTGAAACGAGAGAGGCAATCGTCGCTCGGGCGGAATTTGGAGAGATTGTGGCATGTCTACACACACTTGTGGATCTATTTCTATGCGTGAGCACGACGACATTGGTATGATTTCTAATTTATACTTCTTATGTTTTATTACTTTGTGGTGTGTTCCAATTATGCCTATTTTCATTTCTCGAAAGTTTTTTTCAATTGAATTAATATGTATTGTTTTTATGAAGTGGGAACCTTGAGGAGGGTAAAAGCCCGCTCCTCGCTTATTGGATACGCTGAAGGATCGCGGTAGTCGGACTTTTGTTGATCAGAGATCACCGTCACGACAATCATAGTTCCATTAAACAAAATTATACTTTTTTTTTGAAGATAAATTCATCTTATTTTTTACTCATTTTTATCCCAGTATGTGGACCGATTGTGGTCGGTGTGAAATGTTGGATTCTGACGGACATGTAAAATATAATCAAAAGATTTGGTTCATACTTCTCTCTTTATTTTTTGAAGATCGATTAAATACTTATTTTACATGTTTATTAGACGAATGTGAAATGTTAGGTACGCTGCGACTCAAGGCGTATTCAGTTTGTGCATCACGGGTTTTTAATATATGTTTGAATTATTACCCGGATTTATTAACACTTAAACCATGTAATTTATATAGTTAATTGGATATATTTTTTGAGTAGTGATGTATGGGCCCAGTGGCCATTTTACTCATTTTATCCATATGTGGACCGGTGTAGTTGGTGTGAAATGTTGAGACGAGGTTGCCATGTTATTGAGACATGTTGTATTTTGGTAGAGCTCCGTACAAAGGAGACTCTGCTTGCGATTTGATCAAATCGAGTCTTGGAGAAAGGGACTCAATGGTAATCGGGTTACCGACATCCATGAATATTCGCGGATGACGGGTTGTCAACGGACCCCGAAACATGTTAAAAAAATATGTCAAGATTTGGTTTATACTTCTCTCTTTATTTTGAAGATAAATTAAAATACTTATTTTACATGTTTATTAGGCGGACTGAAATGTTAGGCTAACTGCGACTGGCGTATTCGATCTATGACTTCATGTGATGGTGCAACGGTGGTTCCTCATTCATCGGCTTCAGGTTGATCTGAATCAAATTTGGTATGAAATTTGTTGATGGCAAGGAGAAGATGCGTCATGGCGTCGGTTCGTCGACATCATCATTACTGGCATAGGCGACGAGTTATGGCGGGACCATTTTGAATTTGTTCACCGACGATGGAGGACTTCCGGAAGGTAGCGATCACGAGAAATGCGATACGGTATCAGTTGGCGATCTTAGAAGCGACGCGCGATCGACTATGAGGATGATAGGGGATGAGTTGCGTCTGCGTTTTGATTGAAGTGCCGAGGTGAATTTGCCAGTTCGGCCACGATGATCTACCTCGGATTGTTCGGTGTAATGCTCCTGCTACAACATCTACTCCAGCACCTCTGACGACACACTGCGGCAACACTTCGGGGATTAGCGGCCCGGTAACTGGCTCACCCGAGTGCAGACATCTCACCATCGGACCGGATACATCTGGCATCACGATGATGACACTAGGTTGGATGATTGAGTGTATTACACGCTTTTTTTCTGTCTTGGTTGGGAATTCATGATTTTATTTTCTCTTGACTTATTTACTATATATATCGGTATATATATTAGTTTACTTGTTTTAAAATGGCTATTTTTACTCTCTTTGCTAATATGCATGCACTATTGTACTTTTCTTTTGTTTAAACCAATCATAATATGTATATATATATATAAAGTAAGATATCAAACTCAAAATAGCAAAAAAATATTTAAAAATTAATTTATCGACAAATTGACCAAAACCGACAAAAGTGCAAAAATTAATTTGCAAACCATTTGAAGTAATTTTACCGACCCGATTATATCGATCGCACAGCTCAGCCACATTACGCTTCTTTTGCGCAAGTGCCTTTCTTTTTGAATTCCCTGTACCTGAGTTTAGTGAGATTTATTCCATATTCTTACATACTCATCAGTCTTTTTTATATAAAAATCAATCGAAAAATGGTGAAAATAGATGACTTTACCCAAGCTCATCACTATCGAGTAATTAAGTTCCAATTCTCTTTTGTTATATATCTTACTATGTAATAATTGTATTAATTTCTATTTGTTTGTCTTTCAAAATCCGTTCTTTTTCTTCTTTTGTTGTTAAGGAAAAAGATCTAGGGTAGAAAAAGATTTATATATATCTTTAATTTGATTCTTTGTACTAAACTTCAATTTTGTGTGTGATTTTTTTATATGGAAATTTGAGATACCATGGTAAAATGAAATAGAAAATTACGATTAAACGAGATAACTTGATGGAGGCGTTGATGTGAGTCATGGTGGAGAATCTAGTTGCTGCTTCTTTTGAAATTATAATGAGGCAATTTTGGTGAATGTCTATGTCTATGATGTTGCCAACTCTTCGATCCTTGATAATGTATGAAGAGCCATGGTGACACTGACATGTCCCTTTTGCATGAGAGAAAGTTGGATTTTGGAGATCCATTCACGAAGCACCAAATGATATGTAGGTAAGTCACAAGTGTATTTGGTTGGTGATTGGTGGCTATTAATTTCAAAGTCAAACAAAAAAATCTTTGAGGTTTTTGTTATATATGGGATATTGGATACTAATTAATTCTTCGATATCGAGTACTCCATGGTCTGTCGATATCATCCATCAGAAGGAACCCATCATGGATTAATGAAACTCCTGTGGTGCGCAATGCTAACTCCATGCAGAGATCGTTATCAATATCGTATGCGGGGCGGGGTTTTGGTGGAGCCCGAGCATGCAGGTCGAGACCGGATCTTTACTTGTTTCTTGGGCCGAATTATTTCATCAACCCGAAGCGGTTTCTGGCTAAATGTAAGAGGATAAGGTTTTCCTTTTTCTTTTTGTCCTTCATTCTTTCATAGCCAAGCTATTGCTACTTTTCTTTTATTTTTTATTTTTGTTTTAAGAGAATGCGAATCAATAAAGTTCCAATTACCTAAGCTGACTAATTTTTCCATATTTTGGAGTCATTGCCACTTTATCAATGATGGTGAAATAGGTGATTCCATTTTCTTAATTTTTTTTTATTTTTCAAGAATGTTATGCTCTATTTTCTTGTCCATTAAGTGTGTGGATATAAAAATTTCTAAATAATAGATTTTTCACATTGTCGGGTAATGAGAAAAATAGTTATTTACTATATATTTTGGCTTTGGTTTTCCTTAGGGTTGGTGTACCCGAGCCAAGGTCGGTAGAATCATGAACTTATAATTCATATTGGAATTGGTGACATGGTGGCGGAGATATACCATTAAAACTCTTATATTTATAACATGAGAGAGAGGGGAGAGTTTAAAGTCCAAACTAGGTATTTTGACAATTCAATGATCGAGCAAAGCTAAAACCACTTGGTTTTGGACTATATATTTTTACAGCCAGGCTTAGGACTCCTCACTTGCGGAGCTATTCATCATTGCAGCGAACCAACAACTTAATGCTATGCACCCAATCTACAGACTCCTGCATCCTCATTTCAGGTACACAATTGAGTTCAATGCTCTTGCTCAAGAATTGCTTGTTTTCGTTGATGTGTTTTATAAATGATTGAAGGTTCTTTTTAAATATTGTTTAGCTCATTATCATTATGGGTATAACATAGTTATCTAAAGTGTTGATTTGTCATTTATTGGGGAGTTTACTGCGCTTAAACTATTTGGAAAATATTTTGGCATACTTAAAGGTTAACAAGAGTGATTCTTTTATTTTTCTTTTAGCTAATTCACTTAATGAAGCATATTGATGGACCAACCCATGTATTCTGATCCCAAAGGGGAACCTTTGTACTTTTGGTTTCTCTTTTGTTCTTGAGGTTGTGATGTGTTTTTATTTTATTTTTTAAGTCTTTAATGGTCTCCATTTTTTTTAAGCATATTGATGTGTTTTTATTGTTATTTTGGTAAGATTAAAGTTTGTGCCAGTTCTTAAAGTTTAATTACATGGGTTTCATCTTATACGATAATTAGTTAATATCATTTTTTATTTCCTTATTTTATTTGGTATAGGTATCGGTTAATGAAAGACTCAAGATATATTTTTTTACAAAGATTTCCAAGATGTATATCTGAATGTGTTACTAATATTTTTAGTTGTACGAGTTGTTATTTTGGTAAGATTAAAGTTTGTGTAGTTACTAAGATTTTATTACATGGATTTCATCTTGACTAATAATTAATTAGTGTCATTTGTTTATTTATTTTTTGGCTACGAGGTAAGTTAAAGTGAAAAGACTCAAGGTGGTTTTGCATAGAGACATTTAAAGATGTATATACATACATGGGTTATTAATGTTTTGATTTGTATAATTTATCTATTGGTTCTATGAGTTTTTATTTTGATGTATGTATTATAAATAGAACTTGGTTACGTATCTTTTGGTATCTTTTATTCTAAAGTAAAGTTGCTTTAGCTACTCTTTTTGAATATATTATTTTGTTTGTATATTGAAAGGGAGGAAAACTTAGACAAATTAACACAATATATGTATGTGTTTTTAATGACTACATGCATATTTATATGGTGCATTGTGGTTAACAAGATAAAGTCTTAGTTATGAAAACAAGGTGTATTTTGTAATAAGTGTTTAAATTAAATGCGATTTTCAATATGCCAACAAGTTATTTTGCATCATACTTTATTCATTGCAACATTAAAAGCTTATTTTTAAATTTTTCAAAGGCTATCATGGCATATGCTTCTAAATATTCCAGTTTATAATCTATGGTGGAAGATCCTTACCTTGACATATTTTTAAGAAACCATGATTTATTTGAACACAAACCTTGACATATTATGAGTGGTAGAGAGAAGTTATAGTGATTAATAGAAAAACACATTCATTAACATTTTATATATTTCAAGGTTCTTTGATACACCTACCTTGACAACACAATAGATGACATATAAGACTAGGGATTATGATGACATATAACACGTACGATGACAGTTAGTAGTTAAGATAAGGTCTTTTTTCTTATAGTGAAAAAGTTCGGCGACATGGAAAGTACGTGCGTGACACAAAGTTCACGATCTTAGCAATACCAAATGACACAACAGCATCATGAGCAAAGAAAGTTTGTCATGATATAAATTAGAATAACAGCATAAAGAATGCCATGACATAGTAGAGACTATTGTAACAAAGTTGAAGAATTTGAAGGAGGAAATTTACGTAGCGACAAAGACAACCCTTTGCGACATAAAGCGAGACAGCATCAACGGAACTATGTGCAGTAGTCAATTATGTCGAGACATAATCAAAGATAGCATGAAAAGATAGCGTAGAAAATACGTCGCGGCAGAAGCTGACCCGCAGCGAGAGTTGGGCGACAAAGATAAAATCATGTCGTGACAGAACTTTCTTTATCGAGACAAAGCGACCATTTTGGGCTATAAATTTTGGGATCCACAATTTGTGCCTTGAAGTGCGGCCCATCATTTAAAGCTCTATAAATAGATGCATCTAGAGGCAACGTAGGCGGCTTAGCAAATCCAGGGCTTAGGTAGGCCCGAAGCTCTTTGTATATTATTTTTTATTTATTTTTCTTTTCTTTTATCTTTGATTCCCTTTTTAGTAGATTGAGTTTGAGCGTAGTTTTTAGTTAGTTTTTTGTTTAATTTCTAGATTTGAGTAATGAACTGATGTGCAACTTTGAGCTGGAATTCACTATAAACTTTTCTCTCTTACTACTGTTCTACTTTAAATGGATTTGAGAAAATTTATGGAGTTCATTTATTTTAGTTTGTTTACAATCTCAGTGAATTTTATTGATCAGTTAGTCACTGATTTATGTTAACCAGTTTTGAAAGATTAAGCTCCCTCTAGGAATGAGTCGAAGGTGATTGTTATTTTTCAGCACAAAGTGGAAGAACGTCTTAGTTATAATTCTTGAATTTATTTAATTGGTATAATTTTTGAACTTAATTGTTCCAAGTACTAGTACCGTGTAACCAAACAAAGTACTGTATCTTGCTCTGATTTCTAGGAGGCCCTCTACATGACACGGAGATGGAGAATCCTGAGGGTATAGAGCAATTATTTGTGGGTATTGTAGACTAATACTTTGGAACTAATGAACTCTAAAAGAATACTCAGATAGATCACTAACTTACTCATGGTTTGAGGATAGTTTGACGAAGTATCAGTTTAATCCCTCAAAGGTTTCTCCTCTTTCTGATGAAAGGATCTGATCCCGTGTTAGCAAAAATCTAATCAAAAAATGGAAAATTTCATCAGTGTTAAAGGATGAGGTGCCCTTTAAATTGGAGAAGGCCTACAATATACTGTCTATGGAGGCAAGAATTCTTCAATCGTAAGATTTAGGTGTGAAATACTAAAAAGGAAAAATACCCAGATCTTAGAAAGAGGATTATATCTTACAAGTAATTGATTAGATCCATGAGTCATAAATGAACATGAATATCTAATTAGTGAAAGGTATGGTTAAGGGAGAAATCCAACCTATACCATAATGCATCTTTGACAAATTCAGCTTTCCAACTTATGGCTTAGCTATGATTCAAAATGATGCAGAAATTAACAATTATTCATTGGTCTATTTCCTAGTGTTGTCTCACTGAGTGAACTCTCAAATCCACTTTTACTATTTTTTTTTTTATGTATACTAGTGAAATTATTTTATTAGTTCTCTGATCATCTTAACATTGGAGTTCAAATAGTAAGGATCTTGAGTAGTTGGGGAAGTTAGTCTTTTGATTTATCATCAATCCTCGTGGGAACGATATCTGGACTTAAAAATATACTTTTATTACTTGTACACCTATGCACTTGCCGTAATTCAGACCAAACACAATTTTTAATGAATCCATTTTACAAAAAGGACAAACACATATTCTACAAAAAAATTGGTCAACAAGTTTTTGGTGCCGTTGTCGGGAACTTTAGTTAGTATTAGGTAGCTGTGTTAGGAAATTGGTAAACATAGCTGCCTTATATTAGTCATATGTCTCATTTTGGAACGACTAAGTGGTCTACCACTGTATTTGAAAATTGATAGATTTAAAGGATCATCCGATGGAATATAATCGCCACCACCTTCATAATTTTGAGGCACGGTCCTTGCTTTTTTTTTTTACATGACTTTTGAATAATATGAATAGAACACATTAGTGCCTCCTCAACTAGATGGCCATTGCATGTCAGGAGCTTTCCACATGTGCCTTATTCTTGATATTGAGCTTCAATTTCCGAAGATACATTTAAAATGATATGCTAAGTAAGACACATGCACTAATTCAAGGTTATTGACCATTATGGTTTACAAGTTAGGTTTTAACCTCTCATGTGACACCCTAAATCCCGGGGGTCCCATTAACAACCCGTCAACTCGCGGAATACCAATGGGTATTGCATCTCGATACCACACTATCATGTCTTATTGACTGAGACCCTTATTTTTTATTTTTTATTTTTTGAGTAAAAGTTGCTTAACCAGGCCCATTTATCCATACTCAAGAATACACAAGGCTACATTACCATAATCCTTAAGTGTTTAATTACATTACTCTTATACAAAACTTATATCAAAACTAGTTTGTTCTAATACATGTTTTACAAAATAAAATCAAAGCCACAATCGGCCTTTTTCACACATGCGGTCTTGGATGAGGGTCAGTCGCCTACACATGACCTGTACCTAAAAGGGGGGTCCCACGATAGGGTGAGCAATGCCCAATAAAGATAACTCCTATAAGGGCTACTCCCCACCTAAGTGCCATGTTCACACGATAATAGACACATCAACATTCTAATGAAGAATATGCCAATTCTAAATGGAATCACTGCATGCCGTGGCTTAGTGAGACTACGTTGGACATAATCAGTGCAGGCTCATAGCCCATTCTGAGAATGACAGATGATTATAACCATGCACTGAAACCCAACTTAATGCTATGCCCCTGTGCATATACAATGCAAAATGCCACTGCATGTTATCTCATGTTACATGTATAATACACTACAAGGAACAATTTATAAACCGTACTTTATGCTAAGTACCATGAATAATTATATCGAAAGAATATAATTTACATCCATTCATGCTAATGTATGTAACACCCATATATCAACATATTTACAACACATTCAGCATGCTATTAAATTTCTAGCAATAACACACAAAAACAGTCCACACCAACTAGCCATTTTGGGCTATAAATCCGGCCATACACGACCTTGGAAATAATCTGGACTCAGTCCAGAAATTTTAGCTTCTGTTTCTTTGTTTTTTTAACAAGTTTCAAGGTTGTCATTAACGGCTATAAATTCAGTCATGAAGCAGTCTTCAAACTCAGCCCGAAAACTGTCCTGAAAAACAATTCATAACAAAATCCGATACATTTCGGTAGTCTGAACGAAAGCGGGCTCGATTACTGACCTTGAAGCCCGGTCCCAGGCGTCAGCGGTCGATGTCAGCTTCGGTCCATGGTTGAGGATGAACCACCGCGACCATTCACGACCCTTAAATTAACCGGTTCCAGGAGAAAATCCACCATCTTTGTTTTGGCACCTGCCATAGCTCGTCCAGGTAGACCCTGACTTTAATTCTCGACTGTCGACTTAGATCATCGAACAGGAATCGAAAGTGCACGGTAGGCTCTCTGTTTTCTCCTCTCTATTTTCTCCTTTTCCCTTTTCTTTGTTTCCTTCATTTTTTCTTTCTTTTCCTTTCCTCTCTCCCTTTTTTTTCTTTCTTTTCCTTTCCTCTCTCCACTGAATTGTTTCTTCTCTCCTAAGCTATTCCTTAAAATATCTCCTCTCTTATTTTGACTTCACCACATACAACACACGCTCTAAGCTGAGCCACGATCTTTTCCATTTACTATTCATGTGTCAAGTGTGTCACATTTTAATTCATGCATTGCCGAATTGCCACACCACATGTCTCTCATGCCATGTACACTCTTCTAAGTTTATGGCATCCACATGTTCATGCCAGGTGCCTCGAAATACATGAAATTCGACTATATCGGAATCCAAAGAAATTCGACTAGGTATTAGATTTCACAGACCGATCCCAAACGCTTAAAATCTATATCGTCGTCTGATCTATAAAGCCTGTGTTTTCAACTTGTACTACAATGACAAATTACCGTTTTGCCCTTTTTAAGAAAAATTGTATTTTCCCCCGAGTTTTACATCTCAAATGGATACATCCATCATAATTGCATTGGCCCTACAATGCATGCCTCATAGGGAAAGTGAACAAGAAGATGGTCCATTGAATAAAAAAAACTTGGAGGAAATATTCTTTTCAACTTGCATAAAATAATTGGGATGTCTTATCCAAGCCCGCCATGTTCCTCATTTGTAATTTTGCTGCACTAGACTTTTAAAACAAGATAAGCTCAAGTGATAGCCTTCACACATTAGCGTGTGTAGTAGTTCCCGAAATGTTATAGCATCAACTGCTAGGCGGAAATATTAGCTGACAATCGTGGACTTTTTCATTCTAAACAACCTTAATCTCTATTTATCAATACATCTACCAACGTTAGACATGCAACCATCAGGAAATTTAAATTTTGTTAACCAATCAAACAACTCCTTCTTAGCCCTATTATCTAAGGTGTAGCAAGCCTTAGGATATTTTCCCGTTGAAGCCAATTGATCAAGTTCTGGCCTCCGACAATAGGTAATAGTTCTCGCTCGCTCTTAAGAGTGTCTTTTGTTTTACCATGTATATTCAACATTGCATTAAACAAGTTGTTAAACACATTCTTCTCAACATCCGTGTTTACCGATATTTTGATTCTAGGTTCCTGCAAGGTCTCTATCATGGCATTCTTCCTCTTAGTTAGTGTGGTTTTCTTGTCATCGCCAACACTGGCATTCCATGGAAATGAACAAGACTTCGACCTCGCATCAAAACCATCTTTCACAGAAATTACACCATTATTTGGAAGTTTGCCTCAAGAAGATTGGTCTAGAATGTGGGCTAATATTCCTTACTAAAATAGCCATGGGTCAGAAAAATGAGATATCCACTGGTTGTTGCCGAAAACTTATAGAGATGGGAAATGAATGTCACATGGCAATCACTAACTCTGTTATCTCAAGACTTGAGTTCAATAGTGGCAATGCAACCATATATCATAAAAGAGCTATAGATACTTTGAAGATGTGTACCCTAATCTTTTAGATTAGATTTTGATATTTTTGTTTAAATGTTATGGAATAAAAATGTTAACAATAAGTTCAAAATGTTTAATCAAGGCCCTCTTGGTTCTTGTCTTGTGAGCTGGTTAGATTGGAGATAAGGGGAAGCATAAAAAAATTATAAAAACCTAAAATCAACCCCAAGTAGCCTTCTGCTACTATATGTATAATGACTGTATAGATGTCCACTGGGATGAGTTTTCCTCTCTTGATCTTATAGTCCTAAGTTTTAAATTACTTGAATTAATTACTTTAGTAAAACTGAAATTAAAAACATAAATTTAAAGACTGATTTTGGATGCTTTGAGAAGTAATGTTTGCTTATTTTTGTTGAAACAATATAAAGAAGGTCTCGGCTTTGAATTCAGCTAAATTCGGTCTTACCATGCAGGACTAAGGGGGTTTGCAATTCTCGGTCTTCGCCTAAGAAACCAGCTCTATAGTTGATCCCCTAAACTCCATCTAGGTTCATCTGATAAGATAAAATTCATAATTTCTAGGTGTAAAATAAGTAATTCATACTTGATTTTAGAGGTGTTTGACAGGTTCCCAACTCAACCCTCTAGTGGTTTCCGTATAAGAGACAATCTATTGCACATGCTGGGTCAAAGGTGCACCGCCTAAACACCCAACATACCATTTAGACTTGCCAAGTATCAGTTAAGACTAGTTGAAGAGAAAGAGACTCAGATACAACAGTTAGGGAACCAAGACTGCTACCTCCCCAAAAAGGGATTCCCTAACTTATTTACACACCCACCTTCCTCGTCTCTAAACAACACGAAAATGTTAATTTGGTTTTGCTGGATTATAAGGCCGGTAGCCCAAGGGCTTGACCGAATTGCACCTAAGAGACACATCCAAGGGTCTTCAGTTGCGTGATCTCGTGTTCCTATAAATACAGAACCTCGAGACACCTTATGTGGTTGTTGAAAACCCTATCCTCTCCCTCTTATATAGAAAATACTACATTTGTAAATCATTCTAAAACCTATGAGAAAGGGTGTTCAGATCAGAAAATTTCAACAAATTATATCGTAATTCGATTCTTGCTAGAAGCATTAAAGAAATTTTTTTCTTAGGCTTCGACAAGTAAGTTATCTCTTCTATTTCCGTTGTAAAAGATTAGTTTTATATTTGTGTCAGAGACATGATCATACAAAATAAAGTGGTTCTGAGACACATTCTTACAAGTAAAATGGTAGCAAATCCATTTACCAAACCAATAGCAAGGGATGCATTTGTTAGACATGCAAAATCCTTGGTTTTATGTAGGATATGATTAATTTGTACATGTTGACAGACCGCTTGTATTTTTGCTTGCAATTAATGAGAAGCATTTCACGTGGTTCATTTGTTTCTAGAGTTTTTATTATGTGAACATGGTGGAAATGTTATTCAACACAATTCAATGAAGTGTGTCGATAGACTTGATTGACTCTCTCACATGAGAGTAATCATTCTCTACTTCATCGAAATGAGTAGAGATGATACCAAGATCGAGATGACTAAGGCGTAGGAGCGAGCTCTAAGGACATTGTCACTTACAAGGTCACCTTGATGAGAATCAAGATGAGATTCTTATATGAACTCAATATGAATGCCTTTCTCGCTCTTCATGTGTTTATATAGAGGGAAGTTGAGTGAAACTTGTTTTTAACATTATTGGAATGTAGACAAAAGCTATAAGTTTGGTGTCATTATGTTTACAAGACTAAGACTCATATGGTGTTATTTATTTTATAATAAAGAGCAAGGCATACACTCTTTTTTATTTTGATAATGAGAAGAGTTGCCCCGCCATAACATGCATTTCATACTGCATGTGCTAGACAACCAATTGGGAAGCGAGAGAATGGATCCTTGCTTCTTCGCTATGTGAGTCTCGTAAACTTACAGACAGATTTTCATTTTCCTTACTCCTTTGTGACTTTCTTTACTATACCACGATGCTACTTAGTTGACTGCCATCTTAGGATGTTTCCTATAGTCATGGAATGATTCGAAGCAAACGGGAGCATTCCTAGAAAAGCAAGCACTAAATCTAATTGGTAAGGAGGGCAAAAAAGGAAGAGTTTTCTTTGCTTATACACTCGTTACTTGTATTTATCGGCCGGAGTTATTTCGCTTGATAGCGCTTGAAATAACTTAGAATACTAAGTAATTGTAAGAAAGATTGGAGTATAGATTCTTGAGGGGTTGAATAATACTTGATCACGTGTATTGAGAAAAGATACTTGGGGTAAATAAGCACTTCCTTTCCTTTTAAGGTTGATGTCTCCTGTATGGCCTATGTAAGGTTTGTATTGGAGCTCCCACCATCAAGTGTGCTCTCAGTCGCACTCCATCCGTTCACCCATATGAATTCATTCTATCAATTATTGTGACGATGTTAGACGAGTCAAGCCCAACACGCGCGAGCGAGAGATGTCGGGATTACTATGATGTCACCCAAGTAGTTTGACTCAACCCGTGAACCCAAGCAGACATCCAGCTGGGATATGTCCCTCTCGAAGGTGATCTCAGTTCCTATAACATAAGAACCCGAGACACCTTACGTGGTTGTTGAAAAACCTATCCTCTCCTCATATGTAAAAACTCTCAAATTTGTAAATCATTCTAAAACCTACAAGATAAACTGTCAGATTCACGAAAAACTTCAATCGTATCCCATCAAGGCGGTCCGATCTCTCGCCAAGCATTGACGACATTTTTTTCTCGGCTTCACAAGTAAGTTGGCTCATCTATTTCCAAGGTAGAAGATTAGTTTTACATGTGTGGTGTGGCTCACCCTTTAATACCATGTAGAATAAGTCAATTACTCACTCATGATTAGTCTCAACACGCCATAAAATAGAAAGAAAAGAGAAAATAAGAAAATCAAGGCTGAAAGTTTGATAAAACGAAAGGAGAAGTTCTCCCAAATTACAAGAAATTAACTAATTGATTGATTCCCTTTGTTTAGATCCTCTAATCCCTATTTATGTGCAAAAGTAATACATCTCTAGGGTTTACTTACCCATGAAGGGTTCTTTACATATTTAGATCATATCTTCAAACTTGGGGCAAAGACTTGTGTTGAGTTTGCAAATTTCAGTGCACTGCTACTAGGAATCTATGCGAAATTTTGCACTCATTGCAAAGTTAGTGTGAAATCAACTGTTTTTTGGCAACTCTATTATTTTTGGCAGGTTTCCATATTTTGTAGGTTCCATATTTGGCAAGTCTTCATCAACATGCTCCTTTTGAATTCCCACTTTTTCCCACTTTGTCCACTCTGTAGGTTCCATATTTTGTAAGTTCCAGCATGCCTGCTGCCGCCAAATTGGAAAATTTGTCTTGGTCAACAATTTTTTTTCCTCTCACGTGTTTGTCCTTTCTAATTTCCTTTTCAATTTTCCACCGGCCACTTGAGAAAATTAATATTAGTCAGTGATGTTTGAAGCTTGATGAGACCCTAATATGACCAGTCCTCCCAAGTAGGTAATTGATTTGATTTGGACTAGGGCTATATTTGCTTCCGAAAATTTGGAGGAAATGCAAAGAAAAAAAAAGAGAAAAAAGCAAGAAAATAAATAAATGGGGCGAATTAAATAAAAAGGTTATAGATATATTATTTTTATTTATCATCTCAAACTTATTTTATTTATTTCAACTCATTAATATACAGATTTATAAATAATTTAAGAATATGTTAATTTCTAAGTAATTTGTTCATTCTAATTTTCTATTATATTTTTTTATTTAATAACCAAATATAAGAAAATCAATTTACTTTAATATTTTTTTCTTTCTGTGACTTTCCTATAACCAAACACAACTTAAGAGATGCTCTTACTCTTGTGAATAAGTTTGTTAGCTCTCACTCTCGTGTTCGTCCTTTCTTTCCTTTGAATGTTCCACTTAGACACTTTAGAAAATTAAAATCAGTCCAAATAAGTGCTATGACTAGTACATGTTTCTATATGATTTTTTATTTTTCAAACACTTACGTTGTGTTACCTAACCAACTAATTTTCCTAAAAGCTTAAACTTCTATGATTCGCTCACATGAAGATCATACTATCGAAAAGATTAAGAAAACATTTATTAAAAAATTTAATTTTCATATTTATAAACAATTTCCAAAGAAAATCAAATTTAAGTGAAATTAATTAAAAACTTCTATAAATTTTGAATTATTTAATTTTCATATTGATGAGTTAAAATAAATACAATGAGCCTGGGTTGCAATAGAAATAATTTATTGATTTTTAACATTATTTTCTTTCTTTCTACTCTTCTTTATTTTTTTCCCTCAAATTTTCAAAGAACCAAACATAGGGATGTCACATTCAATAGCTTTAGCCAAATAAGTTAGCCACCTTTGGTGTTAAGACTAGGGCAGGCAGTGTTTATTTTACATTGAAGGGTGACAGACTGAATAGTTTTTTATATATAATACAACATTTTCATGGTTGTAAGCATTGAGGAGACAATTACCCATTTTATAATTAATAAAAGACAAACAGACTTATATGACGCAAAATTCTCATAGATGGAGTGCTAGGAAAGGAATATCCGGAGAACATTTGGGCTATATTTGGTTCTCTAAATTTGAGGAAAATAAACGAAAGAAAACAGGATGAAAGTAGAATAAAATAAAAAAGAAGAAAATAAAATAGAGTTAAATTTATATCTTATTTTTGTTTGCTACTTTAAACCAACATTATTTATTTTAACTTATCAATATAAAGATTAAATAATTTTATAAGAATGTGTAACTTTCCAAATAATTTTATTCGTATTTGATTTTCTTCAAAAAAATTTAAACAATCAAATATAATAAAATCATTTTCTTAATATTTTCTAAACCCAAAACATATAACCTGCATTGTGATATTTGCTTAAAGAGAAAAATGTCACCAGGATGCTCTTAGTAGAGATAACCTTATTTAAAACTAAAAGGGATGCACGTAAAAAATCTCTATAAATTTTTTTTATATTCCGTAGCAAACAGTTTTAAAATTTATTATAGGAACATAATCGCAGCCTAATTTATTTTTACATGTAATATAATTTTTTTTTATAATCATCGATGTCCAAGCTGCCTTGCTATACACAACAAGCGAATCCTATAGGATCCTTCGGGGTTAACAACCCGTAATGTAGATACGCTTTTAAATCAACCTAGATTACCATGTTAGAACACAAAGCATAATAATAATGGAGAAAAACTGAATATTATGTACCTGATTTTGAATCCATGAATGCCTTCGAGCGCGGAACGATGAAAACCCGCAAAGAAAAACGATCTCAAAATCTCAAGATCTTTTCTCCCGAGTGGCCTCTTGATGACACCGCTTAATGAGAATGTTTCATCGTTAGGAGAAAAATAT
Source organism: Tetrastigma voinierianum (assembly GCA_016808115.1). NCBI lineage: Eukaryota > Viridiplantae > Streptophyta > Magnoliopsida > Vitales > Vitaceae > Tetrastigma > Tetrastigma voinierianum. The sequence goes on along the minus strand of JAEQBH010003676.1, from coordinate 75,683 downwards.
TCTCCCAATCAGATAACGATTGTACGATCCTTAGGGTTTGGGAGGGACTTGAGCCTTCTATTTATCAGAAGTTCCCGACCACGGGCCCTCTCATTACGGTCGCCATACCGTACCTACACACTTGCCGTACCCCATAAGGATTTATTAAGAAACCTTATAATCTCACCTAATTAGGACCAAATTAATCACTAAGTTCAATTAATAAAGCCCACATAATGAAAACTTTACATTCCCACTCGCGATATTAATTGAAACAAACCGTGTGCGACCTTTATATTGGATCTAGACACTTAATAGTCATCCGATCCCATAAAGTCTCGGGAACACCGAATCGCCATGCATCAGATGCATCACGCAAGCCCTTCCACATGGTCACAAGTGCTTTCTAACTTTACTGATATGGATTCACAGTAGTGTGTTTAAATGGACAATACCTCATAATGAGTGATACTTCATGTGTTATCCATTTTGTTAGTTCAAATTCTCTCTCCTTAAGTGTCACAAAACCTAGTGTGTCATCAGAGAATATCCATCATGGTTCCAACGAACCTGTATATGTGTTACCTTGATAGGTAACTTTACTTTATGTGTAAATAAACATGTCAAGTATAAGGCTAATGCTAAGAATGCCTTTATAGCCTCGTACTCAAGGTTTACACAATGCCTCGAGATTTTCAACAATTATTTGTACTCAACTCGATAAACCCACATTCACAAATACCTTATCGAATGCAAAAAGAGTTGATATAAATTCACTATTACAAAATGTAATAAAATTGGATTCAACCTTCATAAGAGCAACATAAAACTTAATAGCTCCCACTAATTTACAGTATCCCATGATATTCCTAAGCCCATGTTAATGACATGTCGATCAAATACACAAGGGCGAAGGCCTTTAGTTAGCTGGGATCCAGAATCATATCATCCAAGTTGATATGTGCTCCACCGCAACGCCACCGGTTTGAACTTTTCCCTTATAGTCATACTTGACCTCCATGTGCTTAGGACCCCTGAGACCTCTCGCTGGTTGCACAAAAATACTCAGTTATTGTCACAATACAACTATATGGGCCTATCCAAAATCAAACACCTGCTTAACTCCTCTAATGAGGCTCTCTGAGCCAACCGTTCGAGTAGTCACGAAAAAGCATGCTGGTTAAACCCGCTTGCATCGTAGAGGATGCAATTGATTTTGTTTCTCACTTTTCCATGATACTCGCACTCCCGCCAACTTAAAGATATACCGCTGTCACTTCTTTTCATCCCCGACAAACAAGAAAGTCCGAACTGAATAATCTAACTAGAAGTCAGAGGGTCCCGAACATGCCTGTAACCAACATATAGTCTTTTGTCCTCTTTAAGTACCTCATAACCTTCTTGGCAGCAACCCAATGATCGTGTCCTAGATTTGACTGATATCCCGCCTAAGTCCGCTGCAAAGGCACATCTCGGCTCCAAGGCATACTGGAAAGCATACATAATACTCCCAAGTGCACTAGCATAAGGTACATTCTTCATTCGGGGCTTTCAATATCTCGAATGAGGGATATTGTGATAGACTCCAACTTATCACCTTTACAAAGACGTGGAGCACCCCCGGCTTTTGAAGCATTGTCGTGACACGCTGAATCTTCAAAATACGATCAACATATGCCCTCCGAGATAAACCCATTAGTCTCGCAAGAACGATTCCGTGAATCTCAAATGCCCAAAGACAAAAGACGCTCACCAAGGTCCTTCATATCAAAGTTCTTAGACAACATCCGCTTTGTCTCATGCAAGAAACAAACCAAGGTCACTGCTGTGCTGTGATATCCACATAGAGTATTAGAAAATGAATTTCCTCCCCACTCGACCTCGCAAAGAGCATACATTGATCTTACTTTGTTCTCAACAAAACCATACGAAGCAACAACACTATTAAACTTAAAGACTACTGTCTGTAGTTTGCTTCGAGACCATAAATAGACTTTTCAGTCTACATACAAGTTTACCTTAATCATTTGCCACAAAACCGGGTTGCATCATATAGACTTCTTCATTAAGGTCTCCATTGAAGAATGGGTTAACATCCATATGGTGTAACTCCATATCGAAATGAGCAACTAATGCCATGATCACTCAGAAAGAATCTTTAGAAGAGACCGGAGAAAAGGTTGCTTCATAGTCTACTCCTTCTCTCTGAGTGAAACCTTTGGCTACCAGTCTGGCTTTAAACTTCTCAATCTTTCCTTTAGAGTCCCTTTTAGTCTTATACACCCATTTGCAGCCAATGGGTCTATGACCTTCAGGTAATTCAATAAGTTCCCAAACTCCATTATGCCTCATAGATTGAATTTCATCTCTCATTTGCATCGACCTGGTCGGCCAGGGGTAACTTGACTTCCTCATAAGTTATTGGATCGATTCTGAGAACCGATATCGTAGTCTTGCTCTCCTATAGACTAAATAGTCCGGTGGTATTCTTGTCGTCTCTCCCTAGTGGATCTCCTTCTTGGGTATCAATAGTCACATCTGTGCACAGAGCCTTGATGAGACTTCATCGGGGCTGTCCACCAGCAGCGAGGATCCGAGTCTCAACCGGGTTCGATATGATGTGTAGGAGTTCCACAATTATCAATAGGAGGAATATAGACACCACATTACCCACCGTGCTATCATCCTCAATAGTACGCGACGGCCTACTTTGTATTACATCAAAGCTCAAAAAACTTAGGCATACATGATTCTGATTCTTGTGCCTGCGTGGGATTATAGAGACCGATATCCCTTCGAATGTTCCGGGTAAGATACAAAGTAACATCGAGTGGTTCTGGAGTCTAACTTACTTAATGTTGGATTATACAACTTCACTTCTGCAGGACATCCCAAACCTTAAGATGGTTTAAGCTAGGCTTGTAGTCCATAACTCAAAAGTCAATGGAGCCGGCTTTTGTAGGTACCACGATTAAAATGTACAAAATTTGTTTTCAAAGCCACCCACCTGAAAGCCGGGTAAATTTGTCCCTGCAAATCATACTCCTTGCCATTTCCATAAGAGTGCGGTGGAGCCTTTCGGCTATACCATTTTGCTTTCGGGGACTCCCGGGCATAGTAAGCGTACTTGTATCCCGTAATCCTCTAAGTATTTGTGAATGGCCTTAAGGTACATCGGCATCGCCATGCTTGCCATAATACTCTCCACCTCGGTCGAGATCTAGCAACCTTTATGACTTTTTCCAAGCTTGTTTCTAGGCTTGATCCGAAAAATCTTGAACTTGTCAGAGACTCGAGACTTTTCTTTAATCAGTACAAATAACCATATCGAGAATAGTCATCAATAGAGATGTGATGAAATAAAAATTTCTACACAAGGTTTTGTATAAGGTCCACTTATATCGGTGTAGATGACTTCAACAAGTGAGAACTACGGGACTGCGAATTTTTTCTTATCTTGGTCATTTACCCTCTGACAGTCACATATCTCTAAGTCATTTTAAAAATGGGCGGGATGTTAGTCTTTATCGACCTTTCTACTCTATCCTTAGAGATATGGCCAAATCGTTATGCCATATTATAAGACTCTTCCTTAAATAGTAGTCTCTTGAAACAACCTTTTCGGCCATTATAGCGCGTATATGTCATTGGGGAGATAAACTTAATCTGTATAATCAGATTGGACATATGACCTTTAATCTTATTTGAATTAGAAATATTGAAATAACATTACTTTTAATTTCAAAAGTAATCATATGAATCCAAACCACGTCACGGAAACTAAATTCCGTCTAAAAGAAAGTACATAAAATGTGTCTTTCAACATCAATTTAAAACCGAATCTAAAATTAAGATTGCATCTCCCTGACATGACATCGACCTCCTGCGTTGTTTCCCACAGTGAGCTGATTCATCCTTGTTTGGCTTCCTCGGTTTTTATGAATCACGTATGGTAAGCATAACATGATTAGTTGCTCCGCTCATCGAGCCACGGGGCTGGATGGTGCTTCGAGATAGGTTGGATTCACAAACAAGTGTTAAGAAATCATTACACAATAAGCCGTTTGGACATCCAAGCTTTAGAATTTTGCACACTCTTTCTTCATGTGACCTTTCTTCTTACAAAAGAAGCATGATCATCCTTTGGAATCCATATTCCTTTGGTTATTATTGAGGATGACAGGTAATTTCTGACACCTTTAGAATACGACTTTTGTTTCTTATTTTTCCTCTTATAGAACAACGGCATATAGACCATATTATACTTCTCTTCTTGGATTTCTCTTCTGCCACCTGTTAGATATTAACAACAATTCTCATCACAAAAAGGATTATGGTATATTTAATCTGAAATGGGTGGAAGATGTTTAGACAAATGCTGTCAACATCAGAATGTGACCAAACGGAGCTTCGATCTTTAGGTCTACCATCCTCAGGACATAATCTCTAACTCCAGCTGTACCATCATACTTCATGTTAAAAAACTTTTGAAGTGAACATTCCTATTAGATAAACTTCAAATTTCTAAACCTCTATCATTATAATATTTTCTATGATGAATCTTTGAACAACTCTTTCAAATGTTCCTGTATAATTTTCTTATTGTAATAATAAATCCTAATGCTCTCTACAGATTAACATAATAGATTTTCATTAATTTTTTAGTGGTTTTGAATGCCAACAGGCTTTGTCTTATAAACCTGAAGTATGAACATACTTAAATAAAATTCCAACAAGAGAAAAATACATTTTCATTCTTAGAATTAATCTGATAAAAAAGGAGGGAGGGCGAAACTATTAAATAAACTATATTCTTGAAAAGTGTGTAAAACAAGAACATAATGCAGTGACATCGTATGAATGCTCTTCGAGAAGGTACATACATCATCACATAATCACCTTTGGCGAAAATATGACATGCAGTTGTACACTCCACATGACAGCGGCCATGAGAACATATTCTAATCTTTATTAGAAATCACCACCTTGGGTGTATGAACCACTAAGATCGATCATTTCTCGAGCACATGCCATACATATCCCTCCATGAACTTAACACGAGATCACCTCCTTTGGGAGTATGATCACGTAATAAATAGAACATCCACGCACAATATGAGACTGATATTTCTCAAACCCAATCAAATTGTGCCACTTTGGCGGTCTAACAATTGAATCCTTGAAAATCTCTCATACGAGGATATAATCTTTATAACCATCACATTGAACATATACTCATCTTATATATAAAGCCTTGACCATATATTTGTTGTGTGATCATTAGATTACCATCTATGAATCATAAGCGATGATAATACATGTTAGCTACCATATGTATTTCCAAAACCATGAAAATACAAGAAAACAACGTGAAATACCCCAGAATTCGACGTATATTGAGTTCTTTACGAATTTTTGAATCTGTAACAGCTTCAAACATGTAAAATAAATATACCGCATTGTAGAGCATTTCAATACGAGCGCGTCGGTACCAAGATCTTCCAAAACGGACATCGGACCCAGCGCGCCGCGGGCTGTCGAAAGTGCGAGATTACGAGCGGGTCGAGAATCGAGATTCGGTCTGGATGCGGATCGGATGGCGTCATGATGTCGCCGAATTAGTGCGAGATCGGATCGGATGGCGTCAGCATGAAGTCATCGGTCGGGCGAGGATCGGGTCGGTGTTGGCGGTCGGTCGACGCCAGGGTTGACCTTTGGCGGTCGGTCAAGCCGGGTTGGGTCTGTCGGTCGGGCTGAGGCCGGATCATGGAATAGCGTCATCTGGCGTCGGCATCGATTTGACGGTCAGCGGATCGGCGGAAGCGGTTGGGCGGTGGCCGGTCAGGCGACGTGACGCCAGCGTCGGCGAAGCGAATGAGGTTGATTTGGCGTGTTCCTTCCGCGCGTAGCGCGATATTGCCGTCTGATGTGGGCGTGAAGGCGTGGAAGGCGCGTCCGCCTCCTCACGAGAAGCGTGTACACCACGTTGATAATCTAATGAATAGATTGTAAAAAAATTCCATGTTTGCGGTTGATGAAAATCTCGACGGACGAAGCGGGTTGAAGAGCCGAAATGATTATCTGATTATCTGTTTGAATTCAAATCGTTGGGCGTTGCCGTGGATGTTAAATCAAACCAGTTCGCATATTGGATTTGGCGCTGTCAACAATGGAAGTGAATATGTCGATTTGCGATCATGGGCCTCTGTATTGCCGATGGAATCGATGAAACGCGCGAACGATCTGGATCTCAGGGATCTTCTCCGATGACATGAATGATGGAGCTGTGAGTGCATACTCGCGGACAGAGAAAATATTTATATCAAATCCTGTGTGAAACATCAGTTGTCATAACCAGTATTTTGGAGGTTGACATTCTCTTTGTTAGATTGACATGGATGCCTCTCCATTCAGGAGCAAGACAATGCAGATACATATATTAACCAATTTAATAGAGAACAACAATCTCACAATTAAATTGAATAATTAAATCAGTGGATTCAATTAATAAACCCATAATGGAAAAACTGGAACAAGGCTCTGTTGTTTCTGAAGACTCAATAATATGTATAGACCAGTGTTGCTGTGATTATACTTTAGAATACCATGATAAGTCATGTTTTTAATAAAGATAACAAAGATTTTGTTCATTGATTCAAATGAGTTTGGAAAAGATAACATATTATATTAGAGAAAATAATTTTCCTCAGAAGTTTTTTGGTTATCATGAAAAATATAGGGAAAATATAAAGTAAATACAAACAAATAAGCTGTTTTTTAACAATATTAAATATCTTTTTTCTTATCTTTCTTGATGACGATAATACATCTCTTCAATAGGGGTGCTAGTTCATTCCTAAAAATTTCCTCCCCCTCATCCTACCTAAAATCACGAAGTACACATGCTTACGATAAGGAAATATACAAGGAATTTTGATAATATGAATGCCCTAAAATGAATTACACGGTATGTTGTTGAAAAGTACAAAATTGGTAGTGTTTCACAATTATTCAAAATTAAATAAATATTTATTTTAGAGGACGTTTTTAGAAAAATAAATAAATAAAAAGATAGGTGTAACATAAACCTTGGGTTTTGTAACATATTTATCTCCATGATATTACTGTTTCACTTGCCATTCTAGTAGTTTGAAAGAGATGATAGAATAAATTAAGTTCATGTTCCTGCATTTAGGAATTTATGGAAATTTACAATGTAGCCCAAATGAATCTTCTTTTTTTTTTCAAGCCACGTATATAATGCCATCTTTTTTTTACAACAAAACACTTTTAGTTATGATATAGTTAATTGTTTCCATTGGGACCGGGTTCGGGACTCATTCCCTCCTATGTCTTGCTTATTTGCATGTTGAACGCTCTACCACATGAACTAGACATGATAAGCATGTCATCTATTTCTTTAACTAGGGATTTAGCACTAATAATTTAAGGATGATATTAACGGTTATTTATTAATTTATAAACCTTTTAAGCAAGATGTAACTTCTACTATAAGATTGCTTGGATGGGCATTAACTAGTTTCCATCAATATATTCTTCGAAACCATTAGCAAAAACCATGTTCTCCATTTACGTTTTCCACATTATATAATTGGATCTATCAAGTTTGATAGGAAGAACATGATTAAGGATAGATGGCCAGAAATGTCTCTGATACCATGAGGAAAACTGAGTTGTTGAATGAGAGAAGTAAAGAAACGGTTTGAAACTTACTGAACTGAAATTTATTCTCATCTGAAAACTGATTACAGAAGCATTCTTTTATAGAGAAACACAAGGAGCTGAAATGAGGGAAAGATTGTTAAGTTGTTACAACCATGCAAATCAGTAGATCTAACAATCCAAATAAATCTCTTACATATATAATGTCATCTATTTCTTTTTCTTAACTGTGGATTTCGCACTAATAATTTATGGATAATATTAAAGGTTTTGGTTTTGACTATACTTGTGAATGGTTTTTGTGGGCCTAACTACATCTATGGTTAGCGGCACATTTGACTAATTTTGAGGTTCATCAGAAAGAATATTTATTTGTTATACCTATTAATTTGATAAAGGTTGTAATGGAAGTAAAGTATGTCATTCATTATGTTTTTAATTGGTTCCTGCAAAGTACTACGAAAAAACTGATAAAGAAAATATTTTTTGGTTGTCTAATAAAAAATATCAAATAAAATAAAAAAATAAAAAAATAATTTATAAACTTACATATTTTTTTAATTATTTAATCTTTATATTGATGAGTTAAATTACATAAAACTGATTTGGAAGTAGCCAATATATATATAATATATTGAATTTAACTCTATTTTGTTTTCCTTTCTTGTCCTCGTGCAAGTGAGGAATTCGAGTCACCGAGAGCTCTTGGGAGGTCATGTTACCCACAGGATAGACCTGCAATTAATAGGAAATGAGAATACAAATTCATGTTGGAGCAAAGATTGAATAATGGTAGTAAACTAAATCTTCACTACCACAACCTGTTCAAACAGATTTTCCTCTTGCTTCAATGTCTAAATTCAAATATGGTTGGTATAATTTTCTTGTTCTGCAAGTTTTTCCCTCCCTTAATTTATCTGCAACATTCTTCAGAAAATTAACATCAGTCAATTCTGTTTGGCGCATAAAATTAACGAATTTTCATCCAGGAGTTTTAGAAAAATAATCCTAACTTGAATGTAGGTTTTTCCCCACATAGGATGTAGATTAAAAAAGTAAAGATGTTTTTTCAAAAAACACTTTGAGTCTAAATTCTAAATTTATAAAACTTTAGAAAGTGTCTCTTTAAGAAACACTTTCAATTTGAATTCATAATTTATAAAACTTTAGAAAGTGTTTCTTTAAAAGACACTTTCGATTAAAATTTAAGATTTTTAATATTTTAGAAAGTGTCTTCAAAAGTACATTATAGGATTTTTTTCAACTTTGTTATGTCGAAAATTTTATTTATTTTTGGGTTAAAAGTCGAAAAAGCCCTTTTATGCTCGTATTGGATATATAGCACTCATGATTCCATTTATTTTGAGCATGCATTGAATAAATAGGCTTCAACGCAAGCTCCATATATGCCCATACATTTATTCATTACAATGACTTATTACATACCCATTACAGACAATATCTAATGGATCAACTAGAAATCGATCTATAAGATATTATTTATTTATTTTGGTACTATTAGTTTATGCTTGCTAGTAAAGTTCTAGAGAGGAGAGGCAGGAGTGAGCATAACTTCCAACGGAGTGACCTTAGGCATGGTGATACCACCATCCCCTTCTGTCATGTCCACAGAAGAATTTGATGGTTCAACCATGTCAAATCCTTGAAGCAACCCAGCAATTGTGAAGTGTAAAATTTGTAAGGCCATATGGACTCAGAAACTGGAGTACAAGTAGAACCAAATGGGATTAACTCAAAATGTTGACCAAAAACATCCCACGAGTTGCATGGATTATCAAAATCTCTACAATTCGAAACTCTTTACGGTTAGACAAGACCGTAGGATCTCGATGCAACTTCCATGCATTGACTAGCAAGCGGGTGCCTTTGGGAATGTGATACCCACCAACATGGCAGTCTTCCATTGCCTCGTGTGGTAAAAATAGAGGGGATGCTGGGAATAGCCTTAGGCTTTCCTTAACAATAGCTTGAAGGTAAACTAGGTTATGGATATTTGATTGTTCCACCCATCTCTCTCTACCAGCACATGCTCTTCTTGAGCATGCTTCTTCATAACATGTTTTTGTTCAACAATGCATATATAGACCATATAAGGGTAGTAGAAGTGGTGTGGTTCCTGCCCCGATCACGGTCTGTAGTTTTAAATTTCAGAAAATAACAAAGAAAAGGGGTAAGAGATCAATGTAACAAGAAAGTACCTACGATTATTAGGATGAACATGATAATATATGGCAATAATTTTTTCATTCAACCTAATAATTTCATGATAATCAAGAAAGGGAAAGGTTAACAAATAATGTTATTTCAAGTTTGAAGTTTTCAAAAAATCCAGCATCAGCACGGCTAGAGTAAAAAAAAAATAAAAAATACAGATTTCAGTAACTAAGACTGATTAAGGTAGGACCCAAGCTTCCTTGATCTAGTACTTCAAACCATTGAAATCTAATTTTTTCTTAAAAAAAAAAAAAAAAGAACTTCCAACCTAAAATTGCATTATTTGTAAACACGCTTTTCCTCATAAAAAAAAACATACCAATACAGTTGCCTTGATAACTGTATCCCGCGAGTAGCCAAACAGGGAAGCGTCTTTGAGCTTTCTTAGCATGATGTATATGAAGTCCTGCCTACTGCTGGCCTCATTGTTGAGACTCCCTTTATGTTCTTCTACCCAATTTTCTATAACCGAGTCCAATTCTTTTGCAGCAAGATTCATAAAGGACAAACGGCCTTGTAAATCTAAAAATTCAAGAAATGGGATGGAGTCTGATGCCACAAGGCCCCAGATAGAACCGCGAGTTTCTTTATCGTTGCTATAGCAGACCCAGCTTCCTCACCCCCATGAACAACGTTGTTAAGATATCTCTTCCCTGCACTCATCCTCAGTACTACATTGAACGCCAGGTGTTCGAACCATTCACACAAAACACCACCTTTTGAGGATTGACCCAGTTGTTATCTTTCCCAAGCATGTACAAATCTTTTATCCCAGCCTCCAATTCGGAGACCTGCATAGGCATCAAGTCAGTGAGGCTGCGTGTGGAGAGAATTTCATGAACGGATAGCTTCCGCATCTCACGCCAAAAAGGGCGGTAAGGGAGCAAGAAGAATCCATAGTTGTAGCTGAGCTTGGCTGCTGCAGATGTTGAGCGGCAGGCCAAAGCCTCGTCCTTGTGCAAGGCGGATTATAGTAAATATTGGTGCGAAATTAAAAAAAAATATTAGGTACGAAAATTTAAATTTTTGAAATCAAAAATTAAAATATGTAAGCTTTCATATATCATATATTAGCATTGATAGTTACAATTTTACAAAATATATCACATTTCAACTAAATCATTCATTTTAATTACAACATCAATTCAAAATGAAAAAGTGTGGTCAATCATTATCTATGATCTACTAAAACTAGGCATTCTAAGCTACGTCCTTCGCTCTTTCTTCAAATCAAAAGCATCTATGATTGAATCATTATCAAATAGCTTACCAATGTCTTATTCAATATAAGTAATCAAAGAATTAGCAAGAAATTCATCCTCCATTTTTCTTTCACATGCCCTAGTTTTGACAATTTCACAATGAAATACTCATTAAATTTTGCGATTGTCTGGTCAAAGTTAGCATAAGCGGTTAATCTATCCAGAAGAGGATAACTTTTTTATTTCTTCGTCTTTACCAATACTTGACATAGCTCTGAAATTGTTGATGCTTTTTGCATTTATGAATTTCAGCCAACATCAATACGTGTAACTAGGCCTTTTTTTCCCCATTTTTCGGATTGGCTTGACTATTTTCGTTTTGGTTGCAGATTTCATTTATGTATTTTGGTCCTTACTTTAGTTCATCTTATTTATTTAGCTCTTATATATATATATATATATTTATATAACTTAGCAAAAATTTGATTTTCTTGGGAGACGACTACCTCATACCCCAGAGGATCCGCCTCTGGTTGATGGTAAACATTCTTTAACGGCCTCATGATTGCTCTACAGCTGCCCAGTACATTCCTAGCGGATCATGATACTGGGCCAACCTTATCGGCAATGGCTCCGATGGTTCGGAAGACCGGAACTTTGCCTTGTAGTAGGTAGAGGTGACCGATAACCGGCCAGGCGCGGAGGGCTCCAGTGGGGACATGCCCGTGCTGTTACCTCTCCGGTGATTATACCATAACAACAACCCAAGAATAAGCCCTGTAATAGCCTCATGATTACTCACAACCACAGCGGTGTATTCCGGGTCAGATCATAAAAATACCAGACCAACATTATCAGCCATGGCTCCGAGGGTTCATTAAATCGGAACTTTGCCTTGTAATAGGTGGATGTGACGGATAACCGGCCAGGCACGGGATGGCTCCGGTGGGGACATGCCCATGCTCTTACTTCTCCGGTGATTATACCATAACAACAACCCCAGAATAAGGCCTGCAATGAGTGAGGAATTAGAAAGGCAAATCAGTGTTGGATTATAGAAAAGATTGGGGAGAATGGTACTGCTCAATTAATCAAGATTCATTACCACACAATTATACAGATTTTTCCCTGCTTCAATGTTTGAATTCCAAGGTCCCGGACCCCACTAAGTTGGTATAAAATTTTTCTTGGTCAGCCATTTTTTTTCCTCACGTTTTCGTCCTCTCAGTTTTCCCTAGCCAAAACTCAGAAAATTGACATCAATCCATTATGTTTGGAGCTGGACGGCACCCGTACAGACAAAATTCTCCAAATAGGTGCCGGCTTTTTCAAGCCATGTTTGATTTTTGGACACTGAGCATGATTTATCACATCCAATTGCAACAGACCAAGAATTTTGCATTTTCTGCTGTGACCAATATCGTGCAGAGGTTCCAATCTCCTACCAAAATAAACTTTTCATAAACTTGAACACCTAAATATTTTCAAATACTCAAAATTGAAACTAAATATGACAACTGAATAATTCAAATACTTTCCACAATCGATTTTATTTTCCAACATGCCCCTTAAACCTGATTTGTGACTCCAAGTAGCATTCTCAATATTCTAAAATCTTCAAACTTGAGAGACTTGGTAAAAATATCAGTAATTTGATCTTAAGATTTTGTAAAAATTTAATCGCACTTCTTTCTTCAAAACACAATCTCTAATAAAATGATATCTTGTGTCAATGTGCTTGCTTCAATCATGAAAAACTAGATTCTTTGATAATGTAGTTGCTCATTTGAAGCAAAATTTATTTGCTTGTAATTTTTACCACCAATCTTGCTTCGTATCTTTCTTTCCTTTTGCATTATTCTTTGTCTTCTACACTCATCTTACTCCAATTGCCTTTTTCCCTTTGGAAGGGATTTTAGTTCTCATGTGTCATTCTTCCTTTTTGCTTTTATTTCCTCATCCATAGCAACTTTCATTTTTTCATCTTGAATTATCTTTTCAAAATCTATTGATTTATATTCTGTAGAGAGACAAAAGAGGCTTAATTCATTTTGATTTTCTGTCACCTCATAAATCTCTTGTAAAATTCTATATTGTGGTGCTTTTCATGAGCACCTAATGAAGATGGTATTATTGAAGCTTTACAAGTTGGTGAGGTGGTGATGAAAGTGGAGTACACAATTTTAGCCCAAATTCTTTAGTCATCTTTTAGTTTTCAACACCAGCACGAGTCATATCAAAACCAGGTTCTGTTTTCTTTCAACTACACAATTTTGACTATGGAGAATGTGCTTAATCATCAGGGTCACTTGAATTCCCATGATCTTCACAATATTCTTTAAATCCTTTTGATGTGAATTCACCTCCTCCTAAGATCTCATTGCCTTTGTAAAATATTCAGCACTGTACTTTAACAAATGTTCTAATTTCTTAAAGTTTATAGGCATCCTTCAAATTTTTCTTTCACAAAATACACCCAAGTCTTTCTACTAAAATCATCAATAAAAAAAAGGAAATATTTATTCTTGCCAAAAGAATTAGGATAAACTAGGCCATGTACATCTGAATGAATAAGCTCTAGATGATTCTTTGCTCTTGTTTTTGCTTCATTTGGAAAACTATTTTGGGCATGTTTTCCAAGCAAACATCCTTCACATAATTGATCCAGGTGATCTATAGAGGGTAATCCTCTTATCATATTTTTCTTGCTCAACAAAACAATCCACCAAAATTGAGATATCATATCTTGGAATGCGAATCGAAGATGTAACACAAGATTTCAAACATCAGTACAACATCATTTGATGTTTAATAAAAACATTCTATTACTCTTCATTGGCACATTAGCAATTAAATTTGCATCTTTGGTCTCTTATGGAAATACTTTGATTTCTCCTTATGGATATCATAACCTTTTCAGATTAGTGGCGTAGTATAATATTTTCATATGAGGACAAAGTAGACATTAGAGATAAATTGATGTTTCACATTTTTCAAATGAATAAAGTTTTTATCTTTACCTTTTATCGGAAATTTTAGTAGCATCTCCAAAAGAGTAACGTGACCACTTTTTGATTCATCAATCTCCACGAACATGTTTTTAAGACCACACATATGATTGCTTGCTCCAGTGTGAAGATACCATGTAATTCTCTTTTCACTATCTCCTTTATATGCCAACAAAACAATAGATTGTTCTTTATCTTTCTTTCCAACAAAGTTGGTTTGTCATTCCGAATTGTTAGTGTGACTTCTACATTCATAAGCATAATGACCATATTTGCTACAATTATAACATTGAAATTGAGATTTGTCAGAACATGAGGAATGGTTGACATAGAAAGAAATGTACAAGCATGAGTTTTCGAGGCTCAAACCCGTGCTTAAATATCTATAAGCAAGTGAGCACCCAATCCTGTGAACGTGCCTTGAGCCGCTTTAAAGCAGACTCAGGAGGTTGATTCTCATCAGCTAGAGCTTTCACTTACCTTCCTTTTCATTTCCTTGAGTCGCCATCTTCTACGCCCTCTTAGGAACTTGAGTTTGACTTTAGAAAGTTGAATAAGACTTAGCGGAGGGGGAGTGGGGTTGTGAATTGGGTTTTCTCAAAAACTTTTTGCAAAACAATAAAAATCTTGACTTAATTCCAAGAACAATAAATAAAGAGATAAGGATAGGGTATAAGCTGGTTATAATGGTTCGACACACCTTTGCTCGTCCACTTATCCTCCTTCCAACTAATGGGGTTCCACTAGTGTCAAGCTCCAACCCGAGCTTTTCCTTTGCAGCGGATTTTGGCTCGATGGGCACTTCCACGAATCCTTGGTGCCAGTTCAAAGTTTTGTCTCTAATGAGCTTTTCCTTTTACATAGTTTGGCTCTAATGGGCCCTTCACAAATCCTTCAAGCAATACCACATGACTATGCTCTTAAACACAATGAGACCTCTTTCTATCTCTCAGAGATGGATCAAATACAACTCAAGCTTTTGATGAATACAAAAGTGCACTGTAGAATATGCAAGTGCAATGAATGCACCAAGAATCTCAATTTGAGAATTGATTATCAAGAGAAATGATAGTTAAGAGAATAAATGCAATAAGACTCATATCTTATAAGTGATCCTGACACTCTTTATATAAAGTAGAACTTGGTATCATAAGCTACTGTGGTATTGTTTCCTACGATTGCTCTTGAGTTCACTGTTACATAAGTCATTAGATTTTAATGTTTGCCCAACCAGTCGACCGTTTCACTCAACCATTCGACCCTTTCATCTTCTGGTCTTTGGATGAGCTACTGCATCCAATCGGTCGAGTCTTACACCTCATCCAATTCCCAACCGGTCGACCGTTTCTCCTCCCGATCTTGGATAGGACTACTGTGTCGGTTAGCGCCTTTACTGTCGATCATTTGTATCAACGATTGACTACAACGGTCATTTGGTTGAAGTTCTGCCTCAACCGGTTGACCCTTAAAATGCTCAAAAACACTTCTAAATCTTATGTGTTTCATCGAAACACATATTAGGATTATAAAGCCTAAGGTTTGTGAACCTCTTGCTTGACCCTTAAGTAGCAGAAACACTTCTAAATCTTCGTGTTTCATTGAAACACATATTAGATTATAAAGCATAAGGTTTGTCTTGAACTCATATTTTTCAAGGATATGCAATTTTGACACAACTACCGAGTTTTGAAGAAATATGCATGTAAAAGATGATTTTCCCTTAAAGTGCACTAATGCATTCATCTCACATAGATTTCTAAGTTTATAAAGTCTTCAAGGTATGCTTGAACTTGGAATCCCGGTTTCACTTATAGTCTTAGTTAAATCTTTGAGAAGAATGATGTTGTCCTTTAAGTTCATAGCAACACATGCATACAGTATAATCTGATAAACCATTAATATGAATTTACCTTGGTTTTGTTATCATCAAAGCCTCCAATTAAAGTCTCATTGGGCAATGATCTCCTATTTTAGATAATGACAAACCTAGGTTATTTAGGAGGAGTGATGCTCCCCCTCAAACCAATAACCCATCAATAAGTCAAGAAGATTATAATAACATTCAATTATGAATTATGATTAAGCATAAAGCGCACAATGAAATCATAAACATGTGTATATATATATATATATGGATATATATATATAATTACTTAACAAAGATTTGATCACCTGACGGATCATCAAGTGTAAATACATGTATGTCAATTCATAGGCACTAAACACCTAAAAACAACTCCTAGATACAAAATATCCCCTCCTTTTGGCAACATCAAAAAGGAACAAAGGGGGTGCACCCAAAAATGAAAAATGATATTGGGTATCAAGGAAGGAACAAGAGCGGAGATAGGTCATCATCTCGACGATGAAGTCTGTGAGTGCTCCACGCTTGATCCACGAGCGTGAGGGCTCTGCAAATTAAGTGAATAGCTTGTCATGTCGATCTAGAAGGGAAAGTGCTTGCATGTCATGCCGTAGGCGAGTCTTGAGATCATCGGAGCGGGTCTCAATAGACATAAATCGGTGATCGCATGTGGTCATCATCTCAGAGTGATGATGAAGAGATCCTATTTGCGCGCCATAGATATCCGAGCTCTCCTCAACTATACCGCGTGAACAATGTGTCATTTTCTGCCTCCAGATGTCCTCCACGTAGCGTGAAGCTCGGCTGAGAGTTCGTGTAGAGAATTTGCTCATGAGGTAGTGTATAATGAGGATCTAGGAACGATGAATAGTGGCGAGGCTGCTCAGAAGCTGGTGGCTGCTCAAAATGCTGAGCTCATAATGTGGCAATTGGGTGTATGAGGCCATCCGTGGTGGCTTAGATGGATATGCAGTCGAATCAAAGTGTGGCGCACTTAGGTAAAGATGGCGGATCTTTCGATTGGAAGGAGGGATGTGGAGATCATCCTCCATATGGTAAGGTGGATCAACTTCAGCCTCCATACCCCGGATCTCGTCATTATTCTCAGACTACATTCTTTGTTTTGGATCTTTAAATGGGTTGGGACAGGATCAAGGGGATGTGGTATTATCTGGTGCGCTGTGGGTGGGGCGGATCAGAAGAGATCGAGTCCATGAAATGTGAAGAGACGGGTGAAGAGACGTTCTCATGGTAGTGATATGTGCATACACGTGCGATGGTAACAAGATGGAAAGTGATAGTGGGCACAGTGGCGAGATGGAAGGCGATCTAATTTGTTTATTTGGTCATTAATTGTTAGTCGGTTATTGAATAAGTCTTGGTAGTAGAGTGAGTGCTGATACACATTTGCCTATTGCGACATTTCCTTTTATTTGTTGTTATTTTCTCTTTAATATCAACATTCATATATGCTTCTGAATGAATTGAATAAAGAAATTGCTTTTATCACAGCCGGTTCCCTCTTTGACTTATTCTTTACGTATAACTCCAAATTCCTTCATATCATTGGTATGAACTGGTTCTAGTTAATATGATTACTCGTGGCAAAACAAATGCGAGGAATTTCGTAATGAGGTCAATGACCAGCCCGACATAGTCGATTTCGATCAAATTAAACTTGGCTCTACATGAACAAGGTGTTGGCGAGAGCTTCCAAACCCTCAGTACCTCCCATAACCAAAATTCGACTCCTCTTGAAATCAACCCATTACTTTGGAAAGGACCATACATCCTCACATACTTACCGTTCTCCTTATCTCCGAGTCAACCTCATCACCTTAAACTCTCATTTCCGCAGTTAATGGAAAGCGACGCGGATTTGGGTGTATAAGAAATGAAACGATGTGCGATTT
Organism: Tetrastigma voinierianum; assembly: GCA_016808115.1. Lineage (NCBI taxonomy): Eukaryota > Viridiplantae > Streptophyta > Magnoliopsida > Vitales > Vitaceae > Tetrastigma > Tetrastigma voinierianum. The sequence goes on along the minus strand of JAEQBH010003676.1, from coordinate 57,799 downwards.
TAGGATGTTTTGAGTGCCAGTTATCTGGCGCTCTTCCATTTTAAGACATGCCACCGCAGCCGGCACGGATAGTTGACGAATTGTGGACCCTCACATGGGCTGCGTTGCGGTGTTAAACTTGGTTTAAAGTCGGCCGCTCACGAGCCCGTCGAAGCTCTGACTCGTCGCCATGAGCCACATCATTAGCGACTTATCAAAAAAGCTTTAGCTTTGCAGGTTGATGGCCTGAAAATTTTCTCATCGGTTGTTTTATTAGGACTTTGGTGAAATTCGCATGATCATAAAAATTAAACAACCTTGAACCTTAGCGAATACAATAGGGTTACTAAATTTGTCGAAGAAACATGACCAAGCTTCTTGAGAGGGAAGCCAAACCGACAAACTTCGTTTCCAACCTGGCCTCATTGTACACCAGGGCCTCACCAACCCACGATTGGTGTGCTAGGACCTCCACCAACCCAGCGTATGAACTAGAGTTAGAATGCTCAACCAGCAACATTCCGCTGAATCACCAATTAAGAGGCACGCGAACGACGAGAGAAGGGATTATGTTATTCTTGTGGCGGTTCGTTCGCGGCCATCGTTGCAAAGCGACCTCAATTGTCATGATCGAGTTTTCCCTCATATGAGCGAGGATGTCGAAGGCGCTCACCCGGAACAAGAACATCATGAAGTTGAGAATTTCTTTTCATGCGATTGCGAGGCCGAACACCTGACCATCGCGTTACGGGCAATTTGGCTCAAAAATGTGATGGTGCTAATAGATGGTGGTAATGCGCACAACTTCATTGAATCATGCTATAGTCTCTAAGTTTGGGTTACGGCGTCGGGATAAGAAATTCGAAGTCATGGTTCTTGGTGAGAGAAGATAGAATGTCTTCCGGGCGATATGTGAGTCTCACCATCACCGACTGGATATTAAGTCACGCCGACCTACTACATGTGCGTCGCGACATGCCAATTGGTCTTAGAATTACAATAGCTTGAAACTCTCGGTTATCGAGATGGACTACCATGACTCTGTGAACTTGGTGAAGGACCCCCGGACCTTCGGATTGAGGCGAACTGACATCGAACCTTTGTCGATGGGAATCCAATGGGTTACAAGAGCCTTTGGATTATTTTCCAAATAATTCCTTCCACCACCCGCGTGACCAACCAAAGTATTACCCACCTGAGATAGGCCAACTACTAGCAAAATTCTCCCATGTATTTGAATCACCAAACACCTCAGGCGGCACATGACCACAGATCCATTACGACCAAAGCGCGAGACCGGTGAAGTGTGAGGCCATGCTCCCATTATAATACCCGAAAACTGAGATAGAGAAGATGGTAAAGAGCTTTTGCAATGCGGCAATCTGGCCAAAGTAACGATCCGTTCTCTTCCCTAGTTCTGTTAGTAAAGAAAGCAGATGGTGCTTGGCGTTTTTGCGTGGACTATCGAGCTCTGAACGACATCACAGTTAAAGATAAATATCCAATTCCTATTATCGATGAGCTATTAAGTAGATGAACTTCATGGAGCCAAATTCTACTCCTAAATTAGTTCTGATGCAGGTATCATTAGATACGGTTGCACGAAGATGACATTCCTAAAACAGCATTCCGGACACACGAAGGCCATTACGAATTTATAGTGATGCCATTTGGCCTCACTAATGCACCAGCAACCTTCCAAAGTCTCATGAATGATCTCTTCCGTTCCTATCTCCGGAAATTTATTTTGGTTTTCTTTGATGACATTCTAATATATTCAAGATCATGGGAAGACCATCTCGCACATCTACAAATTGTTCTCCAAATCCTATCAACTAATAGTTTGTTTGCAAAAGAGTCGAAATGTCGATTCGGTGTTTTACAGGTGGAGTACTTGGGCCACATTATTTCGGAGCAAGGTGTATCGGTTGATCTAGCCAAAATACAAGCTGTCATTGAGTGGCCAACCCCGACAACAGCAAAAGGGGTTCGTGGGTTCCTCGGTTTAGTAGGCTACTATCGGAAATTTATCCGTCATTTCGGCAGTATAGCAGCTCCCCTGACCCGTCTCTTGAGCAAGGATGGATTTCAATGGAATGAGGCGTAGAGATGGCCTTCCTGCACCCCAATTAAAGGAGCCTTGGCGTCACCACCAATTTCGCCTTCCGATTTACTCGATTCATTATTGAATGAGATGCCAGCGGAATCGGACTTGGTGCAATTCTTACCCAAGAAAATCGACCAGTGGCGTATTTTAGCCAAGCACTGAAGGGTTCGGCCTTATCATTGTCCACCTATGAGAAAAATGTTAGCTGTGTCAAGCAATCAAGTTATGGCATCCATACTTGCCAGGAAACGATTCCTGATCCGCCTTGACCAAAAAGTCTCAGAAATTACTCTTTAGACAGCGGTTACTACACGGCTAAACCGATGGTTGCCATAACTACTTAGTTATGATTATGAAATTGAGTATAGCGTGGGCTGAAAATCAAAGGTGCGAGATTCTTTGTCACGTGTGAGATTTGAATTCGATTTTTATCCATTTCTGACCACATGCAAATTGGTGGCGATTAACTGAAAAGGAAGTCAAGACATGACTCATTTTATGAAGACTTATTAAAAAAACCCTCTCCAACTGCAAGTTGCTCCAAACGTGATGGGTATGGTTCAGAAACAAGGTGTATTTGAACCCCAACTCATCCTTGATTTCAAAGATAATAGGCGCATTGTCGCGATAGGTGGGCACTTTGGGTTCATAAAACCCTCTCTGCATTATCAAAGCAGAGTTTTTGGTCTAATATCTGTGGGATGAGTGAAGGAATTTTTGCAGCAATGTGATATCTGTCAACGGTTCAAAACTGATTGTATGAAGCCGGCGGGGTTGCTTCAGCCGCTACCTGTCCCTACTTAAATGTGGACTGACGTCTCGATGGACTTTATTGAGGGGTTACCATCTTCTAATGGGTATACTTCAATCATGGTAGTTGTTGACCACCTGACCAAATATGCTCACTTCGTCGCCTTGAAACACCCATTTCTTCTTTGTAATTGTTGCGAGCATTTGTTATGACGTGGTTTTGCACACTTACGGTATTAGACATCAATTGTCGACAATCGGGACAAGGTGTTTATCGAGCTCCTTTGTGACATTGTTCAGTGCAAGAACCAAGTTGTGTATGAGCTCGAAGTTACCATCCCCAGATCAGATGGCCAAACCGAAGTTGTCAATCGAACTTTGGAGCAATATTTACGATGTTTTGCGGTGACCAGCCACGGAAGTGGCTCGGATAGATCCCGAGTTGGGATTCGGCTTCTAACCGCTAACTCCTCCTCCACCAAGATGACACCCTTTGGAAGCTGTTTGTAGATTCCACCTCCGCGTCCCCATTAGCTTAGTACGGTACTTCCACGTCGGCGGTAGATGAGTACACCGCGTGGCCAGAATCGCTATCCCCTCGTGAGGCGTACTGACATAACAACCTGTGGCAGATCAGATGAAATGTCAAGAGTATTAACAGGCGCGAGGCCTCTTTCGCGCTAATGAAGGGAATTATGTGTATTTGGAAACTCTGACCATATAGACGGACTTACGTGGCTTCGTTCCTCATGACTTGCCCGCGTTTCTTTGGTCCTTATAAAGTCATTGCAGTTGGTCGGTGGCTTATCGCCCAGCTTTGCCTGCAGTTCTCAAATTCATGATGTGTTTCATGTCGATCTGTTAAAGCACATTTGGGACCAGTCAACTGCCAGCACGTCCACCCAGCTTCCTCTGTCTCGAATACGCCCATTTGTCCTTCCACAACACAGGCCGGGTTTTAGATCGACGAGTGATCCACAAGGGTAAATACCGGCCAAAATCTGAAATATTGGTGAAGTGGGTCGGTGCACCAGCAGAAGATGCCACCTGGGAGAATGAATGGCGTTTCACCAAGTCATATCCTGATTTCATCCTTGTGGACAAGGATCCTTAAGCGGTGGGGAAAATGATATGTGCATACACGTGCCAGTAGTGGCAACAAGATGGAAAGTGATAGTGGGCCTAGTGGCAAGATGGAAGACTTGGTCTAATTTGTTTGTTCAGTCATTAATTGTTGAGTTGGTTATTGAATAAGTCTTGGTAGTAGAGTGGGTGCTGATACCATTTGCCTGTGCGGCATTTCCTTTTTTTCAGCTTTGTTGTTATTTTCTCTTCCATGTACGGCTATACATATGGCCTGAATGAATTGAATAAAGGGGTAGCTTTTATCACCAACAGTTCCCTCTTTGACTTATTCCTTTCTGCCCTTAACTCCAAATTCCTTCATATCAGGTAGAACCCGACCAGCCACACTGTGGCTCGAGATCATATGACAAATCATCAAATGGCCAAGATCAACCGGTCGCCCGACTAGTATGGAATCTATAATGAAGAGATCCATGCCAAGACACTTCCAGTGGCCTCGGGGAAGAATACATTGTCCAACAATTTGGGGAGACACGCCTCGAGTAAGGCGATTGGCTTGTGGCGACGACGCCGTTGCGAGTGGATACGTGGGGCGTCGAAGCTGGCTGCGGCGGGATCAAAGCGAATCAGCCTAAGGCTAGGTCTTCGACTCAAGACTCAAACACCTATGCTTTCGGGCAGAGGAGATGACATAGCTTGGAGGCACCAATGTCAAACTCTACCCCTCGAAACATGCTTATGATCCATGAACCAGAGATCCTTGTGAAAACGCACGGACGAGTGGGGGTATGCGGCTCATGAAGTGGGGCAGTAGGGACCACCATCTGCGAAGAGGGCCTCAAGAGTGAGATCCCACTAGCGAGAAGAAGTCGATGTTGTAGTAGGCAATGACCTTGTTGGCAGTCTTAATAGTAGCGCTCGTGCTCCCGGGTGATCAGGTGGCTCATGTCATCTTACGCCTACGGCGCCCTCCACCCACATGTGCGGGCTTTATCTCAATCTTAGGCTCAATGGGGCATTTGCCTTGAGCTCGTCACGGCGACTTGCGCTGGGTGCCATAGCGTATGTAATCTGAAAGAGCGGACCTAGGTTAATGTGGGAAGAAAATAGGGAACACGGTCGAAGAGTCCTAAGAGAAGATCTGGGACGAAGAAGAAGCCCGAGGAAGTACCGAATATAACTCAAACTAGAAAAAAAAATAAAAAATTGAATGCAAACCTAAAGATGAATTTTCGGTAAGCAGTCACAGTTTGCTGGGAGATCTTGTAAAAACACAGTTTTTCTTGAAAATCAAGAAAAGAGCAACCCAAGAGGAAAGCTTGCTTGATAGTAACCAAATAGTTCAAAACCTATGGAAGGTACAACAAAGCCTAAATAGGGTAGATATCCAAAACGGGAACACAAGACTGACATACGGGTTGGATTTTAAGAGAACCAAGCTAGACTATTTCCTATTAGCGAAATAGCAAATAGGAAAAGCACCAAGCAAAGCACACCAATGTCAAAGCAGGTGGGGCAAACTAGAGGAAGGGGATCGGAGATCGAGAATCGTACAAATCGAGGCGCGGAAATCAGGCGAGTGACATCGATGCGGGAGAAAAGAGCCCGTGATTTGTATTCTTCTTTGTTTTGGATATTCGGCCCCGATGTTTATATATCGCCTATTGATATTTTCTTATTCATTATGTTCTAATCTATACCTAGGGTATTGTTGAACCCTGTCACGTTTGAATGGATTAAAGTTCATTAATTTATATTATTCATTGAGTTATGATTCATTATAATATGCTTTACATCTGTGGATCAATTACATGATAATGTTTGGCCAGCATTAGTATGATCATACCAGAGATCCGAGATTCGAGAGATGAGGATACCTAGGGATATGGTGACGACCTTTGAAGTTGATTCGGTAAATAGAGATATTTCCAGATCTCGAAGGTGCGATTAAGGTTAGAACATTTAAGCATTTCGGTCTTAGGGTTGAGGTAGAGATGCACTCCAATTCTACTAGCGAGCAATGAATACACCTCGAGAGAGGGTATCTCGTAAATAAGATCACCTTGCCATTAATAAATCATAACTAGACTGAATAATATCACCTTTAAGAAACAATCCATTGAAAGTGGCAAGGGGAGACATGACCCTAGTCTCCATCACATAGTAATTCTTCGAATCGGTTTGTTTATTTTACTTTAGGACATTAGTAACTTTATACACAATACATACATCGGATAATATTTGAGAAAGTAAATCTGCATTAGTCGCTCACCTATCCAGGATCGATATGTCAGGTACCACCAATTTTCTTTGTATTACTTAGGCGACCAGCGTGCCTTGCGCACATAGGCGTACATTTTACACACCCACGTTTTCCTTTGTCAACATCTGTTACGGATCTCAAAATTGGCCCGGGAGAGCATTTTCCCTTAGTAGGGGATTACTTCTGACAACAGTGTCAGTAGTATAGAGATGGCACCCTATGAGGCTTTATATGGGAGGCCATATCGATCTCCAATTTGTTGGACGGAGGTGGGAGAGATCCATCATGGGTTCGGATTTGATTAGAGACACCTCTGAGAAGGTGGACTTGATATGAAAACGACTTCTCATGGCTCAGAGCCGACAGAAGAGCTACGCTGACAGGCGGCAACGACCTCTAGAGTTTGAGGTGGGCGATCATGCTTTCTTGAAGGTGATGCTTAAAAGAGGAGTGGTCAGGTTCGGCAAGCAGGGAAAGCTATCATCGAAGTTTATCGGGCCCTTCGAGATACTCGAGAGGGTGGGCATAGTTGCATATCGGTTGGCATTACCTCCAAGTTTATCGAGTGTCCATGAGATATTCCATGTCTCCATGCTCCGGAAGTACACTCCAGATCCTACTCATGTTGTGCATTGGGGTAAGCTTACTGTTGACACAAATGGGACATTTGAGGAGGGACCTGTGCGTTTTATGGATAGTCGAGATCGGGGTTTTTTGATCGCGAGGCGTGAGGTAGTGAAGATGTTGTGGCGACAGGAGTAGAGGAGTGACATGGGAGGCATTGAGGCACACGATGAGTGCCAATTATCCTTTCCTATTTGAGGATGACGGTACATTGTTTATTATTTGGTAGTAATGACTGATGCATCTACATGTGATTGTATATATATGTGCATGTGAATTTCAGGACGAAACTCTTTTAAGGCGAAAAGAATGTAAAACCCGGGTAAATTTTATATTTTCCAAAAAAATTGGGGCAAACACGGTGAACTTGCTGCTACGATACAGATTGAAAACCTAGAAGTTTTCTAGATCTCGGATGATGAAACTGACCTCATCGTTGGGTTCGTCATGCAAAATTTAGTTGCCTGGTAATTTCTTTAAATTCAGAGATGAGTAAGATTTCCACGTTTTGAGCAGCAATGGGTAAAATTTGAGCCCTAACCCAAGGACTATCTAAAATTGCATAGATAAAACCAGCATTTAACCATTTGATGCCTATTCTGACTACTTCTTTCATTCTTAGTTAAGTCTCCTTTGATGTTCAGCAGTTGGCCTTGCATTTTCTTAGAAGTATTTTGTGCATGTGCATATTGATGGGTGATACCTTTTAACTCTTCAATAGACCAAGCTATAGACTCCTTATGATTTCTCAAAATTTCCGGTAACCTCTGAACCCTCGGCATCACTAAGTTTAAGCGAAATTATTCTTGGTTTACTCTTTAGCGGCTTAGTGGCTTATCTTTAAATGACTTGGCAACACCTTTAAATAGCCCTTCTTCACTTTGGTTTCTTGATGAAATTCCTTTTCTTCAATTTGGTCTTTTTCACCTTAGTTTGTTCAAGACTCATCACTTTCTCGAGTAGAATGTAGGCGATGTGCGAAAATCGAATCAAAATCTTCAAGATCTTGGGAATTCATCTCTTTTCATTGATAGAAAATTGGGCATTACAATCATAGTAAAATTCGAGTTGTTGACATATACATCTTCTATTGACCTTACATCTTCCCTCCTATGTCTAAACTCCTCAAACTTCACAGTTAAATTGAAGTCATTTGTCTATTTCTCAACTGCAGGGAGTGAGGGTGTTGGCCAGGACAAGACATGTAAAATTTATAACACTTGCCAAAAGACTATTGTCCTAGTCCCAACATGACAGCCATAAAACTTTTGTTGGCCGTATATGTCTTAGCCCCTATTTGATTTAGTTCAAAAGATTGTTTCAATTGGAGTAAAATTGTTTACTGAGTGGTTTTGATCACATAAGATTATCTTTTAAGATTTTACGGTCGAATAAGTAGTAAATTGGTTTAAGTCGGTCTCGATCCCCACGGAGATCTCGAAATTCTCAATCAACTACCCCGGAGCTATAAGTCTATACTATTTGAACTCTGGATCAGACAATTGGAATTGCTTTGACAACTTAAAATAATAAAACCTGAAAAATCAATTAATAATAAATGAATTGAATATTGAAATACAAAAATAACAAATTAAGGCGAGCAGTTCTACGCAAAAGACATTGAAAAGAATGCTCTTGTGAAACATCAATTCAATGCGATCTTTTGCTTATTGAACCACGATTTAAAACTAGTCCAAGGAATATAATAGTGTGGCGGATCTCCAAAGACACAATTCATTATCTAAACCTCCTTTGTTTCTCTCGAAGACGAGTGTTAAATAACTACTTTTAATCACGGGTTGCCTTGTTACGGGTATTTTCTTTCAATACTTCACTACCACAACATCAGTTTGTCATCGGGCTAGAAGATATAGTCATTATGGATCTCTACACTATCTTTGGTTCCTCTTCCTCCAAATTAGAACAGCTCATGCTTTCCTTGATTAGATCTCTGCTAACACGGGATTGGATTTACTAATCGAATCGAGGTGAACTCTCTGTGTGCCTAAATTGATAAATTGCTCCACTCGTTCTCTTCTCCAAGTGAGCAGAGATTTATCGATTTAATTACACAGAGCACATGAGATCACCATTGTTAGGTTCTCATACCTTTCAGAAATTGTTCATTACTCTCAGGAATTCCTTCTTGGTGTCACTAAGAGGGCCTCTGGAATCGAGCTTGAGACAATTCGACTACGGTGCTGAGACAACGAGCATTTAAGGATCGATAACGAAAATACACACAAGACCCGACAAGTAGCTTTCAAAGCTGGAGTTCAACAACCTTGAATAAAATTTATGCGGGAAAAGATAATTCTGACGATAAGCGTCGATTCAATGGAAAATTTAGGAATCTAAAGCACTAGATTACACCATACATTGGCTTCAGCGTCAAGAAAGCGGCGTAAATCGGCAGCGGGACGAATTCCGAATTTTTCTTGAATTCAAACAACTTTGTGATAATTTGAAGAAATATGAATATGCATTCGACAACCTTTAACGACGTTCGGATCAAATTTGAATGAAATACAAACTAATCTAAAAATAAATAAAAAACAAGAAAAAAAAAAAAGAAAAATTAAATTATAGGAGCCTTCGACATCGAGATCTCTCTTTCGTCGCCAAGAGGCTGCGTTCATTCGTGCTTGACCGTATTTATAGGGTTACGAAGTTGGGCCACTGAGCCCGATCGCACTTCTTTTTGGACTGCGATTTAAAATGCTTTAGTTGGTTGTTGATATGGCGACATCAATTCTTATCGCGACCTCACGTTGTCTTCGATCATGTCGCGAAGTCTTTGTTTGAATTACATGACGTGTCTTTGGTGTAAGTGATGTCGCGGCGACAGAGCGTCGCGACCTTAAGCGTGTGCGTTTGATGTAGCGACAACTAAATGTTATCGCGACCTCCGCGCCCTCTGCCAGTGGTACATCGCGACTAACTGGTCTTTGCGGCGGATGTCGACATGTTCTTCTCGCTAGTGGTATCGCGATCTTTGGTCTTTGCGGCGGATAATGGCGACATCTTCTTGATGTCGTGACGCGAGAGTGTAATTGATGTCCGCGACAACCCGGTGTTGTCGCGACCTTTTCCCGCGCTATTTGTCCGCGATCGGCGAATGATGTCGTGACTTCCTTTGTGTAGTTGATGTCGCGAGCCATCTCTCTTTGGCTGGCATTTATGGCGACCTTAGTTTCCTTGCAAGGCGATGTCGCGGCGCCTGGTGATCTTGATGTCGCGACCACGTAGATGTCACAACATACTTGTTGATCCATTGTTTATCTTACGTCGCGACCTCTTGTTGGTGTCGCGGCCTCGTTATCCACTGTCTTTGGGTTTAATTATGCGACCTCTACGAAGGATGTAGCGACATCGTATCTTCTTCTTCGTCAATTTAAGTTTGCTTGACTTTGAGTTTCTTTCACGCCCGGCTTTCGTTTTGTCTTCAATTACGCTTCATTTGTGGCCGGAGCTTTGTGGTTGCAACTGAATATGCATTTGATTTACGTAAAAGCCATGACATCAAATTCTTTAATCCTTTTGCTCTTCTCCTATTTGCAACTTCCTTGATCAATTATATCGATCTTGCTCGGTCACATTCTACTCCTTTGCGCAATTCTGCTTTCTTTTTGAATTCCTCTTGCCTACGACGGTTTGGTGGTTATTCCATATTCTTGCATATCATCCGATTTTTATATAAAAAATCAATCGAGAAAAATGGTGAAAATAGATGACTTAAGTCATCAAGCTCCCCAATCTTAAATTTTGCTTGTCCCCAAGCAAAGAAAAGAAAGATTTGTTTGTCCTCAAACAAAAGGACATTTTTCTGTTATGTTTTGCAGTTGTAACCAATTTAATTGAAAGACTAAAATTGCATTCGTTTCTGTGTATTCAGCTTCAAGTCCAGATAAAGGTTAGTTTCTATCGATCGGTGTACATAGCGAAATTGAATTTGTTTTACAAGCGGTATAGTTAATTGATTACGCTGAAATGTAAGTTGGTTTCTTTCTCATTTTCTTAATGAGTCAATTAACCCTTAAGTGTTCACGGTTTGATCTTTTTCTGATTTTCCATATTCCATAGGCTTGTTGTTCATGATCTCCGCTATTAGGTGATTACAACCTTGAGATTGTCAGGTCTTTTGGGCTTGTAATGTTAGGCTTGGGTAAGGGAGTAGGATGGATGGAATTTTTAGGTTAAGATTACCAATACCTCCTCCTTTTTCGCTGCCTCATCTGGCGTCTACTTTTCCTCCTTGTAATTTCCTTAATAAACTCCCCCAAACTTCGTGTTTGGGATACCACCTTGATTTTCTTCTATTCAAAACTGTATGCTCCCATTTCTCATTCATAATTCAAACTGGGGGATTTTCTTTTTCTATCACCATTCAGGAATAGTGCAATGTTTTGTCTTCTTAGGCTTTCTAACACTCTTAGCGAACTTTGGGTTAGTAACTCCCATACCAGATGGCATTAGGGTACTAGGTGTTGAAACACCCCTAAGAACTTAATTGTTCAAGAGAGTCAGGCCACAAGACAAAACCTATTCCCTTGAGCTTTCTTTTCCGCTGTATTTTCTGATGTAGATCTTTTTCTCGCCCGTTTCGGCTTTTTTACGTATTTTCTCCGCGGCATTATAAAATTTACGCTCCCCCGAGCCGTTTCTTCATCTCTCTTTGAATTCTTTGATAATCCACCCGGGTTCTTTGGAGGATTGATTCTTTAGGATGGGTTAGGATTCCCATTGGTTTATTTTGAAAATAGGGGCTTGTTTTGGCTCAATTTACGGAACTAAAGTGTATGCATTAGCATATGAATAGAGGATGGCTAGATGGCTCCAAACTCTCAAGGATGGCTGCGCATCATTTCTGTTGATTATCACCTAGGATTTCGCCTTGATCACTAATCTAACAAGTTCTAGAAATTGGGTTGATTAAGCGCGTGACTAACCACGAGGATTTTCTTGAAGCTCATATCGGTGGATGAGAATTTAGATGATGTTATTTCCAGCAGGTTCCTTGACTCCTTGTTCCTTACCACAAACTCAAAGAAGAATTGTTTGTTCCTTCAATCGTATAACCTTCCTTATCCTGGACTTATCGGCCAAAAAATTCAAACTAAATGCAATTTATGTTTCAATTAAATTGCACCATCATTTAGCTCTTATTACGCATTTTATTTGTTTCATCCTATCATCTACTCAATTACTTCAACTTCAAGCTCATATTATGATATGTCGGCATTTTATTCTAAGCTACATTCTACGTTACTCCTCTATGGTACGACAAAAGTACACACAATTTGACTTCAAACTCATCAAACAAATTTGGTTTTATTCATAGAATGCGAATGTGAGAACAAAAGGATAGAATGAGGAGTGTTTGACAAATAAATGGAAGGATCTATTTTCTTCTGTTTAGAAGTAAAGATGTGCAGGGATCAAATCAAGGAGTAGCAAGATTGGGGTTGAATTTTCAAACTTCATTTCCCTCCTCTCTTCCTCTTGGCATTCTCTTTTCTGTATACTCTTGAGGACAATTTCATTTGTGAGATCCGCGCAATCGATTCGATTCATCTGTCTCTTCATTCCCGGTGTGTTCATGTTAAGCTCGATTCGAATCATGGCTTCTAAAAATTTGGATAGATTATTATTAATCAAATCCAAATTTTCGGCCAGTATCTTTCTTTGTAACATCGTTGTCATCAAGCACCTTATCTCTTTCTTGCATCTTAACTTCTCGAAGTCCTTGGCTTGATTCCATATAGAGAAATTTGAATCCTTTAACCTGTTCCTTGGTCTTGGCTTCTTGATGCATCCCTTTCTTTTATAAGTTTCGAGGAGTTGAGTCTCGATCAAGCGATTGTTATAGAATGCTTCGTGACTAAGCTTCAACTTTTGATGAGTCTCGATCTACGTCCTCCGTTTCTTTTAAGACTTTTTCTTCTTCTTTGCTTTAAGATCTTTTTAAACTGTTCCTCCCTTCTGCTCATTTCTTCTTCCCATTTCTGCTCTTTCCTTTTCATCTCTGCTTCATATATTTCCTCTTTTCTATTCAGTTCCTCTTCCCACTGTTGATCTCTTCTTTTTAATTCAGCTTCATACACACATGCTTCTCTAAAGCTTTTGTTAGTGCCCACCATCTCTCTTCTCTTTCTTCCATACCTTTCTGCATAGCAATGAGCATCTCCATTAGTTGATTATCTTCCTGGGCTCCTCCAGAGCTTTTACCAGGTTCTCTGAAGTCCCTTCTTTTCATTGGTGGAGAGCTGGCCAGTGGGGTGGTGAAATCTATAGGACTTGTCTCATCTGGTTCTAAGTCCTCTATGAGCATAGAGGTATTCCCTTACATTTGTGTTCTGGGTTTGTTCTCCTTGATCCCGGCCCGAAGAGTGTCCTCTTCTTGTCTTTCATTCTCCTCTTTTTTCGAATGCACTTCCACCATGATCCTTTTTCTTCGATTCCTTGGCCTTACTTACGATCGGGGTTAATGGGTGGCTTGCCAGGAACTTCTTCTTCTTACCACCTTGTCTTTCCCCTTGTATGCTTGTTCTTGCAATTGGTTGACTCTCGAGGTTTTGGATATGAACTCCTTCGGTTTGAGCATGTTCCTCCGCGTTTCGTTGGTCGGGACGAGAGTCTCGAGTTCAGCAGTGGGAGGAATCGAAGGTTTTTAGGAGGAAGTTTGGTTAGGGTTTTGCGAATCGAAACGAGAGAATATGCGAGAAAGACGAAGAGTTGGAATTACAACGTGAGGAAGAGATAACGAGTGGAAAGAAGTTTCCCAACCGATTGCAATTCGATTATTATGGTAGGCTCTTTAGCCAGTTTCATTTATTAATGCTTGTCGCGACTTAAGTCGGTGAGAAATGTCTTGTCATTAAATTTAGAATAAAATTAAGCGCCCGGTAGTAATTACCCTCTTGTCGCGACATATTATTGTACATGCGACACAAGTCTTCGTGGGAGGACAAGTCCTCCTAAGGTTGCGACATCAGGCATCTCAGGACATTGTTAAGTTGTCGCGACCCTCTTCTCTTTTGAAGGGATTCTTTCTTTATCGCGACCCAAAATTTGCCAGCGACCTCAATTTTTTTCACAACAGAACTTTTGGTCGCGACCTCAGCCTTGTTCTTCCTTCAACATTGACTAAGTCACGACATCAACTTTTTGTTGTGACTTGGAGTTCAAATCACGACACTTAAGTTTTTGTCATAGCGTGATGCAATTTTGCCTTAAATTTAATGAACAGCAACTTTTCACTCTTGATCAATTACTTGATTCCTCATCCATCAAACAAACCAATTTCACCTGACAATTGAGAATGTATTCTGTTCCAAATTTCACGAAATTTATATAGGAAAGGAATATCTAGCACTCTGTCGTTCTCTTATGATTCTTTGGAGTTGTATTGGAGTTTATTCCTTCTTACTTTGAGCCATTCTGCCATAAGTACCTTGCAACATTTCTGAAGGATTCAATTAAACAAAAATTAACTTCTTAAGTACTAACTAATCATTATAATAACTAGAAAAACAAAATCGAGGTTAATTCTAAAAAAGAATTTCCAGTCTGCGAAATTAAAGTTTCTATGGGTTGCCTCCGTTGTTTTTCGATTTTGAGTCCTTAGATTTGGACTTATTGTTTTGTTCTTTCTCTCTCAATAGGCAAATTGTAGCTCTTCTTTTTCTTTCCTCTGCTTTGATAATGCTTGGAGTCTTTGTCCATTGACTTTAGAATTCCTCCCCCGTCGGTCTTGAGTGTTCTTGCTCCCAGTAGTGCTTGACACCACGGTATATGGTCCGCTCCACCTTGATTTCAATTTTCACGGGAACAATCTTAATCCGAGGTTAAATAATAGGAGCAGTCCCTTCGAATTCTTTCTAAGAATCCTTTGATCATGCCATTTCTTTGTCCTTCTTTGTAGATCTTAGCATTATCACCAGGCTTCATTTCAGTTCTCCAGTTCATTCAGTTGAAGCAATCTCCTACTTCCTTTGCCATTTTGAAATGAAATTCGACTTCTTGATGACGCCTTGTAATTCAATTCAAGAGGGAGGTGACATGGCTTGCGAATACCAATCTATATGGGGGCGTCGATGGGGTTTTGAATGCGATCTGTAGGCCCAAAGTGCATCATCAAGTTTTGGAGAAGATCAATCCTTCTGGCCGAACTTGATCTTTTCGGGATCCTTTTGGCCTCCCGGTTGGAAATTCGCTTGCCCGTTAGTGCGGGGATGATAAGCTAGGCTCGTGCCATGGTTTGATCCCATGTCTGTTCGCGAAAAAACTGCGAAAATTTTTGTTTGCAAAGTGGCTTCCCCCATCGCGATAATAGTCTGGGTGTTCAAATACGCTCAATATGTTCTTTGTAGGAAACTCACAACTATATTAACATCATTCCTTGGGCGACTATTGCTTCACCATTTAAACATAATCCCCTTCTTGGTATATACGAGGTTTCCAAATGATTGTGGAAGATCCGTGAATCTATCCCCCATACATCAAAAATTTGCACTAATATGCCTCGTAAGGCATTTTCATTCCTAGCTGATATTTCAATCTTTTGGCATCTATCACATAATTTATTATTCAGTCTGATCCACGAACGGTTGGCGATAAAATCTGAGTTATAGGAGTATCTTAGTATTTTGATACGTCTCCCGGAAAAATGCCCCCATATGGTGATGCATGGCATTCATTCATAGTGCAACTGTTCACCCTACGGCACCCACATCTTCTTATAATCATATCAGCTCCTCTTAAATAATTAGGTCATCCCGGATATAATACTAGCTGTCGATCCCGAGCTTTCTTTCGTTTGGTAATTTGGTCGGAAGGAACTACTCCACAAGCTAAGTAATTCACAATATCAGCATACCATGGCATTTGGAATGACAATTGAAATAGTTGCTCATCTGGGAAGCTCTCTCTTAATCTTATCTCCTCCTCTTCTGCTTGATTTCTTTCTATTCTGGACAAGTGATCAGCTATCACATTGTCACATCCTTTTTTATCTCTAATTTCGGATAAACTCTTGCGGTAGTAGCACCCTGTATCAGTCTTGGCTTAGCTTCCTTTTTACATAAGATATTTGATGGGTTTGCGTAGTGCATTGTGAACTATAACATGGGATCCCGGAATGTATGGCACGAATTTTCCTGAAGCAAACACTATTGCTAGCATCTCGCTTCGGTTATTGGAATAGTTTTCTTGTGCTTCATTGAAGGATTACCGCTAGCATAGTATGGCTGCGAATATTTTCTCTTTTCTTTGCCACCATGACCCCATTTGAAATCTTTGGCATCACGCATTGCCTACGATTCGAGTCCGATGCAGTGCGACTATGATAGGTCTTGAACGTCGATCTTAATTTCTTCAAAGCGACCTTGCGGGAATCATCAAAATTAAAATTTGTGTCTTTCTCGATGTCTGCATAAGTGCAAGGCCTTCATCCTTGTTGCTTTCATCTTTTGTCTTCTTCTCAATCTTTCCCACTTAAGTTTTATATACAATCTTTTGGATTCTTCTTTCTTCTCCTTGGAAAGGCATCTTTTCATTTGATTTGCGGAGTTTAGGGCCGAGTTGCCCCTATCTGTGTCTCTCCAGGTTCTTGAGAGAAGCGAAGTAGTGGTCTGAAAAAATTTGGGGAGTGGCATTTGAGGCTTCAGTTACGCAAACTTTTGTTCATGGAGGTTTAACGACTTCTTGTTCCCCGCATGAAGTGCGGCATTTGATCACTGATGGTGGAACTCCTTTGACCACGATATTCATTTATCATCACTCATGACTATTTCTTTGTTGGAACCTTGGTGGCTGCGATATCCTCGCGAGATCTTCGCGCGCTGGCCTTGTGACCCCTCCACCATATGAAAATTTTTCATGGTTTCTCAATCTTTGGATGATAGTGTCTTTGCGAGGTTAGGATTTGGTTTGAATTGATAACTTCTTGGCTCTCCCAAATGCAACCTCCTCAAGCATCATAAACAGTTCTTGGTGGGTACGCAGGCGCTTCCTCTCAATAGTTCCCTCTCCGCGCTCCCTATTTCATGAGCGAGTCGTAAAAATGCACCTCTCTTGCTTGTCCATTCTATGCATGATGGCATCAACTTTCCCTATAAGTATTTGTCGTCTTGCTCAGCTCCGACTCTCTTTCCTCGCCATTGCAGCTTTCGATGGAGCTTTCATACATTTAACCGGGATTATAAGTAGATCTCTTGCCTCTTCTGCACTCTTCGTTTAGAATGCTCCACGGCTGGCTTGTCAAATAATGCCCTTAGATGTATCATTCAAGGCGTGATACACTTGATTAATTACGGTGCTATTTTAGACCCTATATCGGATAGGTTTTGAACTTTTTGCGCACTAATCATGTCAATAATAATGCCAATTAAAGTGTTCGGTCTTCTTAGTATCACTTATGTCAGTTTAGAAGTTATTTTGGTTGTTTCTTGGGTTTTGCGTATGAGAGTTAAATACTCGAGATATAATGTAGACCATGAGAAGTTGAACCATTTATGAGCGGCCCAAAACATGAATTCCGTGAAGGAATGAAGGCAAAGTGAGAAGCGTCTGGTGGTGGTTCGGGATGCGGTCGCGGTGAAGAGCAACCCGAGGAGATTTTCGCATGATTGCGAAAATTTTATTTGGAATGCGAAAATTTCGCCAATCATAGCGAAAATTTAGCAATCCTAGAAAGTGAAAACCCGCTATGTAGAAAATCCCTTTGTGCTAGCGAAATTCTTTAATTTCGCTATCTCTAAAAATATTTAAGCTAGGCTGGCGAGGTACAGCTAATAGCGAAATTGATGACTGCATAAGCGAAATTTTGTGTTCGTTATCTTTGTCGATTTCGCTAGGCTAGCGAAATTCGCTAAGCTAGCGAATTTTAAGCTATCTAGCGAGTGATACCTGCGAAATCTTACGCCTGTCATACTTTTGTAATTAATGCCAGCAGAGCTTCATTTTGGTGTATTACCTCCTTGTCCCTTGTATTAGCCAAAATGTTAGGCTTTTTCTTGTATTTTCATACATTGGGTGGCCTATATAAGCCCCCAAATTGTAACTAAGCAATCTTTTGGCACATTTCATTTTATGTAAATATCTCCCGCGACTTTCATTTGAGGTTTTTGTTTTCTCTCTCTTCTCTCTCCTTTTTCTCTCATTTTTCTAGACTGCAAACAACCCTCTTGAGGATGACAACTCAAGAGATGTAGCCTAAACCTCTTAGCTTTGAAGAGGAAGGTAACTAGCTTGTTGTGGGGGTAGTTACGGGTTATCCTCGTAATGCCCAAATGCTCACAGTCTTGTATTTATGGTTCCCATCTTCTCAAACTAGGGTTGAATATCACTTAATGTCATTACCTTGGCCAATACTTACCATGCTTTAGGATACAGTGCATACTTATTGCTAGATGCACTGTTGTTCTTTAGATGGCCTTTACGAGCCACTGAAATGATGTTGAATGTTAGGGTTTCAAACTGAAAGGGGCTGTAGATGCATGTTGCCTGTGTTGACTCAAATAGGAATGATTCTAGGAGTTCGTTAGTTAAACTTGGATCCAGGAGCGACTTGGACTCATGTTTTAAACGTGAAGATCTTCGAGACTTAACATTAACTCCATGTTGCATCGTGACTGATGATGACACCTTAAGAAATTTTTGCCTTTCACGTGCTGTTGGTTTTGATGTTGACTTTGTTAAATCACAGCGTGTTTTGAACGACGGAGATCGAAAGAAGAAAGTCAGAGGAGGCTGAGAAGCGTAGCGGAACAACATGGATGAATAACGAACAGGATGAAAACCCATCCCAGTGTTCGACCCTAGACCGCTATCTTTAGCGATAGCTTATTGCGGCTGATGGGGAGAACTTAGGATATAAATTTTTGTTGATTCGGATCACCCCTCTTGTGGCCTGAATCAGTGTAAGGCGCCGTCTAGGGGATGGTGCCAAACTACGTTTGATAAGTTGGAAGTGTACTGTGATCCAACATACATGAAGGTGACCTTGCAACCCTTTTGAATCTACGGTAGGTACATGGCGCAGAGGTGTTCATCAATTTGCGATAGCGCCTTTACCTGTTTTGTTCACGGTCGGTTTTATTTTAGCTAACGATAACCCTTTTTGCAAGTTGTTTGTGCTATTTCTTGTGTCTCAGTTGTGTAAGAGGTGTTTATGCACTACTGGGAAAGAGTGACATCAGGTAGACTACAGAGAATCAGTACACCAGTTGAACAAGGCAGTGAAATCAGTGTGCCAATAGACCAAATGGATACACACGAGGAACGTTAGAGTCGTGAGGTACCCAAGTGAATCCAACGACATAGGTCGATGAGGGACCATATCCACCCTCACCAGAGTTAGTGCCCCTTCTGCGTCGTACCTCTTCTTTGAAGATGCGGTGAGGCCTTATTTAGTACCCCTACTCCCCACATATCATGGTATGGAAAATGAAAATCCATACACACATAAGGGATTTTGAGGGTTTGCACAACCTTTAGGAAGGTAGAGTTGACATGGATTTGCTAAAGGTGAAGCATTTCCACTTCCATTACTAAGGGCCAGAGCCAAGATTTGGCTTCCCAACTCGAGGCTAGAACCGCTAAGAGAAATTAGGTTTGAGCTGCAAGCGAGTTTTTAAAAATTCTTCGGTGCTCATAAGACCCGCTTAATTTGAAGAACAAATTTACACCTTTGCAGCTCAAGATGGTGAGAGGTTCTACCAGTGTTGGGAAAGATTCATAGAGACCATCAGTGCTTGTCCACATCATGGGTTTGATACATGGATGCTGGTAAACCATTTTTATGATGGTATGTCTCCAACCATGAAGCAACTATTGGAATTTACTGTGGGAAGCGCTTTTTTTGGCGAAAACCCGGATGAAGCCATGGACTTTTTTTGAACTATGTGGGTGAAACCTCGAGGCATGGGATGAGCCCAGAATCGAGAGACGAAAGATCAAGGCCTTGAACCAGGCGAGGGGCATGTATGCTTTCTGAAGATATACCAGATGAAAGAAAAAAGCCGACCACTTTAACTAGAAGATTGGATGAACTGGAAATGAAAAATCAGCATGAAATGCAAGCAGTTAATGAGTTATCTGCATCCCAACTTTCTTGCTTCAATTTTCAGTCAAATAATCACCACGAGGAGCATGCAGAGTATGCCCATGTGTCCTAAATCAAAATAAATCACCCATAGATGCTCCATATGGTAACACCTATAACCCTAATTGGAGGAATCACCCTAACCTCTCCTGGAAACCCAATCCCCCTACCTATGTGCCCCCAGGTGCCAAACCACAGTTTGGTTCCACCTCTTAACCAAAACCACCTCCATCCTCATCTCTGTAGACAAGCCATTTTAAATTTAGCAGGTAAGGTGGTGGGTAATTTTGTGGAAGAACAAAAGGGATCAATGTGCAACTAGCACAAAGTTGATCTTGTTGAGAGCACCTTGAACAAATAGATGGGCTTGAGAGCAATCTAAATCGAGAAAATTGATAACCTTCGGTATTCAATCAAGAGATCAACAAGTTCTTTGGAGGTACAAGAGAGAGGAGGTTCCCTTCTCAAACCTTTGCCAAATCAAGGAGTCCGTGAGATAGGTTTATCCATTAATTCGGGAATGGATGAGGTGAAAGCTATAATTACAGGAGTGGAAAGAGAGGTTGATCGACGATACCCAGAGCACCGGTAGAAACCGGGAATGAAGTAGAAATGGAGCCAAAACACATTTTCTGAAGAGGACTCAATGGCTCTTGCATGCCACCTCCATTTCCACAAGCACTTAGAGGCAAGAAGAAGGCATCTCGACAGCCGGGCATCTGAGAGTCCTAAGAGCGAGGTAAAGTCAACATACCTCTTTTGGACATAATCAAACAAGTCCTTGCCTATGCAAAATTTTTGAAAGATCTTTGCACAATCAAGAAGGGATTAGGTATTGAGAAAAAGGCATTTCTTGAACAAGTCAGTGCCATAATCAAAGCAAGAATCCAGTCAAATACAAGGATCCGGATCTCCACAATTTCGGTAAATATTGGTGGGACTTGTATAGACAAAATCTACTTGACTGAGAGCCAGTGTGAACTGCTTTATATACTCGATTGTATATGGCGAGTTAGGATTGGGCCCGAGAACTTAAACCTACCAACATAACACTTTATCATTGGCCGTAGTCGGTGAAAGTCCTAAGGGGATGAGTCGAGGGATGTCTTGGTGAAAATAGACAAATTCTACTACCCGGTAGATTTTTGTAGTTCTCGACAGAGCCGATTTTTCAAATGAACCCCGTCGGTGCCAATCATCCTAGGAAGACCATTTCTAGCCCTTGCCCAATGCTATTATCAATTGCGAAATGAGTCATGCAACACATTTGGCAATATGACCTTGGAGGCCCGAACATATTCCATTTGAACAACAAACAGTGCCAGGAAGATGAAAAGCAATTAGCGGTAAGTTAGTTCAATTGAAATTGACATGCGGGAAAGCTAAGTGTGTCGAGTGCAAGGAATAGTCGAGTAAAGGTGAAGAGGTTTTGGTATTGCCATCGATTGCCCCTTTGAAGGCAATTGCTCAATTCACCCGGCAACGATGAGAAACAAGTCACGAGGGGAAAACTGACAACAAGAAACAGAGCAGGCGACTGCGGGTTGAGAGATCATCCTCCTTGACCCTCCTTGAGTAATTTTGGGATATTGAACTGGTTTGGTGTTCTCAAAAACCAAATTGGAGTTCAACAATTTTTGCTTTTTATTTTAATTTAGTCAATTTCAATAATTTCAATTATTTTTAGAAAGTTTCCTAATTTGCTTGATTTTCCATTATTAGTAACTGTAATTATACTATATTACCTTATATTAACTTTTAATTATAGTTTAATATGATAATTTTATTATATTTTTTATTTCTAATATTATTAATAATTAAATAAATTCGATTTTTTTATGTCTGACTTGGCTGAGTCGCTATAGCAGCGAAATTAGGTGAAATAGCTCTTGGTACGCTCCAAACCTTTATAAAAGGGGATGGGAGGCTATTTCAAGATCATTCATATTCTCCCTCCCGATCTACCTTGCGTAGAGGCCACGAGCCATTGGATTTCGACCGACCCGCGACCTTGAGCCACACTCCCTGCTTGCGTGCGAGCATGGTCATTCAACTGCGTGCGCCGCGTTGGCCAACCCTTTGCCACCGCTGCGCTTGACCGCCACCACCGACCATACGTCTTGGGAGCCACGAGTCCTTTGCCCTTTACCTGCGCCGGCCGGATCACGCACCCTCACGCCCTTTGCACGAGCACTTTGCGCACACAGCCACTAGTAGGCTCACCCCCTTCCACTTTGCCACGCCGCTTGGGTGCCACAGGTCGACGATGGTGATTGAGCCACGCCTCCGATGGCCAAACCCGAAGGCGAGCCATAGGCTGCGCTGTATCGTGCCACTGATCCTGCATACCGGTCCCATTTGGTCGGCCTTGCCTGTACGGTGTTCTTTTTCCACTATAGTTATGGTGCGTACCGGTGGGTCCTTCTCCGACCACGGAATTGATTTAGTACACGAGGGCGGAGGAGCAGACCCGAGTTCAGCTGGGTCTCACCCAGGTACCGACTCCTGTCCCAGGTAGTCTCCGGAGCCTCGAGGGGGATTGGACGATGCAGGCTCGGATGGGACCGGGCCGTCTGCCTCAGCGGAGATCTAGGAGGGCTTGGCCCTCCAAGCGAGCTCGCACATCAGGCCCGGGTGAGTCATCCTCATCCAGGGCCTCAACCATGGCCATTTGTCTGCCGGTGAGACGACATCATCGCCTCGGTTGTCGCTGCCTCGGGATCGGGGAGGCCGGTGTTTGTCGGGCACCCACGTTAGGGGAGCGTCGGCGCTTCGTCGGGGCTTCACGGGAGGTCATCTTACGACTTCCGACAGCATTGCGGGCGGATCTTACTGCGCGATTGAGGGATTCAATGCGGCCCATTGAACACCTCACTGCTACGTTCATGAGGCGGCGGTGCCTTACCCCGGTGGATTCTGCGATTCTACCATTCGGTGACATCGAGGGCGCTAGTCGCTCGAGCTCGGTTCACTATCGGCGATCGCCGAGTGCGCGCTAGGCGGCGGACATTTCGGCAAGTTGAGCTGCGAATACGCGGCCGGTCGGAGTTATCGAAATTTGGTCTCGCCCGACACAGAGATGAATCCCTTGATCTTGCCGGGCGCACTGCTTTGGACCCATAATATTTCGGAGCGGCTCCGCCTCGAATGCTCGTCGATCATCTGACCGGGGACCGGCCTCTTTCCCGCTGCTGGCTTTTCGTACGGCGTGAGGGCCCGTCTGAAGCTGTCTGCCGGATCTCAGAGGATTACGGTTACGTCCCGCTGGCTGGTGATGACCTCCTATTACACTTCCCGAGGAAGGTCCATCGTAAGGGCACGGCTCGGGCGGGTCTTCCCGCTGCGTGCCAGAGACTATTATGCGAGGTCACGGAGCGCGGGCTTCCGAGAGAGCCCGGATTGAAGGAGACTTGGGTGTGCGCCGGATCCACGTCTATGGAAGCGGCGTGGTCGTACCCCGCTATCATTTATCCTCGGCGGCGGGGCCCAGGGAGTGCCGGACCCGGAGTGGCGAGCTCCCACGGAGACCAGACGGTCGACCCCCGAGCGAGGTGGAGAGGTCAGCTCCGCGCCATGTCCCCTCGTCTCCTCCTCCACATTACATCGACGCGGCTGATACACACAGCCCATCTCACACATCACATCATTCACGGGTAGTTCATACATTTCGAGAGAGATAGCCGGCGTGATGGATGCGATCATTCATTAGCGACTACCCAGCGGCGAGGATCGAGAGTTGGCTCGGTGTCACTCCATCTTTGCAGCAGTTATGTCCACAGGTCTTCCTCGTGTTACGGATCGGAGGCCCACCACGGCGGCGACATCTTTGGATGTGTTGAGCTGCTGACGGCGGCGATTGGACCCACCACCACCACAACGGTGGGGTGGTTGGGTTCTCCCGCTGTTTTTGTACTTAAGTTACCAGCTTTATCCAAGCGCCTACTAATTTTGATTAGGATTTATGTATTTAGCCATAGTAGGTGATACTTTTTATCATATTTAGCTTTGTATTCATGTACTTAGCCATTTTGGCTATATCAAAAGCTATTCGTATATATACGAGACTTTTGCATATCATGTTTTGTGCCTTCACCATGTGTATTTGTTTTTGTCTTCAATTGAATAATCAATTGCTTCAATTGAACAATTGGAATGCTAATTGGACAATTAATTTTCGTTGAAAATTGAATCATTGTAAGATTACCTTTATGTTAGAACAAATTCCATGTTTGAAATAATTTACAGTGGGTTGAAGTCCCAACATGCTCAACCCGAGACATTTCTCCCCTTAAGCTAATTCACACAACGCACACTGATTGTTTCAATAGGTTGTAAATTTGTATACCTCCTTTTCACTTGCATCATGAAGCCTTGGCATGTTGGCAACCTAGGATAGGTTTGTGTTACCCACATTTGAAGACCAATGTAGTCTTCGAAAGAAAAAAGAAAAGAAAAAAGCAAAAGAAAGAAAAAGCAAAAAGAAAAGAAAAGAAAGAAGAAAAAGAAAAATAAAGTGGTGACACTTTGCCTTGAAACCCAGAGCACGGTCAGGGGTATATGGCGAAAGCCTTTGAGCTTAGATGCCACTAGCCTTAATTGGTTGGGAGTCATCGATTTAGTGTTCTTTCTACTGGGTGGATAGATTAGAGTTAACGATTTGTAGGTGCTTGATTTCGAAGTCATTCGGTCAGAGGTGAGGCACAATAGAGTTTGTGGTCGAGTGATCTTTGGCTTGATGCCCTAAACCTTAATTGGTTGAAGTCATCGGTGGACCCCGTTACGGACTTTGGTGAAGTCAGTTTTAAGCATTGCACCCTACAATAGTTGAATAAAGAGGAGAGTGTAACTATCCCTATCTAGGTTGTTCAACAACTTAAGGCCATGCAGGTACTAGGTTAGGGGAGGGACAATTTTGCAATTTATTAACTACGTCAGTTACATAAAGAACCATTAGACTTTGATTGTTCAAGTTGAGAATCATGGAACCAATATTGACCTAAAAATTTGTTCTTGTATGGTTTGGCTCTTTCATGTCGGTTTAAAACTTGGTGTCAATTTTAGTTAAAGGTAATGTTTATTTGTATATACACCTTTTGAATCATAAACTTTTTGAAAATCCTTTGCATGCATGCCCTTATTATTTTTGCATTGCTGGGGACTAACAGCGTTTGTTGGAGTTGGGGTGTGATTAGTACCCAAAAGTGCTATTTTGAACCCTATATCGAGATAGGTTTTGAGTGCTTTTTCACTAATCATGTCAATAATGCCAGTTAAAGTGTTCAGGTCTTCTTAGTATCACTTATGCCGTTTAGAGTTGTACGATTTGTTTTTGCGGGTTTTGCGTACCTTGAGAGTTCAATATCGAGATATGTGCTAAACCATGAAGATTGAACCCATTTATCGGCCTTGAACCTTACAAAATTCAATGAAAGGAATGAAAGGCAAAGTGAAGAAGAAGCGATACGGAGTGGTGGTTAGGGATCTGATGCGGTGAAGAGCAGGCAACCCGGAGGAGAATTTCGCTATGATTGCGAAAATTCATTTGGGATTCACGAAAAGAACCGCAATCATAGCGAAAACCGCAATCCTAGCGAAGAATGAAAACTAAGCTATGTAGTACTTTGTGCCTAAGCGAAATTCTTTAATTTAGCTATCTCTAAATATTTCGCTGAGCTAAGCGAAATTGGCGAAAGTGACGTACATAAGCGAAATTTTTGTGATTTTAAGCTATCTACTAAATCAATTTATTAGGCTAAGCGAGAATTCGCTTGGAAGCTAAATTTTATGGCTATCTAGCGAATTGTTACGCCCTAAACGAAATCTTCGCCTGTCAAACTTTTTTGTAATTAATGCCAACCGACTTCATTTTGGTGTATTACCTCCTTGTCCCTTATGAGCCAAAATGTTAAGGCTTTCTTGTATTTTCATGTTGGGTGGCCCTACTCATAAGCCCACCTACCCCAAATTGTAACCCTAAGCAATCTTTTGGCACATTTTTCATTTTATGTAAATATCTCCCGCAGCTTTCATTTGAGGTTTTGTTTTTCTCTCTTCTCTCTCCTCTTTCTCTCATTTTCTAGGCTACCAAACAACCCTCTTGAGGATGACAACTCAAGAGATCTTGGCTAAGCCTCTTAGCTTTAATGAAGAGGTAGCTAGCTTGATTGTGGGGTAGTTGCGGGTTGTCTCATGTGTTAAATCTTTCACAGTCTTTGTATTTATGGTTCCCATCTTCTCAAACTAGGGTTGAATATCACTTAATGTCATTACCTTGGCCAATGCACCATGCTTTGGGGATACGGTGCATCTTGTGCTAGATGCCTTTGTTGTTCTTTAGATGACTACGAATAGAAATGATGTTGAATGTTAGGGTTTCAAGCGAAAGAAATTTGTAGATGCATGTTACTGTGTTGACTCAAATAGGAATGATTCTAGGGTTAGGTTTGCTAGTTAAACAGAATCCGGTTATGGCTTGGACTATAAGTTTGCTTGCCATGATGCGAGGATAAAACGAGGACACTTGTTAACCCCATGTGTTGTCAAGCTAGTGACCTAAACCTTCAAAGTTACATTTTCACACTTCACTTTCAGTTTTCCACAGTGTCGACACACAAACAACTCCTTTGTTTTGAAACAAACAAAATCAAAAAAATCCAAACTAAAGCCTACGCCATTTTCAACAACGGTCTGAGTCATTCATAGGATGAAAACCCATCCGTGTTCGACCCTAGACGCTATCACTGCCCGGTAGCTTGACTACGGCGATGGGAGGAACAGGATATAGAATTTTGTTGATTCGGATCACCCTACTATGGCACGAATCAACACTATGTCCCATCTGGGTCTTCAAGTCTATCCCATGCATCGGACGTCTTTTGACCTTTTTGAATCTCTCCCGGTAACTACGTAAAGGCTCTCGTCGCCCCTATTTTGAGCACAAATTATCTCCCTCCGTCTCTCACGGGGTGAGTGATGGAAGAATCTACCAGTAGGCTTCTACATTTCTCCCAAGTATCAACGAGAACCATATGGTAGAGATTCATACCATGTGGCTGCTGTATCTCTTAGAGACAATGGAAATAAGTATAAATTTAATGACCCTCTGGTCTCACCCCATTAAAGCATCACTTTGTGTTTGCCATTACGAAACCTTCGGATGCTCATTTGGGTCTTACATGGGATGACCCGATGAAAGCTGTTGTTCTTGAACCATTATGTCGGTGCTGGCTTTAGTTCAAAATTATTTGTATCCTGCGAGTATCCCGATTGCAAAAGTATTCATCTGAATAATAGGTCTCCAAGTCCTCCATTGTATCGGTGATTGGAGCCTTAGAGCTGGCATTCGTTGATATGGTTTGGTGGCCTTTCATCACATATGGCCCGAGTTTTGATCTTTTCGCCTTTCTCCAAGCAGTGTTCTTTCTAGTTCGTTATCTGTGAATGGATCGGTCATTACGTTTCCTATGCATTAAAGTTTTCCTGAAATCAAAAACACACTTATTAATAGGATTAGTCGAGGCCAACAAATATTTTTCAATATGGCTTGTTAAAAGTTAGTGGCTAAAAATAACCACTGCCATGAAAAATTATTTTTGTTCTTTTTTTCTTTTAAATGTCCAAATTAGCATTTCCTTCTTTCGTCAGAATATTAATCTACCAAATTATTTCGATCCGTGATAGGCGCCATAAAACTTGTTAATGGGACCAAAGACATGTACAAATTTATAACACTATTGCAAAAGACTATTGTCTAATCCCGACAGCGGTATCCATAAAACTTGTTGACGGACCAAAGACATGTACAAATTTATAACACTATTGCCAAAAGACTGTCTAATCCCGACACTTGGCGCCATAAAACTTATTGGCGGGACGAAAAGACATGTACTAGGTATAACACTATTGCCGAAAAGACTATTGTCTAATCCCGAACAACGGCGCCATAAAACTTGTTGACCCTATGTCTTAGCTATTTGATTAGTTCAAAGATTGTTTCAATTGGAGTAAATTGTTTCTTGAGTGGTTTTGATCCCGGATTATCTTACTTAAGTCTGGTCGAACAAGTAGTAATTTAGGTGCAAAGATCCGGTCTCGATCCCACGAGATATCGAGAATTCTCAATCAACTACCCGACTACTCAAAATCTATACTTATTTGGACTCGATAGACAATTGGAATTAGCTTTGACAACTTAAAGAAATAAAACCTAAGAAAAATCAATTAATAATAAGCCATTGAATATTGAAATACAAAAATAACAAATTAAAATTTGAGCAGTTCTACGCAAAAAGACATTGAAGAATACTCTTTTTGTGAGAGCATCAATTTCGACGGGAATGCACTAATCTTTGCTTATTGAACCACGAGATTTAAAACTATTCAAAGAGATATAATAGTGTAGGCGGATCTCCAAACCCCACAATTCATTATCTAAGCCTCCTTTGTTTCTCTCGAAGGCAGTGTTAAATACTTACTTTTAATATGGGTTGCCTTGTTACGGGTATTTTTAGGTTTCAATACTTCATACCCACAACATGGGTATGCATCGACTCGAAGATATAGTCATTGCACGAGATCTACACTATCTTGGTTCCTCTTCCTCCAAATTAGAAACGACTCATCCTTTCCTTGATTGAATCTCTACGCGCTAACCGCGGGATTGGATTTACTAATCTAATCGAGGTGAACTCTCTGGGTGCCTAAATTGATAAATTGCTCCACTCGTTCTTGTCTCCAAGTGAGCAGAGATTTATCTATTTAATTACACATAGCACATTAGATCACCATTGTTAGGTTCTCATACCTTTCAAAAATTGTTCATTACTCTCAGGAATTCCTTCTACGTGTCCTCGAGAGGGCCTCACGGAAATCGAGCTTGAGAGGCGATTCTATTTCTGAATTATGAGACATTGACATTGGGATCGATGGCAATACACAAGACTAGCAAGTAGCTGCTTTCAAGCTGAGTTCATGACCGCGAATAAAATTTGCGGAAAGATAATTTCGGCGATAGCGTCCGATTCAATGGAAGGTACAAGAGATCTAAATCACTAGATTACACCATACATTGGCTTCACGATCAAAGCGGCGTAAATCAACAATGGGAACCTCGAATTCCCGAAATTTATGCGAATTCAAACAACGAGCAGTAATTTGAAAAGTATGAATGCGTCGACTTAAACTTTAACGGTGAGCGTTGGTCCAAATTTGAATGAAATAAACTAATCTAAAAATAAAAAAAAGCGAAGAAAAGAAAAGAAAGAAAATTAAAATCTGAGGCTAGCCGGCCTTACAAGGTCTCTTTTCGGTCTACCAAGAAATTTGCGTTCATTCGGTAGCGACAGCTATTTAGGAGTTCTAAAGTTTGGGCTAATTTCGTGCACTTCTTTTTGGACTGCAGTTTTAAAATGGCCCAGTTGGTTGTTGATGTCGCGACATCAATTCTTGTCGCGACCTCTGTTGTCTTCAGTCATGTCGCAGAGTCTTTGTTTGGTCGCGACGTGTCTTTGGTGTAGCTGATGTCGCGACAGCTTAAGGACGTCGCGACCTTAACTGTGTGCATTTGATGTCGCGACAACTAAATGTTGTCGCGACCTCCTTCTCTCTGTAGTGGCTGTCGCGACCCTTTGGTCTTTGCAGCGGATGTCACGACATCTTCTTCTCTGTAGTGGCTGTCGCGACCCTTTGGTCTTTGTAGCGGATGTCGCGACATCTTCTTGATGTTGTGACCTCAAGTCTTTACAATTGATGTCGCGACAACCAGGTGTTGTCGCGACCTTCTTTTCCCACAACTGTTGTCGCAATCGCTGAATGATGTCGCGACTTCTTTTCTGTGTAGTTGATGTCGTGACCATCTCTCTTTAAATTTCTTGTTAGCCAGCGACTTTAGTTTCCTTTCTGGTGATGTTGCGGCCTTACGATTGGTGCTGATCTTCGCGACCCACATCGAATGTCGCGACATACTTGTTCGATCCATTGTTTATCTTACGTCAGCGACCTCTTATTGGTGTCGCGACCTCGTTATCCACTATCGCGGGTTTAATTACGTCGCGACCTCACGAAGGATGTAGCGACGTATCATGTCTTCTTCTTCATCAATTTCTGATTTGCTTGACTTTGAGTTTCTTTCTACGCCCGGCTCGTTTGTCTTCAATTACGCTTCATTTGCGATGGAGCTTTGTAGTTGCAACTGAATATGCACGATTCTGCAAAAGCCTTAACATCGGAATTCTTTAATCCTTTTGCGGCTTCTCCTGCTTCATGACTTCCTTGATCAATTATATCCAGTCTTGCTTTCGGTCACATTCTCCTTTACTATAATTCTGCTTTCTTTTGAATTCACGCTGCACGGCCGGTTTGGTGAAATTATTCCCATATTCTTGCATATAAATCTGTCTTTTTATATAAAATCAATCGAAAAATGGGTGAAAATAGATGACTTTAAGCTCATCGAAATTCCCATAACGCATATCGATTAGAGTGCTCCAGAGTTTGCAGGAATAGCCTTCCCGGTGTGAGGGACTTGTGAATCTTCACTCTAAGTATCGGTCACGATGAAGTCTCTTTGGAAAAATAAAGTTCTACCTTTACCGACACATCTTCAATGAACCTTCGAGGTTTGCCGAGGTTTCTATCTGCCATTTGAAGTACTTGATGAGTGGGATCGCTCCCCAAACCTTCCTTGTAGTTGGGGCATTAAATTGATGCGCTTTGAGTCGAGAGAGCTACGAGCTTCGAGCTCTCGATAGTGCGAGGGAATGGTAGAGCTCCACGGATCCTTCATCTTTTACGGTAAGCCTCTTGATCGACATTGCAAGTTGCAGTCAGGTTCATAATTCCTTCTTCAGCAATCTTCCTCTTTTTGCTCAGTATGTCTTTCAAAATTTTGCATAAAGTGGCATCGAGAGTAACCGCCCAATGAGCATCTTGATCTCTAGCTTACGAGAAGGTTTCAAGAACCTTGCAAGCTGTTCTCTATCTTTGATTTAAGGCCTACGTGGAAATGGGGCTATGACGGTGTTTTGGTTTTCTTCTTACTTCTTTTCATCTCAAATGCGCTGTTTCGGCTAACTCTTTCTTTCTCAGTTAGCCTGCGTTGTCTAGGCCTTCATCTCCGCGCTTTCCTTTTACGTCTTCTTCTCGAGTCTTTCCCACTTAATTGCCTTAGCCATACAATCTTTTGGATTCTTTGTGTCCTTTGGGAAAGGCATCTTTCATCACGATTTTACAGGTTGGGCAGTTGCCCTATCTGTGTCTCGGGTTCTTGAGAAAGCATTAGTGGTCTTAAAGAAAATTTGAGAATTGGCATTTGAGGCTTCGATTACGCAAGCTTGTTCATGGAGGTTTAACAACTTCTTGTTGTCCCCCATGAATTGTAGCATTTGATCTTCAAATGGTGGAACTCTCCTCTGACCCTGATATTCATTTACCTTCCTCCTCCTTCTTCTTCTTTATTGGAACCTTGTTAGGTAGCGATATCCTTCTTTGAGGATCTTTGTTCATGCCTTTGGCCTTATGCCAGAGCCCCTCCACCATATGAAAAATTTTCATGGTTCCTCGATCTTTGGATGATAGTGTCTTTGGCCGAGGTTGGATTTGGTTTGAATTGATAACTTCTTGGCTCTCCCAGAGCACCCAACCTCCTCGGCATCATAAAACAGGTTCTTCGAGTGGGTACCTCGACACTTCTTCTCAGCCGTTCCCTCGTTGCTCATATTTACATGAATAGTGTGCATCTTCCTCTCTTGCTTGTCCATTCTATGCATGATGGCATCTAACTTTGCCTCCATGGTTGTCATCTTGCTCAGCTCCATGACTCCTCTTCCTCTGCCAATTACTCTTGAAAACTCTGATGGAGCTTTCATATTGCATTCTTGAGTCCTCAAATCAGATCTCTGCCTCTTACGCACTCTTGCGTTTGAATGCTCCACAGCATGAAGCATCAATAATGCCCTTAGATGTATCATTCAAGGCATGATACACTATGTCCATATGGGTCTTCAAGTCTATCCCATGCATCGGACATCTTTTCAGCAACCTTTTGAATCTCTCCCATGCTACATAAAGGCTCTCATCTTCCTACTCTTTGGAACCACCAATTATCTCCTTCGTCTCTCTGAGGTGAGTGATGGGAAGAATCTACCGAAATGGCTTCCTGGCTCCTCCCAGTATCAACGAACCATATGGTAGAGATTCATACCATGTAGCTCTGTATCTCTTAGAGAAAATGGAAGTAAATGCTGATTTAATGACCTGCGGTCTCACTTGATGACGGACGAAAGGCATAAATTTATAACACTATTGCGAAGGCGTATGCGATCCGTGACAGCGCCATAAAACTTATTGACCATATATGTGTAGCTATTTGATTAGTTCAAAAGATTGTTTCAATTAGAGTAAATTGTTTCTGCAAAGTGGTTTTGATCCGTTATCTTTGTAGTGCCTGGTCGAACAAGTAGTAAATTGGATTTAAGTCCCGGATATCGATCCACAGAGATCTCGAAATTCTCGATCAACTACCTCGACTACTCAAAATTTACACTATTTGGACTTTATTAGACAATTGGAATTAGCTTTTGTGACTTAAAATAATAAAACCTAAGAAAAATCAATTAATAATAATTGGAATTGAATATTGAAATCACAAAATAACAAATTAAAATTTGAGCAGTTCTCTGTGAAAAGACATTGAAAGGAATGAATCTTTGTGAAACATCAATTCAGTAGAATGCGCGATCTTTTGCTTATTGAACCACAGATTTAAAACTAGTCCAAGGAATATAATAGTGTATTGAGATCTCTCAAACCCCACAATTCATTATCTAAACCTCCTTTGTTTCTCTCGAAATAATTTAAATAAGCTACTTTTAATCGGGGTTGCCTTGATTACGGTTATTTTTCTTTCTCGATACTTCATACCCACAACATGAATTTGTAATCACGAGCTCAGAAGATATAGTCATTACCTTGAGATCTACACTATCTTGGTTCCTCTTCCCTCCAAATTAGAATAGCTCATCTTTTCCTTGATTAGATCTCTGTAGGGATTGGATTTACTAATCGAATGAAATTGAGCTTCTGTGTGCCTAAATTGATAAGTTGCTCCACTCGTTCTCGTCTCCAAGTGAGCAAAGATTTATCGATTTAATGACACAGAGCACATTAGATCACCATTGTTAGGTTCTCATACCTTTCAGAAATTGTTCATTACTCTTAGGAATTCCTTCTCTGTGTCACTCAGAGGGCCTCCTGGAAATCAGAGCTTGAGACAATTCTATTCTGGTGAGACACTAACATTAGGATCGATAACAGAAAATATAAGACCGACAAGTGGCTTTTCAAAATTTGGAGTTCAACGGTAGCGAATAAAATTTCGCGGAAGATAATTCACGACGATAGCGTCAATTCAATGGAAAAATTTGGGAATCTAAATCACTAGATTACACCATCGTTGGCTTCTTGATCAAGAAAGCGCATTGTAAATCGACAGCTAGGAACCCGAATTCGAATTTATGCAGATTCAAACAGCCAGAACGATGGTTGAAGAAATATGAATGCGCATTCGAAAGCAGCTTTAACGATGGCGTTGGATCAAATTTGGACCAAATACAAACTAATCTAAAAAATAAAAAAAGCGAAGAAAAGAAAAGAAAAGAAAATTAAAATCACGAGGGCCTTGCCGCCTAGTGTCTCTTTTCGATGCATGAAATTTGCGTTCATTGATGTAGCGACTTGTATTTATAGGGTTACGAAGTTTGGGCCTAATTTCGATGCACTTCTTTTTATTGCAGTTTAAAATGGCACAATTGATTTGTTGATGTCGCGGCAGTAATTCTTGTCGCGACCTCTGTTGTCTTTAGTCATGTCGCAGAGTCTTTGTTTGGTCGCGACGTGTCTTTGGTGTAGCTGATGTCGCGACAGCTTAAGGACGTCGCGACCTTAACTGTGTGCATTTGATGTCGCGACAACTAAATGTTGTCGCGACCTCCTTCTCTCTGTAGTGGCTGTCGCGACCCCTTGGTCTTTGCAGCGGATGTCGCGACCTCTTTCTCTCTATAGTGGCTGTCGGGCGCTCTTCTGTGATAGGTACGTAGCGTCCTTGGTCTTTACGATGTCGCGACATCTTCTTGATAATAATGATCTCAAGTCTTTACAATTGATGTCGCGACGACCGGGTGTTATTGCGACCTTCTTCCCTCCCCACATTTGTTGTGCCAATCGAATGATGTCCGCGACTTCCTTTACATTGTAGTTGATGTCGTGACCATCTCTCTTTATTCTTCTTTGTTGTCGCGACCTTGGATTTCCTTGCACCGGTGATGTATATTGCCGATTAGATCTTGTGCCAGCGACCACATCCGGATGTCTCGACATACTTATTCGATCCATTGTTTATCTTAAGCCAGCGACCTCTTGTTGGTGTCGCGACCTCGTTATCCGCTGTCTTGGGTTTAGTGCAGCCATGACCTCACGAAGGATGTAGCGACATTATGTCTTCTTCTTCATCAATTTTCTGTTGTGACTTTGAGTTTCTTTCACGCCCATTCGTTTTGTCTTCAATTCGCTTCATTAGTATTTGGAGTTTTGTAGTTTGCAACTTTTGAATATGCATTTTGATTTAATAAAGGCTTCATGACATCAAATTCTCTTTAATCCTTTAGCTTCTCCTGCTACCTTCCTTCAATAATTATATGAGTTACGCTCCGACCACGATACTCCTTTTCTTGCAATTCTGCTTCTTTTCCCAAATTCCTGGCACTTGCAGTAGTTTGGTGAAGTTTATTCCATATTCTTGCATACTCATCCCGGTCTTTTATATAAAAATCAATCGGAAAAATGAATTTGAAAATAGATGACTTTTTTTAAGCTCTCACTCACCCCATTCAACTTTATTGTGTTTGCCATTACGAAACCTTCCCGGATGCTCGTTTAGATAATACGTGGGATGACCCGATAAGCATTTGTTCTTCGAACCATTGTAATCGATCGCGGCTTCCGTGTACGCATCAAGCTGCGGTATGCGATTGCGGAGTATTCATCTGAATAATGGGTCTCTAAATGTCCTCCATTGTATCGCTGATTGAGGTCTTACGGGCTAGCATTCTTTGTCCTTCGATGCAGTGCGGTCTTTAAATACGCCATCGGCGAGTTTTCGAACCTTTTCGCCTTTTCAAGCTTCTGAGTGTTCTTTCTAGTTCAGTATCTGCTAGAATCAGATAAGTGTTCTGTTTCCTATGCATTAAAATTTTCCCTGAAATCAAAACACACTTACATTAATAGGATTAGTCAGGCCAACAAATATTTTCAATATGGCTTGTTAAAAGTTGGTGGCTAAAAATAACCACTGCTTTGAAAAACTATTTTTGTTCTTTTTCTTTTAAATGTCCAAATTAGCATTTCCTTCTTTCGTCAGAATATTGATCTACTAAATTCTTTCGATCCCCGGCAACGACGCCATAAAACTTGTTGACCGGACCAAAAGACATGCAGTTTATAACACTATTGCCAAAAGACTATTGTCTAATCCCCGGCAACGGCGCCATAAAACTTGTTGACCGTATGCCTTAGCTATTTTATTAGTTCAAAGATTGTTTCAATTGGGGGTAAATTGTTTACTGCGTGGTTTTGATTCGTTATCTTTGCCAGTCGGAGTCGGACAAGTATTAAATTGGATTTAAGTCCAGTCTCGATCCACAAGAGATCTCGAGAATTCTCGATCAAATACCTGAGCTACTCGAACTCTACACTATTTGGACTCTGATAGACAAGTGGAATCAGCTTTGAAAGCTTAAAACAATAAAACCTAAGAAAATTGAATTAATAGTGAATGAATTGAATATGGAAATACAAAATAACAAATTAAGGCGAACGATTCTGCAGAGACATTAAAAGAATGCTCTTTGTGAAACATCAATTCCGACCGGAGATACCTTGATCATTTGCTTATTGAACCCTTGATTTAAAACTAGTACAAGGAATATAATAGTGTGGCTGGATTTCTCCAAACCCCACAATTCATTATCTAAACTACTTAGTTTCTCTCGAGAAGACGAGTGTTAGATATTAACTACTTTTAATACAGGTTGCCTTGTTAGGTATTTTCTTTTCAATACTTCATACCCATGACATGGACTGTAAATCTGAGCTCCTAAGATATAGTCATTGCGTAGATCTACACTATACTGGTTCCTCTTCCTCCAAATTAGAATAGCTCATCCTTTCCTTGATTATATCTCAGCTAACACGGGATTGGATTTACTAATCGAATCAAGGTGAACTCTCTGTGTGCCTAAATTGATAAATTGCTCCTCTCGTTCTCGTCTCCAAGTGAGAAGAGATTTATCGATTTAATTACGAAACACATTAGATCACCATTGTTAGGTTCTCATACCTTTGAAATTGTTCGTCACTCTCGGGGAATTCCTTCTGTGTCACTCAGGGGTCTCCTGGAATCGAGCTTAGAGACGATTCCATTTGCGGGTGTGAGACAACGACATTGGGATCGATGAAAATACACAAGACCGACAGTAACCTGGCGGAGTTCGTATTTACTAAATAAAATTCTGCATGAAGATAATTTACGACTGATAAGCGCCCGATTCAATGAAAGGCGGGTTTCTAAATCGCTCAGATTACACATTACATTGGCTTCTTTGATTAATAAACCCTTTAATAAATCGGCAGCTGAAACCAATTCAGAGAATTATGCGGAATTCAAACAACGAGCAGTAATTTGAAGAAATATGAATACGCATTGGCTTAAACTTTTGATAGCGTTCAGATCCAAATTTGAATGAAATACAAACTAATCTAAAAATAAACTAAGAAAATAAAAAAATTAAAATCTGAGCCTTGACACTTGAATCTCTCTTTTAGTGGCCTCCGTGCGTTCATTCGGTAGCGGCCCCATTATTTATAGGGTTACGAAGTTGGGCCCTAATTTGATGCACTTCTTTTGGACTGCAGTTTAAAATGGCCGAGTTGGTTGTTGATGTCGCGACATCAATTCTTGTCGCGACCTCTGTTGTCTCCAGTCATGTCGCAGAGTCTTTGTTTGGTCGCAACGTGTCTTTGGTGTAGCTAATGTCGCGACAGCTTAAGGACGTCGCGACCTTAACTGTGTGCATTTGATATGCGCCAACAACTGTGTTGTCGCGACCTTAATCTCTGTAGTGGCTGTGCGACTTCTTGGCCGATGTCGCGACCTCTTTTTCCCGCCGGTTCTTCGCGGCCCATTAACTTTAATCTCTGGTGGTATGGCGACTTCTTCAGCGGTGTCGCGACCTCTTTCCCTACTTACATTTATCGCTATTTGTTTAATGACGTCGCGACCTCTAGTCTTTGCAATTGATGTCGGCGACAGCAGTGTTGTCGCGACCTTCCACTGCAAAATAGCAGTTACCGACCGTGCAGGCCTAAAAAATTGGTCGGTAATTCTTGACAAATCCACGACCATTTGAGACCAAAGGGTTTGGTCAAAAAAGAGACCTAGGCAAAAGACCGACCATGTTCTGAGCCAGAATAATTTTTATGCCAGAGGGTGAATTACGTAAATTAGAGCGAGGTAGTGTAAATTACCGACGATGCTGACCAAAAATAAATTAACATGAAAAATGGTGGGTGCTTGGTGACCCAAAAAATTTTAACCTGTAGTACGATGATATTTGGTCGGTAAATGGTCATTAATTTCGACCAATTCCGTTGATGCTGACCAAAAATAAATTAACATTAAAAATGGTCGGTAAATCAAAAATTTTTAATTACCGACCAAATATTTGGTCGGTAAATGGTCGGTAGTTTCTCCCTTAAATCTTTGCATTTGTATGTAAGTTTTCGATCCTTGTCCATCCAGCTGCTTTTTTTTTTTTTTTTTTTTCATTAATCCGCGGCTAGGGCTTGAGTTCATGCTTGTTTTGCTAACCGAACCTATTTCTTCATGGTAAGTCTTCTTCTACCCTTTCGTTTGTTCCTTTCATTTCTGGTTCTTTATTGGTATCTTTGTGTTTTTTGGATTTTATGTTTGGTTAGTTATTTAGTAAAGCTTGCTTTCGGTTCCTCCTTGTTTGGTTTTATTTAAAGGTTTTCCTTGATTAGATGTTGGTAACACGCGCCTTGAGGCTAATGTGTTTTGCTTGACCGGTTTGGATGTATCAACTAGTTTTGCTTGTTGGGCCATTAGGACCTTTGGTTTTATTATACCTTTGTCTTACGGTTTTGGTTTTATTGTTGTTTGGTTTATTCTTTGGAAAACTATTTTTTCCTAGTTAGTCAAATACGCCTTTCTTGTTAGGCCTAGTTTTGGCTCAGTTTAGAAGCTGTTCTTAGGTATTGGATTTGGTATATATAGTTGTGGGAGAGGTGTATTTGGGTATATACCCTATGTATACTGCTATGTTGTCTTGGGATTGCCCTTTTGCAAATTGCTGGTATTGGCCTACTGGGTTTTGGCTCATTCACCACTGATAGTTTCAGTCTCAAATACTGTTCTTGGGCAGTGAATTATAAACGGTTTTGGGTCCGGGTCTATATATTCTGGAGCCTCTATTGTGTAGGTGGAGTTGCTTGCAGGACATCCTTGTGTATTTTATGATTAAAGTGTTTGGGCCACGCTATTTGAAAAATCTTGTATTTTTATTTTTTTATTTTATTTTTGCAGTTGTTTACTGATGCGTATTGGTTCACATTGTTTATTTCCAATGTCCAATTCATATATAAAGTTTGGATCGCTCTTGAGGTCTCTCTTGAGTCCTCTTAGAATGTCTCTTAGAACCTTCATGTTTCTCCCTTTATCGGAGTCATTGACCTAGAACTTATTCTTTTCATATTATACTCGTTCTAACTTTAAACATGAATCTGCATCGCACGAGGCCAGGTAAACATCCCGTGGTGCAGTGAGGCCCGACCACCGCCTGAACTTATGAATATTTTATCTCTTTGGTTCTCAGATTTTTACTTGTTTGCGGATTTATTTTATTTTATTTTTATTTGAAGACCCTGCTTTGTTATGAAATTTTTTATTTGGTTTTGGGCTAGTAAGATAATGTAAAGATCTATGTTGCCTCAGTTCATATGGTGGTTGGGTTGGAATTGCTGGCTGATTCCTATTATTCACGCCTCAATAATACACTACCAAATTCGATCGTAATTGTATCTTTGGAAAAGGCTCAAAATGATGAAAGCTAATTCTTTGCTCTTGCCAAGTTGCTCATTTCTTCGGGGATTACAACATAACTCCTTCGTTAGAACTTTGTTATAGGTGTTCTTAGACTCTATAGAAGCCCTTTAGTCTAGAATCCACCCATATATAGCTTGATAAAAATTGGTCATATCTATCCGAAATGAAGAAAATCAGTGGCCTGCTGCTGCAAATTCTTTACTTGATGTGCTGATTTTCTTCATGATTTCATGTATCACATAACTCCTTCGACTAGAACTTGGATTTGATGTTCTTAGACTCTATTGAAAGCCCTTTGAGCCTAGAATCACCCATATATATCTTGATAAAAATTGAGGTTATATCCTATCCGAAAATGAAGAAAATCGGTGGCCACACTTTCTTTGCAATTACTGCAGTGTCTTTGATTTTCTTCATGATTTGAACATGAATAACTCCTTCATTAGAACTTGGATTTGGGTGTTATTAGACTATATAGAAAGCCCTTTGAGTCTAGAATCCACCCATATATAGCCTGATAAAGTGAGGTCATATCCTATCGAAAATGAAGAAAATCGGTGGCCTGGCTGCTGGAATTACTGCTTGTGCTGATTTTCTTCATGATTTGAAACTTATGCATAACTCCTTCATTAGAACTTGGATTTGGGTGTTCTTAGACTCTATGAAAAGCCCTTGAGTCTAGAATCCACCCATATATAGCTTGATAAAATTGAGTCATATCCTATCCGAAAATGAAGAAACTCAGTGGCCACTGCTCTTTGTGATTACCTTGTCTTGATTTTCTTCATGATTTGAAACATGCATAACTCCTTCATTAGAACTTGGATTTGGTGTTATTAGACTCTATGGAAACCCTTTAGTCTAGATCCAAAGCCCATTGAGTTAGAATCTGACCATATGCTATTTAATAGCATTGGATACCCATATATTTATGAAATTTAGATTAGAGTACAAAGTGTACTAATCACTTGAATAAAATTTATAGGAATATATGAGTTGATTACATGATATAGTATGAATTTATGAATGATATGGATATAGAACATGTGATAGGATTAAATTGAAGAAATCGTTTGCTTATATATAAACTAAAATTTTTCCCAATTATACGGCGAAATATTTGCATTCTCTTAGCAGCGATTTGAAAATCATCATCGATAGCCAATTAAAGTTGTCGTTTTGGATGATATATAGTTAGGCCAGTAGAATACATCGTCCAGTGTATTACAGCAGTTTGAATACCTTTGGATTGTCCCAGTCAGACGGAGTTCACGAAAGGGCGTTAATTAAATGATCATGATTTAATTTAAATTGCATATTGTCATTTTGGTGCCTCTGCTCTCGTTTGTTCTCGGTGCATTAGGGATATATAAATAGTAAATACGATTTAACAAATCAAGTAGATTATGCATTATTATTTATATATCTTATTTGAGTATTACTTGGAGAACCCTGTGGAAAACTGCCCGGGAAATGCATACATAATGAACATGCAATGCGTGATCTTTTTAACGTAACATAAATGGTTTAGGACCCGAAACACATTGAAGAGAAAGAAGCGTTGGACGGGTGGAAGTGGAGGTGGAGGTGGAGGTGGATGTGTAGTAGGGTTTCATATCACACGCAGCGTAAAATAACTTTATGAACCACAATAAATGGTTATTGAACATAAAATAATCGAGGACAATCGCGTTTTGCTTACTAAATTGATTTTTGTGACTAGTTATGGAAGAGGATGCGTGGATGGATGCGAGGTCGAATAGTGAATGGAATGTTCTCTAATGAATGGGGATAAAGTTGATTAATTTGTTGCGTTACTCTGAGACATCACGAGTGAATGGTGGCACGGCTATAAGGTGTCCTTGCACTTTAGTTAAATAATAATATCGGAATAAGTTTTGAATGTTGAAACTGTGAAGGTGCATTTGTATAGAAATGGTTTTGTGTCGGATTACTATGTTTGGATATACCATGGTGGCTTAAGTCCACGGAGAGTGTTCAAGTTCGATGGGTGTCATTAAGTGGCGATCGAGATGGTCTCGGATAATGAATCACACTACATACCATAGAATGGTTTTTGTGATCTTTACTGCGGGTCACAATTCAACCGGATGAGAACCAAATCTTAGAGGCAAAGATTTCTATGACATGATTCGAGCAGAATAAACACTGTATATGAGGAAATTCTAAGCATACTCAACTATACAACGACCCGTGCGGATGTTAGAAATAAAGGAATCACGAGACACAAGTGTTCGCGACATGGTTTGATGATATGTCTAATTTCATTTAAAAGCTGTTGCCAAAAGATGTCCCGATGCCATTTAGTTTCTGACCTGAAGAAGTTAGTTAGAGGAGTTGGGATTACCCGTCTGAGTCGATATTCATTGTTATTGAACAAGTTGTATGATATACTGGGGTGATGACAGTGACCTTAACAGTTGTAAAAAATGTCGGCATGCTCGGTACAAGCAAAAGGTTGGGGGTTCTAGAAATAGATTGTATATACGGAAGTTGAAGGTGTCGTATAAGAAGATGCACTATTTTCCAATAACACCTAGGTTGCGGTGTAGCCATAGCCCATGCTTGACTAATGAAGTGGTGGCATTGAGCATCATAGGTGGATGTGTCACCCTTCGATGCCTGGCGAAACATTTTGATGGGTGTTTCCTGATTTTCATCGAGAAGTTCGAAATGTGAGGTACAGGTTTTATTTGCTTTGATGGTTTGTTAGTTTGGTCGATTGAATGACAATATTCTTTATGGCTGTGAGTGGTGGCCTTGCGTATAACCTCCAGGACTTATGTATGAAGGAGGAATTTATGTTTTTGGCTTGTGTTAGTCTTGGGGCCTACAAATCCAAAGGGAAGATAGATGTTTTTCTTGCCGGCCATTGATAGCGAGTTGAAAAGTGCGTAGGGTGTTGGGGTTTCAAACTTATGATATTTCCAAGCGGCAAAATTTTCGGATGCGCGGCGCCCTCATGTGGACCATAAATGGCTTTCCGGCGTATTATATGATGTACGGGTGAATGCTGGCTGGTATGTTGGCATGTCGCATTACTGTCTGGAAGACTTCACGATGCTTTTAGATTAATTAAAGCGGGAAAGCGATCGTGGATTCGAGAACCATCGGAAGTTTTGCCATGAATCATCTGTATCGGTAGTAACACCAAGACTTCATTAAGGTTACTAAACAATTCACGGGGTTAGATGCGGGGATGAAATTACTGCGATTTGAATAACGAGAGGGTTGAGGAAGGTGATAGATGTTGATCTTTGAGGTTGTGAATGCAGCTATATCTAAGACTTGTGGGTGGAATAAAGTATTTTGAGTTTGCCTCTTGGCGAACGCTCAGACTGATCTTGATGTTATGCATATCGAGAAGAATGTGTTTGACTATTTTCAATACAGTGTTTAACATTCCCGGGGAAAACTAAGGACACGTCTGAGTCGAGATGAGTTGAATAAATATTGTTGTCGTCTTTCCAATTTGCACAAATCACTTATCACCAGTAAAAATACCACGATGTGCCATTTGTTACGAGATAAATCACGGAAAAGAAGGATGTGTTGGAGTGGGTAAAAAATTGAGATTTCAGGATAGTTTATGCTTCTAATATGGGGAGATGTGTGGATGCGAACAAACTTAAGATGTTTGTGAAGAGTCATGATTGTCATGTATTCATGCGAGGTTGTTACCAATTGCTCTTCGAGAATTCCTGCCAAATAGAATATGGGAGCCGATAATTGGGTTTCTTTATTCTTCAAACAGTGACTTCTTCTTCTTTGGCGATGAGGAGTTGAGAATGCGGATGAATAAACTCCTGTTATCTTATACAATCTTGAGAAGATCTTCCCTCGAGTTTTTTGACTCAATGGAACATCTTCAGTGCACTTGGCTTCTGACTAGGATTCTTGGTCGATCCATTATCGTTGGATGCTATCCTCGAGGAAAGGTAATATTAATTCACTCAAGCAATTCTTTTCCTATATATATATACACACATACATATATGACTTATGTATTGATAATCTTCTTGTAGATACTTGAGGAAAATAAAGCATAAATCATGAATAAGGCTCGGGTAGGGGTTATGTCGATTGGGTATATTATGGATGAGGCGCAAATTCTCATCGTTCTATTTCAAGAAGTCAACTCTTCCGCCAAGAAGCGGAATGAGGTTTATCTTGATGACATTGTGGATGATGATATGTTTGGGAATTTTCAAGCCTCCGGGTAAAGCAATCGGTGCCGAGAAGGAAACGGTATCTAGCCGAGACAATGAATATACTACGACTCATCTATATGTCCTAATGAGTGTCGGAGGTTCAACCATTCATAAAGTAAGTAGTTGCTAAAGATCAAATGAGATTTATTTAGCATGTTAATTTTCTTCCTCCTCAATGTATCCATTTTCTCTAATTTCATTTCTATTTTTAGTGTATTCGTTGAAAAGCGTGTGGTTCCAAACTTGAATGGCGAATTTGTCAATGCCTTGTGAGCAGAATTTCCATCATGGTTTGAAAAATCGTATGTTTACTAAACATGAAAATCCTGAAACAATTGTAATGTTACGATACAGAATTCCTCGCTTTATGTCTCAACAATACAACGATTTCAGGTGCGAGGTTCATATGTCGATGCAAATAAAATTTCCAATCATTATCTTGAACTATAGCACGAGGTCCCCTAAGAGAGGTTAGAACTTGTGATTCTTTGTGTGAATGGTTTAAATTTCACCTTGAATCGTATGGGAGTGGGGCAACAGAACAATGGGGTATGCATTAAAGTCCGTATACAATGGCTTGAATCGACTATTATGGGACTACGAGTCGAAGTGATCGAGTTAAATTTGAAGCCCTCCCGGTTAAAGAAGCTGTGTTATTCAAATGTGAATGGATTCGATGACACCACATGTCGGTATGGTTGTCATCCTCGATATAAACTTGTCGATGTGCACAGATAAAAAGCGATTCAACAAGTATGAGACCTTTTTTGTCTTAGCGGTACAAGCATCACGAGGTTTATTATTGAATATCGGTCGGACGGTCCTAGAAAGGATTGAGGCGTACGCGAGATCAGAAGCTAGGGCAATTGACATCCCGCATCACCAGTAATGATGTACCAGAACCAGCTTTTCAAAATGATGACAATGATGTTATAATGTCGAAGGCGTGGTGGGGCGAAGAGCGTCCTTTTGGTGCATCTTCACGAGATGGATACAAGTGGGGATGTAGATGTTGATGAACATTTTAATTGATAATGAGGAAGAAGCGAGTGATGAAGAGGAGTTTGAAAATGATGTTACTACATCACGAGGAAGTAGAAGGCAGA
The DNA here is from genome assembly GCA_016808115.1 of Tetrastigma voinierianum. NCBI lineage: Eukaryota > Viridiplantae > Streptophyta > Magnoliopsida > Vitales > Vitaceae > Tetrastigma > Tetrastigma voinierianum. Next base: position 13,373 of record JAEQBH010003676.1, on the reverse strand, counting down.
CGATTTAGATGATTACGTGAGAATGAGTAGTTAGTGAGTTTTAGTTATTTCAATCGTTAATCATGTTTGTTTTATTTTCATTGTCTTATGTATTTTACTTGATGCTTACTAATCAATAATGTGTTGTTTTATTATTTTTTAACAGATGGCGCGTGGGCGGTAGGCGACGCGTTGCGGTCGTACTGGTTCTGGTAAGAGGCAACAAGGCCTCGGTATGCCGATCTGTTCGGTCGAGGGGTGGATGAGACCCACGGCGGGCGAGAGGAGGTTGTGAATGTACGCGGCATCGGCATCAGCGGTGATCCGCCGTCGTGGTCTGGGTGTGATGGTGGTGAGAGACATGGGAGGAGAGGATGGAGATGTTGGAGAGTCTTCCTCAGAGCACCCTACAGATGAGACTCTCCCTATTGCTCAGTTTGATCCGACAATTGATAATCCGTAAGATATGAAACTTAACTAATGATTTATCCATTTCTTAATTTATTTCTTACTTGCTATGAAATTTTGGGTTACAGGACGAAGTTAGAGCCGTGCAGGTTCAATTTCTAGGGTTAAAGGACAATTTTCGAAGTCCTTTAAACCTCATGGACATAATTGGAAGTCAGCGTGAATGAGACCAATTGATGATTTGGAGAGAATTTAAGGTATATATTACTACTTAACATTTTTACATCTTTTGTTTAATTTCTCTTGTTCTTGATGAAATATGTTTAAATTATATTGCGGAAAAGTTTATAGGTGGACCTACGATCCGAGGCGATCAATTTCTACAAACATCGCGCCGATCAGGTATAAAGACAACGTGTGCGAGGTCAAAGATAAATGGTTGAAGAAAGAAAGAGCAAGGTTGAGTGTCCCGATCATGTTTTCCGAAGTGGCGGAGAAGATGGGGAAGATCCCGATTATAGGAAGAGGTGTGGCTTGAGAGGCGGCAATCGTCGTTTGGGAGAGAGGCTGGAGAGGGTAGTGGCATGTCTACACACACTTGTGGATCTCGCTCTATGCGTGAAACACGACGAACATTGAGGTATGATTTCCTAATTTATTACTTTGTGGTGTGTTCAATTATGCCTATTTTCATTTCTCGAAGGATTTTTTTCAGGTGAATTAGCATTGTGTATTGTTTGTAATTAAAGACACCTTGAGGAGGGTAAGAAGCCCGGTGCTCCTGGCTTACATTCAGATACACGCACAGAAGGTCATGATGATCGAGATCTCGTGCAACAAATGTAAAGTTTCATTAAAACAAAATTACTTCTTTTTTTTTTTAAGATAAATTAAAATACTTATTTTTACTCATTTTTATCCCGGTATGTGGACCCGATTATTGAAATTAGGTGTGAAATGTTGGATTCCCAGCGAACTATGTGTAAAAATATAATCAAAAGATTTGGTTCATACTTCTCTCTTTATTTTTTTAGAAGATCAATTAAATACTTATTTTTACATGTTTATTAGACAAGATATGAGAAATGTTAGGCTGGCGCGACTCAAGCGTATTCCCAGTTTGTTGCATCACAGGTTTAATATATGTTTGAATTATTACCAGATTTATTAACACTTAAACCATGTAATTTATATAGTTAATTAGATATATTTTTGTGAGTAGTGATGTATGGGCCCAAGTGGCCATTTTTACTCATTTTTATCCATATGTGGACCGATTGTGGTGGTGTGAAATGTTAAGGACAGGTTGCCATGTTATTGAGACATGTTGTATTTTGGTAGAGCTCCGCGTACAAAGGAGACTTTTGCCCGATTTTCGTTAAATCCCGAGTCTTGGAGAAAGGGACTCAATGAAGTAGACGTCGGGTTACCCGACATCCATGAATATTCGAGTTGACGGGTTGTCAACGGACCCCCGGAAACATGTAAAAATATAATCAAGATTTGGTTTATACTTCTCTCTTTATTTTTTTGAAGATAGAATTAAAAATACTTATTTTACATGTTTATTAGGCGAGATATGAGGAAATGTTAATTCTTTGCGACTCCAAGCGTATTCCGGTCTACTTGACTTCATGTGATGTGGTGCTGGTAGTTCTCATTCATCAGCTCCACCCAGAGTTGTCTGGTCGAGATTTGGTATGAAATTTGTTGATGCGAGAAGATGCCCGTCTGGCGTTAGTTCGTCGACATCATCATTCACACACTCGCATAAACGACCAGATTATGAGTCTTTAGGACCATTTTCGGGTGTTGTTCGGCGATGGAGGACTTCGGGCGCGATCTGTGAAATGCGTCTACGGTATCGGTTAGGCGGAATGCAGACTGACATGATGGAGCTATGAGGATGATAGGGATGAGTTGCGTCTGCGTTTTGACTGGCTTACAAAGAAGTGTTAGGAAGGTGGACTGCAGTTCAACCTTGATGATCTACCTCAGATTGTTCGGCGTAATGCTCGGCTCGATCTACTCCGGCACCTACGACACCTGCGGCAACCGCTGTCGAGTTAACGTAATGACATTTACACCCGATGCAGACATCTCACCATACGGACCAGATACATCTCAGCATCACGATGATGACACTAGGTTGGATGATTTAGTGTATTACACACTTCTTTTTTTTTCTTATACTTGGATTTGGGAATTCATGTTTTTATTTTCTCTTGACTTATTTACTATATGTCGCATTATATATATTAGTTTGCTTGTTTTAAAATATTTTTACTCTCTTTATATAATATGCATGCACTATTGTACTTTCTTTTGTTTGGTAATCTTAATATGTATATATATATATATATATATATATATATATATATATATATATATATATATATATAAAAACAAGATATCAAACTCAAAATGGCAAAAAAAATATTTAAAGAATTAATTCTGAGAGACCTTGAGTGCGACCAAAACCGACCAAAAAAAATTTGTAAAAATTAATTTACCGACCATTTGGGGAGACCATTTCTGGAGCCAATGACATTAAAAAATTTTTGGTCGTGGCAGATCTCAAATGATCGACAACGCAATAAGCAGTCTCCAAATGGTCGAGTAATTACCCAGGCCATTTGGAAACTAGTTTGCACGACAAATTTCGATCATTAAATGAATCGAAAATAGTCGGAAATTGTTTGTCATTAAGTGGTGAGTAAGTAGTGCGTAATTTTACCGACCAATTATTCACCGGTGAAAATAATTACCGATCGGGAAAATTGCGACTAAATAATTTGGTGTTGAGGTAAATGGTCGATGTGTATTTACAAACCCAATGCGTTTCTGGGAGCCAAAAATTGGTTATTAATTGATGATTTTTAGTAGTGTTCTTTCCCTAGCTGATTTAATCGCGATCATTTGAATGATGTCGCGACTTCCTTTCTGTGTAGTTGATGTCGTGACCATCTCTCTTTAGCTGTTGTTGTCGCGACCTTAGTTCCTTGCAAGGCGATGTCGCGCGGCTATACAGTTCGGTGCGATGTAAGCGACCACATCGGTCTTCGCGACATACTTGTTCAATCCATTGTTTATCTTACATCCACGACTTCTTGTTGGTGTCGCGACCTCATTATCCACTTGTCTTGGGTTTAGTGCATCCAGCTATACGAAGGATGTAGCGACATCATCTTCTTCTTCATCGATTTCTAGTTTGCTTGACTTTGCTTGAGTTTCTTACCTTGGCTTTCGTTTTGTCTTCAATTACGCTTCATTTGCGTGGAACTTTTATAGTTGCAACCTGAATATGCATTTTGATTTATGTAAAAGCTTCATGACATCAAATTCTTTAATCCTTTTGCGCTTCTCCTGCTGCAACTTCCTTCAGCCAATTATATCAGTACTGCTCAGCCACATTCTGCTCCTTTTACTGCAAATTCTGCTTTCTTTTGAATTCCACTGCACAGCAGTTTGGTGAAGTTTATTCCATATTCTTACATGTCATCCAGTCTTTTATATAAAAATCAATCGAAAAATGGGCGAAAATAGATGACTTTTAAGCTCATCCTTTGTCGAGTAATTAGGGGTTACATTCTTGTTATATATCTTACTATGTAAATAATTGTATTAATTTCTATTTGTTTGTCTTTCAAAAATCAAGTTCTTTTTTTCTTCTTTGTTGCTAAGGAAAAAGATCTAGGGTAGGAAAAGATTTATATATATCTTTAATTTAGTTCTTTGTACTCAACTTCAATTTTGTGTGTGATTTTTTTTATATGGAAATTTCTGAATGCATTCATGGGTGAAAATGAAATGAAAATTCTGATTAAAAGCAGATAACTTGATGGAGCGTTGATGTGGAGTCCTTGGTGGAGAATCTGGTTACTGACTTCTTGAAGTATAATGAGAGCAATTTTGGTGAATGTCTATGTCTATGATGTCACCAACTCTTCGATCCCTTGATAATGTGAGAGCCATGGTGACAACGACATGTCCCCTTTGCATGAAAAGTTGGATTTGGAGATCCATTCACGAAGCACCAAATGATATGTAGGTAAGTCACAAGTGTATTTGGTTGGTGATTGTTGGCTATTAATTTCAAAGTCAAACAAAAAAATCTTTGAGGTTTTTGTTATATATGGGATATTGGATACTAATTAATTCTTCGATATCGAGTACTCCATGGTCTGTCGATATCATCCATTAGAAGGAACCCACATCATGGATTGGACCAAGCCTCACCAATGGTGCGCAATGCCCCAACTCCATCGCAGAGATCGACCATCAATATCGTAGCACGAGAGGCGGGGTTTTTGGGTGGAGCCCGAGCATGCCGGTCGAAAGAAGCCCCAGATCTTTGTTTCTTGGACGAATTATTTCATCAACCCAGAAGCAGTTTCCTGGCTAAATGGTAAGAGGATAAGGTTTTTTTCCTTTTTTCTTTTTGTCCTTGATTCTTTCATAACCAAGCTATTGCTACTTTTCTTTTTATTTTTTATTTTGTTTAAGAGAATCTGAATCAATAAAGTTCCAATTACCTAAGCCTGACTAATTTTCCATATTTTGGGTCGCTGCCACTGTCAATGATGGTGAAATAGGTGAATTTCCATTTTCTTAATTTTTTATTTTCAAAATGTTATACTCTATTTTCTTGTCCATTAAGTGTGTGGATATAAAAATTTCTAAATAATAGATTTTTCACATTGTCGGGTAATGAGAAAAATAGTTATTTACTATATATTTTGGCTTTGGTTTTCCTTAGGGTTGGTGTACCCAAACCAAGGTCAGGTAAGTCATGAACTTATAATGCATATTGGAATTGGTGACATGGTGGCGGAGATCCTACCATTAAAACTCTTATATTTATAACATAAGAGAGAGAGGGAGAGTTTAAAGAATCCAAACTAGGTATTTTTGACAATTCAATGATCCAAACAAAGCTAAAACCACTTGGTTTGGACTATATATTTTGTAGGCTTAGGACTCACTACTGCACGAAGCTATTCATCATTGCAGCGAACCAGCAACTTAATGCTATGCACCAATCTCTGAGACTCCTGCATCCTCGTTTCGAATTTTGTGAGTGGGATTCAATGCTCTTCTTTCGAGAATTGCTTGTTTTCGTTGATGTGTTTTATAAATGATTGAAGGTTCTTTTTAAATATTGTTTAACATTATCATGGTGATGACATACATGAAAGTTCTATCTTAAGAGTTTGTTGATTTGTCATTTATTGGGGAGTTTACTGCGCTTAAACTATTTGGAAAATATTTTGGCATACCAAGAGTTAACTAATTGATTCTTTATTTTTCTTTTAGCTAATTCTTAATGAAGCATATTGATGGACTGACCCATGTATTCGATCCCAGGGGAACCTTTGTACTTTTGGTTTCTCTTTTGTTCTTGAGGTTGTGATGTGTTTTTATTTTATTTTTTAAGTCTTTAATGGTCTCCATTTTTTTTAAGCATATTGATGTGTTTTTATTGTTATTTTGGTAAGATTAAAGTTTGTGTAGTTCTTAAAGTTTAATTACATGGGTTTCATCTTATACCAATAATTAGTTAATATCATTTTTTTATTTCCTTATTTTATTTGGTATAGGTATCAGTTAATGAAAGACTCAAGATGATATTTTTTTACAAAGATTTCAAGATGTATATACGAATGTGTTACTAATATTTTTTAGTTGTACAGTTGTTATTTTGGTAAGATTAAAGTTTGTGTAGTTACTAAAATTTTATTACATGGATTTCATCTTCAACTAATAATTAATTAGTGTCATTTGTTTATTTATTTTTTTGGCTATAGGTAAAGTTAGTGAAAGACTCAAGTGGTTTGCATAGGAACATTTAAAGATGTATATACATACATGGGTTATTAATGTTTTGGTTGTATATAATTGGTTCTATGAGTTTTATTTTGATGTATGTATTATAAATAGAACTTGATTTACATTATCTTTTGGTATCTTTTATTCTAAATGCATGCTTTAGCTTCTCTTTTGAATATATTATTTTGTTTGTATATTGAAAGGGAGGACAACTTAATTCAAATTAACACAATATATGTACATGTGTTTTTAATAGCTATGCATATTTATATGGTGCATTGTGGTTAACAAGATAAAGTCTTAGTTATGAAAACAGGTGTATTTTGTAATAAGTGTTAGAATTAAGCAGCAATTTTCAATATGCGACAAGTTATTTTGCATCATACTTCTTCATTGCAACATTAAAAGCTATTTTAAATTTTCAAAGGCTATCATGGCATATGCTTCTAAATATTCAGTTTATAATCTATGGTGGAAGATCCTTACCTTGACATATTTTTAGAAACCATGATTTATTTGAACCTGAGCTTGACATATTATGAGTGGTGAGAGAAGTTATATTAATTAATAGAAAAACACATTCATTAACATTTTATATATGTCGAGGTTCTTTGATACCTACCTTGACACTTTGCAATAGATGACATAAGACTAGGAAGTTATGATGACATATAACACATACGATGGCCAGTTAGTAACAGATTAAGATAGGTCTTTTTTTCTTATAATTGAAAAGTTCGATAGCGACATGGAAAGAGTGCGTAGGTGACACAAAGTTCAGTCTTAGCAATACAAGGCAACACAACACTGTCGCGACAAAGAAAAGTTTGTCATGATATAAATTAAGAATAACAACATAAAGAATGTCGCAACATAGTAGAGACTATTGTAACAAAGTTGAAGAATTTGAAGGAGGAAATTTACGTGTGACGAAAGACAACCACTTGTAGACATAAAGCGAACAACATCAGCGAACTATGTCCGCGACCGAAGTCGAATTATGTCGAGACATAATCAAAGAAGATAGCATGAAAATACGTCGCAACAGGAAACTGCAGGCCACGACAAGAGTTGGGCGACAAAGATAAATGGCGACCTTAGCAACTATCGAGACAAGCGACCATTTTGGGCTACCTCAAATTTTTGGGATCCACAATTTTGTGATCTGGCCCATCATTTAAAAGCTGCATAAATAGGCATCTAGGGCAACGTGAGGCGACTTCGCAAAATCCAGGACTTCTAGGTAGCTGAAGACTCTTTGTATATTATTTTTATTTTATTTTTCTTTTTCTTTTATCTTTGATTTCCTTTTTAGTAGATTGAGTTTGAGCGTAGTTTTTAGTTAGTTTTTTGTTTAATTTCTAGATTTGAGTAATGAGCGATGTGCAACTTTAGTGGAATTCACTATAAGCTTTTTCTCTCTTACTACTTGTTCTACTTTAAATGGTTGAGAAAGGGTATGGAGTTCATTTATTTTAGTTTGTTTACAATCTCAGTGAATTTTATTGATCAGTTAGTCACTGATTTATGTTAACCGGTTTGAAAGATTAAGCTCCCCTCTAGGAATGAGTCGAAGGTGATTGTTATTTTTCGATGCAAGTGGAAGAACGTCTTAGTTATAATTCTTGAATTTATTTAATTGGTATGAAATTTTAGCAATTGTTCAGTACTAGTACCGTGTAACCAAACAAAGTGCGTATCTTTGCTCGATTTCTAAGGAGGCCCCTACACGCGACACGGGGAGATGGAGAATCTGGGTATAGAGCAATTAAGGGATACAATTATTCGCGGGTATCAGAGACTAAATACTGAACTAATGAACTCTAAAAGATTACCTCGTATAGATCACTAACTTACTCATGGTTTGAGGATAGTTTGACGGAAATATCGCCTTTAATCCCTCAAGTTTTCTCCTCTTTCCTCGATGAAAGGATCTCGATCCCCGTGTTAGCAAAAATCTAATCAAAATGGAAAATTCATCATAGATGAGAAGATGAGGTGCCCTTAAATGGAGAGGCCAGAATATACTGTCTATGGAGGCAAGAATTCTTCAATCGTAAGATTTAGGTGTGAAATACTAAAAAGGAAAAATACCCAGATCTTAGAAAGAGGATTATATCTTACAAGTAACTGATTAGATCCATGAGTCATAAATGAACAGGTAGAATATCTAATAGTGGAAAGGTATGTTATGAGAAATCCAAACTTTATACCATATATACGCATCTTGATACAAATTCATTCTTTCCAACTTATGGCTTAGCTTATGATTCAAAATGATGCAAAAATTAACAATTACTCATTGGTTTATTTCCCAGTGTTGTCTCACTTAGTGAACTCTCAAATCCACTTTTACTTTAATTTTTTTTTATGTATACTAGCGAAATTATTTTATTAGTTCTCTAATCATCTTAACATTGGAGTTCAAATAGTAAGGATCTTGAGTAGTTGTAGTTAGTCTTTGATTTATCATCAACTGTGGAAACGATATCCGGACTTAAAATATACTTTTTATTACTTGTACACCTATGCACTTGCATCTAGACTCAAACACACTTAATGAATCCATTTTAAGCAAAAAGTGACAAACACATATTCTACAAAAAAAAATTGTCAACAAGTTTTGGTGCCGTTGTCGAGTAGAACTTTAGTTAGTATTTCTGGTAGTCAAAGCAGGGAAATTGGTAACATAGTCAGCTATATTAGTCATATGTCTCATTTTAACGACTAAGTGGCTCCAATTAACATAGAGATTGAAAATTGATAGGATAGAAGGATCATCCGATGGAATATAATCGCCACCACCTTCATAATTTTGAGGCACGGTCCTTGCTTTTTTTTTTACATGACCCTTGAATAATATGAATAGAACATTGATGCCTCCTCAACTAGATATGCATTGCATATCGAGCTTTCCACATGTGCCTTATTCTTGATATAAAGCTTCAATTTCCGAAGATACATTTAAAAAACAGATATGCTGCAAGACACATGCACTAATTCAAGGTTATTGACCATTATGGCTTAAGTGTTAGGTTTTAAAACCTCTCATGACACCCTAAAATCCCGGGGTCCCATTAATAACCCATCAACTCGCACTAATGGGTATTTTGCACTTTACACACACTATCATATGTCTTATCAGACCGAGACCCTTATTTTTATTTTTATTTTTTAGTAAAAGTTGCTTAATCAGCCCATTTATCCATACCAAGAATACAAGCTACATTATCATAATCAGAGAGTTTAATTACATTATCCTATACAAAAACTTATATCAAAACTAGTTTGTTCTAATACATGTTTTACAAAATAAAAATCAAAGCCACAATCGGCCTTTTCACACACATGTGGTCTCTGACGCAGTGGTCGCCGCCTCACACATGACCTCAGACCTAAAAGGTCCCACGATAGGGTGAGAATGCCCATAAAGATAACTCCTATAAGGCATTACCTCCCACCTATGCCATGTTCACACGATAATACACACATCAACATTCTAATGAAGAATATGCCAATTCTAAATGGAATCCTACATGCCATGAAACCGTGAGACTCTGTTGGACGTAATCCAAGGTACCGAGCTCACCACCCATTCACCAAGAATGACGAATGATTATAACCATGCACACAAACCCAACTTAATGCGATGCCCCTGAGATATACAATGCAAAATGCCACTGCATGTTATCTCATGTTACATGTATAATACACTACAAGGAACAATTTATAAATCGTACTTTATGCTAAGTACCATGAATAATTATATCGAAAGAATATAATTTACATCCATTCATGCTAATGTATATGTAACACCCATATATCAACATATTTACAAACACATTCAAAGATGCTACAATTTCTGTTAACACAAAATCAGCCCCACAACACCCAACTAGCCATTCTCGGGCTATAAATCCCATACACGACCGAAATAACTCGACCTGGGCCCGTAAATTTTAGCTCGCTTTTGTTTTTTAACAAGTTTGTCATATAACGGCTATAAATTCAGTCATGAAGCAAGGCTCTTTCAAACTGCACTCAAAACTGCCCCCAAAAACAATTCATAACAAAATCCAAAGATACATTTTCCAGTCATTGCCTCTGAATCCAAAACCGACTGCTACTCAACCTTCTCAAACTACAAACAAACCGCTGTAAAAACAGTCCCAATGTCCGAAAACTCAGTCCCATGGTTGGGGATGAACCACACGGCCATTTACGGCCCTTAAATTAACCAGTTTAGGAGAAAATCCTACATCTTTTTGTTTTTGGCACCTACTCATAGCTCTCGTCGAGTAGACCAACTTTAATTCTCGGCCTATCGACTTCCGACCATCGGAACACCGGAAATCGAAGAGTGCACGACCGACTCTCTATTTTCTCCCTCTCTATTTTTCTCCTTTCCCACACACTATTTTGTTTTCCTTCATTTTTTTTTCTTTCTTTTCCTTTCCTCTCTCCACTGAATTGTTTCTTCTCTCCTAAGCTATTCCTTAAAATATCTCCTCTCTTATTTTGACTTCTCTCACCACATAACACATGTTCTAAGGTGAGCCATGGATCTTTTCCATTTACTATTCATGTGTCATGTGTCACATGGACACATGCATTAAGTGGAAATTGCCACACCACATGTCTCTCATGCCATGTACACTCCTCTAAGTTTTCCATGTGGCATCCACATGTTCATGCCATGTGGCACCATTCCATGTATCATCCGACACATGTGCCTCGAAATACGTGAAATTCGACTATATCAGAATCTAAAGAAATTCGACTAGGTAGCTAGATTTCGTGAGACGATTCCAACGCTAAAATCTATTTTGTCGTCTGAGATCTATAAAGTTTCAGGTTTTCAACTTGTACTACAATGACAAATTACCGTTTTGCCCTTACAGAAAAATTGTATTTTCCCCCGAGTTTTACATCTCAAATGATACATCCATCACCGCATTGGCCCTACAATGCATGCCTCATAGGGAAAGTGAACAAGAAGATGGTCCATTGAATAAAAAAAACTTGGAGGAAATATTCTTTTCAACTTGCATAAAATAATTGGGATGTCTTATTCAAGCCTGGCCATGTCTTCATTTGTAATTTTTGTTGCAGTTAGACTTTTAAAAAACAAGATAAGCTCAGTGATAGCCTTTCACACATTAGCAGGTAGTAGTTCCCGAAATGTTATAAAGTACTCAATCATAGGCTAAGACATGACAATCGTGACTTTTCATTCTAAACAACCTTAATCTCTATTTATCAATACATCTACCCACGTTAGACATGCAACCATCAGGAAATTTAAATTTTGTTAACCAATCAAACAACTCTTCTTAAGGCCCATTAGGCAAGTTTAGCAAAGCCTTAGGATATTTTCCGCTGGAAGCCAATTGGATCAATTTCTCGCCTCCACTGGCCAGGTATTGAGTTCTTGCCTTGACTTAAGAGTGTCTTTTGTTTTACCATGTATATTCAACATTGCATTAAACAAGTTGTTAAACACATTCTTCTCTACATCCGTGTTTACCGATATTTTGATTCTAGGTTCCTGCAAGGTCTCTATCATGGCATTCTTCCTCTTAGTTAGTGTGGTTTTCTTGTCATCGCCAACACTAGCATTCCATGGAAATGAACAAGACTTCGACCTCGCATCAAAACCATCTTTCACAGAAATTACACCACTATTTGGAAGTTTGCCTCAAGAAGATTGGTCTAGAATGTGGGCTAATATTCCTTACTAAAATAGCCATGGGTCGAAAAACGACTTCCACCGGTTGTTGACGAAACTTATAGAGATGGGAAATGAATGTCACATGGCAATCACTAACTCGTTATCTCAAGACTTGAGTTCAATAGTGGCAATGCAACCATCATGCAAAAGAGCTATAGATACTTTGAAGATGTGTACTCCTAATCTTTTTTAGATTAGATTTTTGATATTTTTGCTTAAATGTTAGAATAAAATGTTAACAATAAGTTCAAAATGTTTAATCATGTTCTTGGTTCTCATTTCTGTGAGTCAAGCTAGATCGAGACAAGGGAAGCACAAAAAAATTATAAACTTCCAATAGCATAACGATCATGTATAATGACTGTATGGATGTCCACTGGGATGAGTTTTCCTCTCTTGATCTTATAGTCCTAAGTTTTTACCACTTTAGAATTAATTACTAGTAAAACCGAAATTAAAAACATAAATTTAAAGACTGATTTTGAAGGTTTTGAGAAGTAATGTTTGCTTATTTTTGTTGAAACAATATAAAGAAGGTCTCGGGGCTTTGAATTCACCAAATTCGGTCTTACCATGGTGATTCGAAGGGGGTTTTTGCAATTCCTGGTCTTCTGCCTAAGAAACCAGCCTATAGTTGATCCCCTAAACTCCATCTAGGTTCATCTGATAAGATAAAATTCATAATTTCTAGGTGTAAAATAAGTAATTCATACTTGATTTTAGAGGTGTTTGATGTAGTTCCCCAACTCAACCCTCTAGTGGTTTCCGTATAAGAGACAATCTATTGCACATGCTGGGTCAAAGGTGCACCGCCTAAACACCCAACATACCATTTAGACTTGCCAAGTATCAAGAAGACTAGTTGAAGAGAAGAGAGACTCGTATACAAATAGTTAGGGGAACCAAGACTGCTACCTCCCCAAAAAGGGATTCCCTAACTTATTTATTACACACCCACCTTCAAATTCTAAACAAGGTCGAAAATGTTACAATTTTGGTTTTGTTGGATTTTCAGGCATGGGTAGCCTCAAGTGGCCAGACCCAACCCAGAATCCTAAGACACATCCAAGGGATGTGTCCCCCTAAAAGGTGATCTCAGGTTCCTATAAATACAGAACCCTGAGACACCTTACAGGTTTGCCAAAACCCTATCCTCCCTTGATAGAAATACTACATTTGTAAATCATTCTAAAACCTATAAGAGAAAAGGGTGTTCAGATCGCGGAAAACTTGAACAAATTATATCACAATCTGATTCTCATATGTAGCTATTAAAGAAATTTTTTTCTTAGGCTTCGACAAGTAAGTTATCTCTTCTATTTCCGTTGTAAAAGATTAGTTTTATATTTGTGTCAGAGACATGATCACACAAAATGAAGTGGTTCTGAGACACATTCCTACAAGTAAAATGGTAGCAAATCCATTT
>JAEQBH010003675.1:0-116259 GCA_016808115.1 Tetrastigma voinierianum | reverse complement strand
CAACGGGGACTCCTTTAGGAAACTCATCATTGATTGAGGGCTGTGAGTGTTAAAAGCACAGTTAGTCATGAGATGATTCAGAATAACATTTTTCCACCCTTTATCCTTGATCTACAAGTTAAATTATTTGCCAGAGTACCTTATCATCTAATGTTTGTACCTCGCATTTTGCTTGGTGAGAAGGTACTTCAAAGACGAATGGTCTATGAAAATTATGATGTCCGACCCCACCAAGTATGCACGAAATTTATCCAAGGCATAGACCATTGCCGGCTCCTTTCTCAAGGTGGTATAATCATGCTTCATTCAACGCTTTTTCTCTTACATAGTATACCACATAAGGTTTCTTCTTCCTCTTTTAACTAAGAACTCGCTTCCACTGCAAGATCGCTCGCATCGCACATAACCTCAAAAGGTAACTACTAGTTGGGGGCCCTAACTATTGGTGCAAGTTGGTCATGTTTTGAGCCCTCAAAGCTCCTTCGGGCACCTGAATGTCCCATACAACTCGACATCCTTTCAAAGAAATTGCAAGAGGTTTGTCAATTCCGAGAAGTCTCTTTGACGAACTCCTATAGAAACTCGTATGCTCAAGGAATTGCCTCTACCGTTCACATTTGTGTTATAAGGAGTTTGAAATTAGCTCAATTTTTTTCCTCACAACCTCAATTCCTTTGTCGGATATGATACGCCTTTAAAGACAATCTCCATGGTCATCGTGAAATGGCACTTTTCCCGCCTAACACCAAAATTTTTCCTGGGCTGCACTGCAAGACAATTTCGTGTTGATCAAGCATTCTTCAAAACTCCTCCATATATTATAATGTTGTCCATGTAGACTTCCATAATGCACTCCGCCAAATCACTGAAGATACTAAGCATGCATCTCTGTATCGTATGGCATTACATAGGCCAAGGGCATCCTCCCTGTAAGCATAAGTCCTAAATGACAAGTGAAAGTGGTCTTTTCTAGTCTCCTTGCAATTTCAATCTGAAGCACCTTGAATAGCCATCCAAAAGTAGAAGGTGCCCTAAAATTCTCTCTTGAGAGGAGCTGATCTTGATAAAAGTTAATGGGAAGTGATCTTTTCTTGTCACTTCATTCAAATTCTCCCGTAATCAATGCATACCCTCCAAATCGTGTAGTAAGGCGAGTGGGCACTTTCTCTTTCTCATTGCGCATAATGGTCACCCCAGGATTTTAGCACAACCTCAGCTGGACTCACCTGTGTTATCGATATGGGGTATATGATACCAAATTCTTGTAGCACTCGTGAACTTCTACACATCACTAGTTTCAGATGTGAGGATTCAATCTTTCTCTCCACTGTCCACCGATCTCGCTTTCTAAATAGATGGTGGGTGCAAACCAAAAAGGCTAATTCCTTCAAATAAGATATTTTCCTCCCAATAGCTTACTTGTTCTCCTAAGGATGTCCAAAGAAACTCCGTTTTCTTATGAAGCAACAGTAGGGAGGATATAAAACGGACATTGCCTATTTTCTCTAAGTATGTATACTTTAATCTCCACATATGTGGGTTTGAGATCCAACTGAGGCCTCTGGTTCCTTCTAATCAAGAAAGGTAGAATTTCTTCTTTTCCATAGCCCATGCATGCATAATAAGTCTTGTCCCTCGCAATTCTTCACATAATCGATAATTCCTCAATCAGCACATCCTACAATTGCTACTGCTCAAATTGTTCCTCCATAATAGTGTCACTAATGTAAATCCTCCTTCTGCACTCTTCCATCGGTTGCATATGTTTTTTGCCTGCGGAAGATATTGAGTTCCAAAGTCATGTTCCGAACGAAGTCGCGATAACTCCATTTCCTCAAAATTAATGATCGATCGAGGTGGCTAAGAACGGCTCCTCCAAGGATTATATAGGCACATAATTAGCTCCTACCGCAATCGTTCTATATCAAGCACAACAAAATATACAGGATAGTAGAATTTGTCCACTTGTATCAACACATCCTCCATAGTGCCCTTCGAGATTTTCACATATCTATCTGCTAGGGACAAATTGATGGAAGTGGGTTTCAATTCTCCCAAGCCTAGCTGCTTGTACATTGAATAAGGCAACAGGTTGACACTAGCTCCCAAGTCTAGCAATGCCTTCTCTACACAAGTTCCCCCACATTTACCTTCGAGATGGGTAGGACAAATGGATCTTTATACTTTACCTAGTCTCGTATTGATGATGATGGTACTAACTTGTTCGGTCAGAAAGGCCTTTTTATCAACATTTAACCCTCTTCACTGTGCACAGGTCCTTAAAATTTTTATGTTGGAAACTCGCTTAATCATGTCTAGCAGGGGGATGTTGACTTTCACCTGCCTTAGCACTTCTAGAATCTCGGCCTGGTTGATGGCCTTCTTTTTGATTTTCATTGCTTGAGGAAAAGGTGGGGATGTGCTCTTCTTCACTGCATCTTCTTTAATCACAATTTTCTGGGGCCTAGCCTTTTCTCTACGCTTCTTTTCATTGTCTGGACTGGCCGTTTCAACTCCTGTACTACTGTAGAGTGATTACTTTTCGACTCATCTATACTGGAGTGGTTCACTGGATTTAGCTCAATTCCTTCACTCCCTAGGATTGGGCTGCCGAGGGAACTTCTACACCTACTTCTAGTTTGTCAATCTAGAAATCGACATCGCACATTGTCAAATTTTGGGCAAGATTAGATCATGGTGTTCTCAATCTTTTCGCTCACAGGCTTTCTACTGTATCGATCCCCTGGTTAGCTAGAGTATTTACTGCCTTCTATTCTTCTACAAAACTACCCACCACTTTGCTTAAATTCATTATAGCTTGCTCAACCGAGATGAATGGTGGCGTTGGTCAGATGAGGAATGATACTATCACGTGGCACCGTGCACATATGTCGGAGGCTTGGGTTTCTAGTGAGAGGGTTAGATGGTTCTCCAATTGGATTATATGTGCTAGCTGTATGGGTACTTGGCCAGGGCTTGCATTGGGCCACAACATCAAGCCTGCTCAACAACTACATCCTCCTCACCCAAAACAAATGGGCAAGACTCTCCCCTTGGTACAATAGACTAGCAAACGGCTACCATCTGTCAAGGCAGTATGTTTCAAATGTATTGCTCACTCATGTTGATTTCATTTCTAGCTCTTCCAACCTTTAGCCAAGGCAGATACTTGCTTCATTTCCATGTCCCTCTGTGATGAGTACACGCCTCCCCTCGAGTCATCAGCAGTCTCATTCTCTACCTCCCTACCGGGTCTATCCTAAGCCTTAGATGTTTTCGCCACATAGTTCAGGAATCATGGTTTCTTCCTCGGTTTTACTCACAAGTCTCCTCCACACATAGCGTTTCCAAAGAATCGCCTTACAGCAGGGACATTCCATCTTAAAAATGGTTGACTAGCAACCATGTGCCAAAGCCATAGTGAGGGCAGGCACCAATGGTTTCCAAATACCTTTCCCAACACTGATAGAATTTCTCATTTTCATGGGCTGCAAAGGTGTAAATCTACCTCTTCAGACTATTGGTTCTATGTGTGGAGAAATTTTTCTTCAAGAACTCAGCCTGCAGTTCTGTCCAATTTTGAATGGTCCTTTACCTCAGAGAGTTTAGCCAAATTTTGGCCTTGTCCTTCAAAGTCAGAGGAAAAAATTTCAGCCTCATTAGATCTACGTCATAGTATCTTCCCTGAAGGCATTGCGTACTTCCCAAAATCCTGACATGTGTATACTGCTCACTTCCATACCACGGAAGGTAAAGAGAGTAACGTAGGTCCTATAATAATGTCCTCTATCGTGGGCATAATACATGAGGGTGCACTCACCTCGGGATGGGCGTGGGTCCCTCATGACCTATATGCATCGGGATTCCTCCGTAATTCTTTGTCGACCCATTGTTTCTCGTGGAGGCTCCATCTGATCACCGTTCAAGCTCACTCACACTTTGTGTCCGTGGGCAATCTATTCTACGACCACCGTGTTCATCCCAATGTGTATAAACTTCATGAAATGATAAACATAGCAAGAACAAAACCGTGCTACCAAAAAGGCCATTGCGAAGCAAGATAAAAAAAGAACTGCTAGGAGAAATAAAAGTAAAGATAAAAAGGGGTTGAAATTTTCACCAATACTCAGGATGTGGATCACAAGTTTAATAAATCAACACTTGCACTAAGGTTGTTCATCCTCAAGAATCTACATTCATTTGATTCATGACCTGGGTGAGGGTGGTCGAATCAATAATATTTATAAACTCACTTTCTATCGGGCGTAGAAGCATACACGCAGATAGTGGCTTTTAGTGGTCAAACATGGATGGGTTTTCTGTAAGTGACTTACAATTACAAGCAAATGTAGAATTAAATTTGGATTTTAAGGTTTTGTAAAAATAGTAAGGTTTAATGGTAGAAAACTGGAAATAAAATGAAGAAAAATATAAAAAGAACTCCTTGAAGCATCGGGCCACTGGGTTCGAAATTTTCGCAACCTTGTAAAATTTTGCAGTTGCCCACCCCTCCTATTTTGCCCTATTTCCTCCTGTTTCCCGATATGCACACCGGGTTTAACCTTGATTCTTCGTGCTTGAGTTGACTTAATAATTTTGGTGAGTTTCGCTTGCAAAAACTATAAAAATAGCCACAAAATGCTATTAGTAGTATAGAAGCCTGACTCAATGTGCAATCTACGACTGAGTTGGATTAGCACAATAAAAAGTGCTTAAAACTCCCACAACTAAAAGGTTCAAAATATACCATTTGGGTACTCAATCAAATATTGCATATGAAATTGTATAATTTAGTTTTGATCAAATGGATTTGCAAATGAAAGATGTGAAATAAGCACATATATATAATGTATATCAGATGGATCATTGAAATTGTGCCCAAAACATTGTTTCAGAAAAGCTGCATATTTGTGTTTAATTGAAATGAAGAGAGAATTACATAGAACCACTAAGCAAGAAAATGCTTAGCATGTTGTTTTTATCGTCGCGCAGGTATCGAGTGACTAGGGATAAGAGCAAAGACCATGTAGCCTGAGTCATCGCGACCAGCGGGCATAAGTAAACGCTCCATCCATGCATACATTTCATCCCATATTATCGATCTAAAGGTTAACAAAACGAGGAATCCAGGCGTGTGTTTGATTATTTGTGAGACAATTCTATAATGTTCATAAAATGATAAGGCAGGAAGAGAGACAGACAGAAATGAAATAATGGGCAAAATGGAGGGGGGCCCTTTAACCAAAGTGATTATGCAACATTTATTTCCTACAATATTCGAAATGTATATATGGTAAAACCCGGGCTCCACGTCTCGAATCCGCCTCGCCTTCGAGCCGGGCCTGCACGGGGCGGCGCTATTCACGCATGTGGTCAACCGATTGACCTGTTATATAAAACAAGAAAAAAGACAGGGGAGTTGGTCAACCAATTGAGTAATGAAAGGTCGATCGGTTGATTCGTTGACAGTGAGATAGCTTGACCGGTCGACTTGTTGACATTGATGAAGCTCGACTGGTCGACCGCTGATATGATGCAAACGTAATCCCATTTAACTTGCCGGACAATGATGAAGTTTGACAGACGATACGTTAAGCATTATTATCATTATGGTGATAAACACAACGTTAATCGATCGATCAATTATATATGTGTCGGTCGATCGGTTCATATGAAATTCGCGAGTAATGTCGATTTTTTTAGTTAGCTTTAACTTGAGCAATTAACGATATTACATCATCTACCATTTAGCAAAAACTAGCTATAATTGGAGTGATTCTTATTTCAGTAAAGTAATTGTAATAAAGCAACATAGAATAGGAATCTATATCATACTATAGTTGAATTGCTTCAATTTCAGCTTAACTTTACAATAAAGCAATCCATAATTTCCTATTCAAATTTTAACACATACAAATTATCAATAAAATAACCATAACATCATCTAAATATGCCAAATTCACAACAATTGTTTGAAAGCATCAACTTTAGGAACGTATTTAGTGAATGAACTTGTCTCTATGTTTGTTCTGTGTATCTAAGACAAGCTTCACTGCAAGTTGCGATCTATAAAGGGTAATTTTATCCTATGAACACAAATATAACACACAACAATCAATATTATATCAAAATTACTCATATCATAATTATAAATACATGTAAATAGACTATGTGGAGCTTACCCTAGCGATTGACTCTACAAGTGTCGCTCCATTCCACATCTCCATATACTTTATAGCAAATATGCCACAGTCAGTTCTATTTGTTTGACTAACAACGTCAGGATACACATGTCATAATGATGAGACGTTTACATCCTCATACAGATTATATGCCACAAATGCTCTTGATATGGCTTTGGACAAATATATTAATGCACTGGAACCCGTTCTCCCCTTGTCATCGAGTCAAGATAACACCCTCACCCTTTAGGAGAATGTTTATAACATTTATGTGCCAATGATTGTTTTGACAAATGGGGATGAAGCACTATTATAACAACAAATATCTTTGTATAAATAGAAACCTAATGAATAAAGAAGTAAATAAGTAGACATTTACTATAACTTCATACTCATGTCATAATTAAATAAATCAAGCACAAGGGCCGATCATTTGATCAAGTGGCTTTATATTTTCGGATGTATCGATTTGGCTTATTTTTTATAGCATTCTAGTCAATACATCCTAGTAGATCTAGTCAATTAGATATGACAAACTAAATAATAAAATAAAATATAGTTAAATAATATGATTGATATGACCAAAAATGTACCTCAAATGACGCATCAAAGTAATGAACGCGTTGAGGAACCTTGTGTTGCATTTAAGAATTCGAGGCCTGAACTTATGTGCTCGATTCAATAAGTGTGGAATGATGTGAAGAAAGTCACATACAGACTTCGCAGTGTAATTTCTGCAACCATTGCAAAATTTCTCGCGAAATGCTTTTAGAACTCCCTGCTTCAGGATTTTTAGCACATCCTTGCAAAAATAACACAAGAAAATCCAATAAAGAGTAGGAAAATAAAATGAAGAAATTTGTTTACAAAGCAAAGAAAGGAAAATAAAATGAAATGGTAAAAACAAAATAAAATAGATGATTGAACAAAAGAAGTGACTCGTAATCTCAAAAAGGGATCAGTCCACCCAACCAGCTTTTTAGAATTGAGGCTCAAGGAGGGTGAGATCCTCCTTGTTTGTTGTGTAAGGGACTGCATAAGGCTTAAGGTGGTGGCCATTCGCTTTGAAATTTCAATTGTCCTTTGAGCTCTTGATTTTCACTGCCCTTTTGGGATAAACTTGATGAATTGTGAAGGGGCTAGTCCACCTCGACTTGAGTTTTCCCAAATACGTGGAGCCAATCACAGAAAGAAACCTGATCCTCGATGAAAATTTTCAGCTATCATCTAGTCACGCCATTTCTTGCACTCTTCTTCTCGCACCAATCGAGGTAGGCATCGGCCTGCAGAGTTCTTCCAACTCATCGAGGTCAAGAAACCTTGAGGTCGGCCTTCCTAAATCCAAGTCGAGGTTTTTAATCGCTTCACCATGCTCAGATTCAATTTCCACCGGGAGGTGGCATGCTTTGCCAAACACCAGACGATAGGGGGACATCCTAAGAATAGTCTTGAAAGCCGTCTCAGATGCCCACGCAAGAGTCCAAGAGTTTGAGGGACCAATTCATGTCGAATTAACTACTTCATCAAGATAGCCTCGATCTACCCATTAGCAAGCTCCAACTCGCCATTGGCTCGAGGATGGTAAGGTGGCCACTTGTGTTTCACACCATATTTAGTTAGAGAGTTTCAAAGGTTTGTTGAAAAGTGCATTCCATCACTCGATTATGACTTCGACACTCCAACCGACAGAAAGCATTCTCCTTAGAAATTTACACCACCCGTGATCATCATTTGCAAGGAATCGCCTCACCCACTCGATACATAATCAACCCCCCACCAAGATGTACGAATACCCGAAATACATGCTGAATGGTCTCATGAAATCAATGCCCCAAACATCGAATAACCAACTACTAGAATCAGTTTAAGGGCATTATATTACATGGTAGAAAGCTCTTAGTCTCGTGCATCGACAGAATCCTCAGACATGGCATATGCATCTTTAAAAAGGGAAGGCTAATAAAAACCAGATTGCACACATCTTTCATAGCAATGCATGCACAAATGACTCTCCACATTTACTTTTCGTGTAGTGGATCGAATCCCCTGTTGTTCTCCTTCAGGCACACACCTCTTAATGATTTGACCTGCATAGTATTTAAATAGAAATGGCTCCTCCCAACAATAGGAATGGATTTTGGCGAAGAAGTATTTCTTGTCCTATGCTTCCCATTCATCTAGGATTTCCCCTATTGCTAAATAATTAGCAACATGCACATACTGTGGGGCATTCTACAAACAACAAAGACTCTTCAGAAATCTACCACCTGGAGGAGTGAGTCATGAGCTATGGTAACTGAGAGATGATCTCAAGTACTACATTCTCTACTCCCCTTCCTTGTCTCTTTGATTTCCCTGAAGATTGAATTCCCGAGCAGAGGAACCCACTGATAAGCCTTGCCTTAGCATTCGCTTGGTTAAACGGTAATTTTAAGGTAGAGTGGTCTCTGTAAATATATTAATGATTTAATTCCTATCAAGTAAGCTCGGAATTTGTCCAATGGCTTTACTATTGCTAATAGCTTCATTTTCCTGTGGTTGCATAATTCTTCAGCCATTCGTAATCTTTCCTCTCGTGACATAATGCAACCAAGGCTTCCATCTTCCTCTTTACTCAAGAACCGCCCCGAGCAGTACACTACTAAAGATCACACATTACTTCAAAGGGGAGCCGCCACTGGGTGCTCACTCATAGCAAAGTGGGTCGTACTCAGTCCTTCAAGCTCACTTGGAACCTATCATCCCAAAAAAATTTGGAGTCCTTTCCAAAGAAATTCTCATAGAGGGTTTTGTAATTCCTTGAGAAGTCCCACAAACCTCCTATGTCAAAGATGGCCAAGGAACCGCTCACCGCCTCGACACTGCGGGAGTGTGCGCTGGAACAAACTCAACTTTGGCCTTATCGACCTCAATTCCCTTGTTGGAGATGACATGCCCAAGGACAATTCCTTGATTCACCATAAAATGGCATTTTTCCTTGTTAAACACTAAGTTTTTTTCAATGCATCTATGGAGAATAGCCAAGGTCGGGCTAAGCACTCTCATAAAGTACCTCCCATATATGGTGATATCATCCATATATACTTCCATAATGCACTCCACCATATCATCAAAATACTGAGCATACATCTTGAACGTGGTAGGTGCATTCTAGAGCTAAAAAGGCATTCTCCTTATAGGCATAAGTCCTAAGCCGGACAGTGAAGGTGGTTTTCTCATCTTATGTCTTGAATCTTATTTGAAAGTATCCAAAATACGATCTAAAAAAACAATAAATGGATGTTTAGAAACTCCCTCTCAAGAAGGATCAACAGCAAAGGAAGTGGTCCTTCCTGTTTACTCGCATTTAGTCTTCAGAATCTATACACACCCTCCAACTCGTGGTAAGGCGGGTAGGCACATCTTCCCTTTTCATTTTGTGCACAGTCACCCCCTCTTCTCGCACAACTTTGTAGGCTTACCTGGGTGGACTATCGTAACAGGTAAAATAATGCCACCTACAACAACTTCACAAAGATTTCAAAGACGCATCACTCCTCAGATATGAGGGTCTGAACTGCCTTCAGGTTGTCTCACTAG
The DNA here is from genome assembly GCA_016808115.1 of Tetrastigma voinierianum. Taxonomy (NCBI): domain Eukaryota; kingdom Viridiplantae; phylum Streptophyta; class Magnoliopsida; order Vitales; family Vitaceae; genus Tetrastigma; species Tetrastigma voinierianum. The sequence continues at coordinate 106,498 of JAEQBH010003675.1, read as the reverse complement.
CTTAGCTTCATCCTCCATGTAAATGTGATGAGTGCAAACCAAAGGGCTAATCCCCTTTAAATATGATATTTGCCATCCAATGGCCTGTTTGCACTTCCTGAGGGTTCCAAGCAAACTGTCCTCCTGTGAGGCATTCAAAGATGAGGAATGACAATGGTGGCACACACCTTCCCCTCTAAATATGCATATTTCAGTTCTGTGGGGAGGGGCTTAAGATCAAGCTTTTGGGATTCTTTATCTTCAAGCACCACCCTATCCTCCCCAACCAACAAGGGGAGAATTTCTTCTCTCTTTTTCCAAGAGCCATGCATAGTAAAGAATTCTGAGGTTTCATTTGGATCTTTAGAAAACTCTACCAATTCCTCTATTAAATCATCCTACAGTTGCTGCTCCTGGGACTATTCATCCACACTGGTTTCAATAAGACATATCTCTTTTCTGACCTCTTCCTATAGTGCACATGCTGCCAGTGGAAAGATATTGAGTTCCAAATGTCATATTCCCAAATGTAAGCTACATTACCCCATTCTCAAAAATTTATGATTGTGATTTGAGGTAGCCAAAATGGCCTACCAAGGATGATACACATAATTGGCTCCTACACACTGCTCAATATCGAGACAACGGTTCCACTGGTAGTAGAATTTATCTACTTACACTAAAACATCTTCGATGGTGCCCTTGGGAATTTTCAACACTTGTTTGCTAGAGATAATGTGATAGGCAGTAGGCTTCAATTCTCCTAAATTCTAATCGTCAGAACGAGTAGGTAAATGTGCCGATACTCAGCCTCTAAATCTAGTAATGCCTTTTTCACAATAAATTCTCCAATATCCACTCGGGGCCAATAGGGACACCCGGGTTCTCAGATTACTCCGTGAGTTTTGCATTGGATGGTGACACTCACTGCTTTGTTAAGTTTTGTCGAGAGTCTAACCCTTCTTTTCACTATGCATACTGTAAGTCTTTAAAACTTGGCATATGTCAAGACTTGCTTAATCATGTCTAAAAGAGGAATGTCACTTTCACTTTTACCTTAACACTTCAAGAATCCTCATCAAGGTTTCTCACCTTCTTTTCATTTATGTCATAAAATATAGAGGCATGTTTTCCTCTTCATCATATCTTCTAATCATAATCTTTCCGCTCATCTTCTTTATCTTCTTTAGCTTTCATCAAGCTTAATTTAGGCGTAATCGTTGATAAACTTTACCACTTCACAAAGTGATAACTCCGGCTTACTTCCATCCATAGTAGAGGCTCACTGCAGAGGGTAATTTGATAACCCCTGTGGTTTGATGTGTTTGTGAAGGAATGCCATTTTCCTATACTTGTTGTTGGTTGGTTAGCCTGGAAATTGAATACTGCAGGTTGTCAAATTTTTGAGCAATTTCGCTCTGGAACCCATCTAATCTCTTATTCAAGGTGTTCTCCATAGTGTCAACCCTCTGATTTAACTACACATTCACTTCTTTCTGCTCCTCTACAAAGTTACCCACCACTTTGCTCAAATTTAGGATGGCTTGTTCAACTAGAGAAGTTGATTGTGGTTGTGATGGCTGAGAAGGAAGACATTATGGAGGAGCATGAGTATACTATGAGGGTTTTGCCTGTGAGAGGTTTGGGGTGATTTCTCTAATCAGGCTGTAGGTGTTGCCATATGGTGCATTAGTTGGTGGTTTGAATTGACCAACAACATTAGCTTGTTCCACTAACATCTCCCTCATTGCTAGAACAGTTGAACATTATTCTCCCAGATGCTTAGTAGACTAACAAATGAAACATGACTTGTTTGGCACAAGAGTCTCGCCACCGTCGCACTCATGTTGGTTTCTCATTTCAGCTCTCGTAACCTTCTAGCCAAGGCTGAAAGTCTGCCTTCATGTCTGTCCTCCTGGAAGGAACACACATGCCACCTCGTGTTATGGGCTGAGGGCCCTCATTCTTCATCTCCCTGGGTTAGGCCCATCCTAACCCTTTGAAGCCACATATACCCCGTAAAATCCAAAGCCTCCTTTGGATTTTTGCTCAAGAAATCTCCTCCACACATAGTCTCCAGCAATTGCTTCATGGAAAGAGAAATACCATCATAAAAATAGCTGACTAGCAGCCAAGTGTCAAACCTATGGTAAGGATAGGCATCGAGTGCTTCCATATATCTTTCCCAACATGCATAGAATTTTTCGCCATTACCCGAAGGAAGAAATCGTCTCTTCAAGTCGTCATTCTTTGAGTGAGAAGAACTCATCAAAAATTCAGCCTACATCTCAGTCCAGTTTCGGATGGTCCTTGGCCTCAAGGAGTTGAGCCAAATCTTGGCTTCATCCTTCAATGTGAAAGGAAAAAGCTTAAGCCTCATTAAGTCCATAGTGGTCCTTGAAGGTGTTGCAAACTCCTCCTCACCCCTTCGATATGTGTATAGGGTTCTCACTCCATACCATGAAAATGGGAAGAAGTGGCACAAGGTAAGGCCTAGCAACCATTTCCTTAGTTGGAGGTACAATGCAGGAGGGTGCACTCAGTCGTGGAGGGTGTATGTGGTCCTCGCGGACTCGGGCCGTATCAGGTTCCCTGGCCCACCCGTCACTCTACTACTCTTCATGGGGTTCCATTGATCAAAATTCAGCCTCACTATAGAATATGTTTCGTGATTCCCGGTGGTTCGATACGATTAACTAATCATTTTGAATTCCTTAAACCACTGTAACATAAACTCCTACATGAAAAAACGTGACAACACCAGTTAGAAACACAATTTCACAAAAGTGGTTAATGTTAGTTAAGAAAAATAAAAAAAAATATGAATAGTATATGAATATCAAGTAACCTAGCAGTAAACTGCTAGAAGGAATGAAAAGAGAAAAGAAATTCACCAGAACTTGTGATGAGGATCACAAGTGTTCAGTATGGTCTGTCATTTGCACTAAGGCACCATTCCCGACAACGACGCCATTTGATTTGTGGTTTACTCGTATGTGAGTCTACTGTTTCCTTCAGGGTTATATAGACTAAAACCTTCAAATTAGCGAAAGCTACAAGAGCCGCATAAACTCTCTCACAGATCTTTGTCAACTTGGAATTACTTGGATATAACTGATAAAATGACTTTATATGCTTAATTTGAAAATGGTTTTAATCTAAGACACTGCAAGTGCACAGATCTTACAAGTAGTAAAATGGATGTAAGTCTAGATATCATTCCCATAGGGATTGACAAAAATATGAAATTCAATTGCCCCAACTACTCAAGATCCATACTATCTTAATCTCTTAACACATATAAATGAATCATTATCCTAGAAATATCTTTTAAAATCAATTTCAAAATCTAATTTAACAAAATAATGAACAAACAAAAAATTATAAAATTAAAGAATGGACTAATCGCCCTGGAAGAACACTAAAAAAAGGGAATATTGTGAACAAATAATCTCGCATAATAAAATATGGTACTGCTCGCTCTCCTCGGATATAGATTTGTTAAGATCCTCATTCAAGAAAATGGATCTCTCCATACTTCACTGATTAGATATCCTTACTTCTTTTGAAGACAAAGATCTAACCAACTACTTGTAATTTTGCTCATTCTTCTCAAGATCTGGGTATTTTTCTTTCTCAATACTTCATACCTATGTCAAGACTGGCAGATGCTCACTAACCCAAGACAAGGTCGCTGCAAACTCTACAAATCTTGATCGATAGCTCATCCATGTAATATAATGGTTATTTCCTTTCCTTGATTGTGATTCCTTTGCTAACATGTCTGTGATTTTTTCCAAAGATTAATGGTGAAATTCTAATCATTCAAATCTGATAATCGATCCTTCCTACTTCAATTACGAAAGTAAATGGGTATTTATCAAGAGGAACTCAGAGCTCATTAGTTCGGCCAATGATAGTCTAACATACACACCCAGTGGGAATATTCCTAACTCCCAGAAATTCCATCTCGTGTCACCCGTAGGCCTCTGAAATCGTAGACAGGTTCCAACACGAAGTGTATTCGATGTTATTATTGAGAACAAGATTTATGACAATATCAACTAAATAAATCTCAACCTATATAATTTCTTTTTTTTTTATTTGTGCAGGAAAGATCAGAGCTGACACAATCAATTAGCTAGTTTGCTTTCCGGCAAGTCACATTAATTGATAATGGAGCATCGATCAATTACACTCACCGTAATTGTAAGAAATCAAAATAAAATAAAATCTAGAAAATTGTCTAAATTCTCATTTCCATTGTAGTTACAAAGAGAATAAGGAAAATTTTAATCTAGGGGTCAACATTCCAATGCATTGATGGTTCAAAACTTAAAAAGAAAAGAAAAAGAAAAGAAAAATCTACTCTTAAAATATACAATGGGCTCTTTCTTCTTCCTCAAGTTCTGGACTCCAAAAAAAATGGAAAAGTTCCAAAGTAAAGTTCCGTTCCTCTTTTTTCTTTTAAAGCTACATGTGTCAATTTATAAGTTCCAAAATTAGGCCTAAATTCCAAAGCTCTAGGTTAAATTCCTTAAAGAAAGGCCTGGGGTCGTTTATTTCAGTTGCGACTCAAATGGAGTCGCGACTGGATTATCTCATCCTGTCTGTTGTCAAGTCATGACTCAGATACGTGTCGCAACGCCTATTCCTTTGTTCTGCACTTGTTGAGCTGCGCACCTAACATCTTCTCGCTCTGACTAGATTTCTCATGAAATGCCTTGGATTCATGGTCGCGACCTTGTTGACTTAATTGTTTTCCGGAGTTGACGTCGTGACCACAGTCCCACGTCACAACCTAGTTCTTTTTTGCCTTCCTCACAGATTCTCGTGTCGCGACCTTAATTTTAGGTCACACTACATTCACGCTTGGCACTTTTAGTTCCCAGTCATGACTTCTTTTCTCGTCACACTCTCTTGTTTGATCTTCTGTCCTCATGCATGTTGCTTGTCATGACTTCAATATGAGGTTACGACTAAGTAATTTCTCTTATCACAGCATTTCCGATCGCGACCTCAAAAGCACGTCGTGACCTCTTTGTTACCTTGCTACCCTTGTCTTACTGCTATATACTTAGTCACACACCTATCATCTTTGTGGCACTTCATCCTCATCAAGATCAATTTGGTCATAATCGGTTAAACTTGGTCATAATTCTCAATTGATATTCTCGTTTCCTTCGTCGCAACCCCAATTTTTTAGTTGCAACCATTTTCCTTACTCCAACCTCTATTTCTGATCGCGACCTCATGGTTGCTCTTTTTCTTATAGGTTTATGTCCTAGTTGCTTAAATGTAGTTGTGACCTGAATGATTGGTCACGACCTCCCTTTGGTTCTTCAACTTACATTTAGTCGCAACCTGAAAACCTCCATGTAGAGACTCCCAAATAGCTCCTTCCTCCCTTCATGTCGTTAACCTAAAAGCACGCTGCACTTTTGAGCTGAGTGTTCCATTTAAGGACTAGTCACAACCTCAGTTTTCCTATAAAGACTTATCCGTGGCTTCACTCTAACTGATCAACGCTATACCTCAAGTTTGTTATGTTGCAATTTACATTGGTTCCATTTAGCCGCTGACCTTCATTGGTGTCGCTAATTCCCGGGACTTTCCTTGAATTTCTTTCGTCTAAGCTTACCTTTCCTCGGGTCGCAATGTTCTTGTTGGGTGCCGGTATTTCTGGTCACAACCTTAATTTCTTGTCACGACTTAGTTTAACGCAGCCTTCCATTCTCCCTCAAGATTAGTCTGCGGTGTTGGGACTTAGAAATAAATCGACTGAAGGCTTTCTCAAGCCGCGATTTCATTTTATGCGCGACCTCATCCTCGTATTAGACTAGTTTCTTCTGTCTTTGGGCTTTTGCACTCGTTGTAATTTCCTGCAAAATAAAATTTGAGTAAAATATCCATGTTTCTGCATATTAATCAACATTCATATTGTAATATAAATTAGAAAAATGGATTAAAAATCCAATGAGTTTCTGACTCATCAAATTCCCCCAAACTTAAAATTTTCTCATTCCTAAGCAAAGAAAGAAAGAATCTGCTTTGTCCTCAAATAATGGAGCTTTATTTTTAAGGACATTTTTCTGATTTGAACTACATTCTTCCTTTTCCACCATTTGACTTTGAACAAGAAGGTCATAGTGATATCTCAAATTCATTTCATTAATTGGAGAAAAGGAATGTGTTTTCAACCTCCATCACAAATAAGCTGATGAAATTTGCATGTAAACAGACCAGTCAATAAAATCTTGTTCCGTGAGTGTGTAGGCTCCTCTTTCCTATTCATCTCTTTTCAGAAATTAGTTAATCTTCCTGGAATTCTCCTTAGAAATCCAATTCTAAGTCCTATAGGCTTTGTTTTTCTGGTATTGTTCTCCCATCAATGTAAGTAAACCCAACCTTCAAGATCAAAAAGGTCTTTCGGGCTTGTAAATGTTAGGCTTCAGGTAATCGGGTAGATAAATGAAAATTTTAGGATGCAACCATCAGATTCCATTCTTCTCTCGTATAATGGCCTCATCTTTCATCCTTTCTTCCTCTTAATGTAAATCCTCCACCTTCAACTTATCAGCTCAGTTCCTTTTACATTAGAACTCCTCAGTTCAAAGAATTGAAATAGTGCAATTTTTCTTCTTAGCTTTCTATCACTTCTTAGAGAACTCTTTGGGCAAGCAACTCTATACCAGTTTGCATTGGGGTACTAGGTGTTGAAACAACCTCAATAACTTAATTGTTCAAGAGAGATAGGCCACAAGACAAAACTTATTCCTTTTTCAATTTCTTCTTTATCTACAGTTCTTCAATTTATTTTTCCTCCTTCATCTTTGTAATCCAAAAGAAATATATTCCCCCAAACTTGTTCCTTTCTGCACAGTAAACCTTCATGTTCTGAAAACTAGGTAATTTTTGAGGTTCTTTATGTGGTATTAATTCTAAGAAGGGAATTAAGGTCTTCAGTTGTTGCTATTTGAAGAAATTAGTCTTTAGGCTCAATCATGGAACTAGAGTGTATGCATTTGCATATAATGATGGTAGGCTTGAAAAGGTTCAAACTTCCAAGGATGGCCTCTATCAGTTCTTGTTAGTTGTTTCTGCCTAGGATTTCGCCTCAACCAATAATTCAATGTTCTAAGACCTTATGCTTGAATTTGGATTGTTCTTAAGATGTCTTAATCCCTCTTAAAGTATTAATTTCTGCATCAGGCATAATTTTTCCAAGATTTGTGACTTAGTTGTTTATACTCAAAATTCAATTCATTTTATTTGCTCTTTCAATCATGTATTTTTCCGATTCCACTCTGTTCCGATTCAAACTAAAACTGCAACCTCTTATTCAGGTTCCATGACTTATGCTCTAACCTTTCTCAAAGCATTGTTCTGGGCCTAATGTTAACCAGACCAAAACACCTCCTAGAAATAATCATTTTCAATATTGGTTTTGGCCTAATATACTGCAAGTATGCACAGGTCGACAAGTAATAAATTGGATTTAAGTCCAGATATCGATCCTGGCAGAGATTCAGACTCGATCAACTACCTCACTACTCGCTCCATACTATTTGACTATAAATGATATTGAATCCAAATTTAAGAAGCTAGAAATTATACTAACATTTAGGAAGTTAAAATGAGCAATCAAATAAACTGAATATAAAGAATAAAGAATAAAGAATGTTAAGAAAACAAATAGAAACTGAATAATTATCTTCGTGAGGGACATCAAGTATTAATGCTATTGTGAAGTATCAATTCGTAGTTAAGACTGAGTAAACTTGAATATTTAGATTTTAAAATCTGGCCCAAGTAGCAAAGAAAGCTCGATCTCTCCACACTCCACATTTCCCATTATCTAATTTTTCCTTATTCTTTCAAGACAGGAATGAGATAACTACTTTTAAAAAGACTTCCTTAATCGGGTATTTTTCTTTGCAAGACTTCATACCCATTTTATGGATCAGAACCTTAGCTCCTGCTATCGGGCCGCCAAGGATATACAACTCTAGGATGCTTCAAATTAGAATAGATCATCCTCTCCTTGATTAGAACTCAGCCACTTCGGATCGGCCTCACTATTCGAATTGAGGTGAACTTTGTTTGTTTAAATTGATAACTCATTCAACCCTTTGTTCGATTTCAAGTGAGTAGTTATATTTATCAAGTAACTTGCAAAAAGCTCATTAGATCTTAAATAGCAGGTTAATATACCTTCAAGCAATTGTTCATAACTCTTAGGATCATTTTCTCCTCGTGTCTCTCAGAGGGCTTCCTTGAAATCGCAGCAATGAAACAAATCTTTATAACGGTATGAAACTGATATTCAAATCAAAACAAGAACCCAATACAAGAAGTAAATTCATAAACTGAAATTCAAGAGCTGCTGGAAACGACTACAGGAAAGATAATTTCTGACTATAGCATTCACTTAATGGAAGCTGGATTCCTTAATTACTGAATTACACCCAATAGCATTCCTCTGATCATAAGAATAATCAAGAATGAATCGGGAAATTTTAATTCCAAATTGTCTCAACTTCAAAGAGATTCCAGTAGTAATTTGAAAAGAACGAATTCATCTCACCAAGCTCAAACATAATATCCAATTCTTAAAATAAAATCGAAACTAGAACCATAAATCTAATCTAATTCTAAATTCATCAACATTGAAAAGAAAAACTAAAAAAAGAAATGAGCCTCACTACCTAGATCTCTGGCTCAGGTCGCTAAGCTACCTTACGAGCTAGGTAGTCACAGATTTATAGGGTTTCTCACTGGCTCCTAATCCCAATGCATCCTCACGTGGATTTCGTAGAGGTCCGCCCAATTCCACTGCCTCAAGTCGCGACCTCAAACCTTGGTTTACGACATTATCCATGTCACGACATCATCCTATGTCATACATCGACTCTAAAGTTTCGTAGCCGTGAATCGATCGCTCGGCGTCACAACACGAGCCATTCCCTTTGCTATGTTTCGCTTGATCGCTTGTGATGTCGTGACATCATTGTCTTGTCGCGACCTCAGCTCAAGTCTTCTGCAGCATTCTACTTGTCTTCGGATGTCGCGACATCAATCTCTTGTCGCGACATCAGCTTAAGGATCTGCAGTGTTTCGCACCGGTTTCTCGCGATGTCGCGGATAAAGAATATGTCGGCCGTGATATCAACTCGACATCGCGATACTTCAATTCGTCGCTTACTTGCATCTTTCCACTGATTAGTTCATGTCGCGACATCAATCTCTTTGTCGCGACTCCTGTTCTCCATGACTCGCAGCTTCAATCGGTTTTCGGCGATGTCGCGACATCAATATGCTGTCGTGGATATCAACTGACATCGTGATACTCAATCTTGTCGCCACTCGTGATCTTCCATCGATCAGCCCGCGTCGCGACATCAATCTCTCACGCGACATCACCCATGGCCTCCCGCAGCTCACTTGAGGGTTCCCCGCTGTCTCGACATCAATATTCCTAATGCGACCACTTCCATGACCGCACTTCAACTAGGTTCTTGACGTCGCACATCAATCCCACGTCTGGGTCAGCCTGGCTTTGCCACCTCTAACCGAGCGTGCCCCACGCCGCGACTCCGATCTCACGTCGTGACAACAGCTTATGCTTCTGGAGGCCTCACTTGCCGGCTCGGCACAAGTGACTTCAAATTGTCACGACACGCCTTCGCTAACTCAGCTCATCCTTCCAAACATGTCATAACGTCAAGTCGATTCTCTTGTCACGACTTCATCTCTTTGTCGCGACATATCGAACTTTTGTCGCAGATTACTATGTCAAGCCGCGACATCACTTCTTATGTTTCGCTCGCCCCGCCTTCCTATCTTAGATCCCCCCGCGACTTGTATCAAATTCTTCACTTTTTCCTGGAGCAGTCGCACTCAGAATCGATCGTGGTAAACTCCCAAATCAGCATACATTAGTTAGCACTGCCTTTATTTCTACTCCGCTATTCTCGCATTTCTATTCCGCCGCCATCGCATTTTCCATTGCATTTTCTTCTTTCTTTATACTTCCCAAATAACAAATTTGTTGGAGTTTCTTCATATTTCGCATCTTAATTATTCCTTTTAATATAAAACTCAACAGAAATGGACTAAATATAGATGACTTTAAGCTCATCAAACTCCCTGGGGTCCAAAGTTTTGTCATTCCCGCTAAAGAAAAAGAAAGAATTTATTATTCTCGAATAAAATAAAGAAAATTTTAAGGACATTTTTCTCGATTTGTTCTCAAGAAGGGCATTCAATTTAATTGAAATAAAGGTATGCATTATTTTCAGACATCTAGCTTCAAGTCCAGCTTCAAGGTTGGTTTATACTCTTTATACTATACAAACTAAATCATGAAATTGTTTTACAAATAACATAATCATCGGATCCCGTTGAATAATAGATTATTTTCCCTTTCTCTTTTCATAACGAATACGAACTCCCTAAAGTCCTTCACAGCTTTTGATTGCTTTTATATTTCCAAATTCCATAGGTTTGTTTTTCATTGATCTCTACTAATGTGATTTCAGCTTTCAAGATCAATCAGTCTTTCGGCTTATACCACATGCCTCCGGTAATGGGTAGATGGAAGAATTCTTGCAGTTAAGATTACCCCAACCCTTTCCTTCCTGCTCTTTCTTCCTCAGAGTTTCTCTAATAAACTCCCCTAAACTTCATGTTTGGGACATCTCTTTGATTTCTTCTAACTAGAATTGTACGCCTTTATTTCTCACTTGTAATTCCACCTGTGAAATTTCTTGTTTGTCAACAAATAAAGGATAGTGCAATGTTTTAAATCTCTTTGTGCTTTCAATACTTTAGCAACCACAGTCCCATACCGCATACATTAGGTACTAGGTGCTGAAACACCCTTAAGAACTTAATTGTTCAAGAGAGTTAGCCACAAGATAAAACTATCCCTATGTCATTTTTCATTGCATTTTCCTATTTTGCCTTTTCTTTTCATTCCCTTTGAGTTCTCAAAACATATACTTCAAACTTCAGTTCTTCTTCCTCTTGAATCTTCTAGGTAATCATAGGTTCTTTATCAAGGATTGATTTCTGAGAATGGGTCGGGGCTTCATTGTTATTTTGAATAATAAGCCTTGTCGCTCAATTTCTGAACTACGTGATATGCAAAGAAGATAAGGAGTAGGGACGTTAAATGGCTCAAATTCATCCAAGAATGGCTCGTATCATCTCTTGCTCACCAGACACTCTAGGATTTCGCTTCTCAACCAATAATCTAACAAATTCTAGAATTTGGTTTGAACAGTTGTGACTAACCATAGGAGTATTCGAATCTACTTTGTTGTCGAGCATTTTAAATTAATTGATATTCAATGTGTTCCTCGACTTAATGCTCATACTACAAATCAAAAATATGTTTTCTATTCTTCCATTGCATTACCTTTCACCTGGACTTATCATTAGACTTTAAGTAACTTTTTGAACCTTGTGTTTCAATCAAACCCGTATTCATTCGAATTCCTTATTCTACATTTCCCCAGATCATTCCTAATCTAACTCGCTTCCATTCAATTCAGCCTATCAGATCTCAGTTACTTTCTATTCCCGAACTAATTTCTACTTTAATTTCCTAATCATGCAACTACAGCGAACACAATATCAATCAAACAAATTCAAAATAGCACATAAATAATTAAATTTAATTTCTATTTTATTATCGATTCAATTGCAGCAATTGGATACACAGTATGGGATAAGGATGGTAATGAAAGTTAGGCAGGAGAAGGTTTATTTTTTCTTTTCAAAATAACAGAGCAAAAGATGCTCTGGGATTCAGTTCCAATGTACCTAACGGGTCGGGAATCGTGAATTTTCCTTCTCTTCTCGGGGTTTCTCCATTTGTTCTTCAAATTTAAAATCATTAGAGAGATCAACCTTTTGTCTCAACTCCATCCTGCCTCTCCCAAGCCACTTCATTGTATTCTCCTCCATTCTCACTATAAAACTCAGGAATTTGGCAAGATTGTTGTTAATCAAAGGCTCCAAGTTTTCACGCCATTCTTTTCATCAGAGGATTCAGATTCGCTTTTGTCTCATCATCCAATCTATTCTAAATCTTCTCAGAGATCATAAAAATCAATCCTTTGATTTGCTCCTCACCTACTGCTCAGATCTCTTTTCTTTTATCACTTTTAAGAGTCGAATAATCGTCAAATCGGGTTGTTATAAAAGGCTTCATGGGATCGTAGCTCGAGTTTCGTAGTGACAGATCTCTTTTCCTTCATTTCCCTTTCTCTTAAACTCTTCCTCTTGCCGCTCCAAAATTCCTTCCCATCCTGTTCCTTTCCTGTCTACTCTTCTTCCCACTCACGTTTCTCTTCGCCGTGAGTCTACCCCATGCTCCTTTTCTTTCTATTTAGCTCTTTCCTCCCACCGATCTCTTCTTTTCAATTCTTTTCATAAATGCTTTCCGACCCCGTCGTAGCTTCCACTCCTTCCTCTCTTTCATCTATTCTCTTCTCTTCTCTCGTATGGCACGAGAGCCCCAAAGATCGACCTGCTCTCTCAGGCTCCTCGAGCTCCATGTCAAGGTTTCGCTTTGCACAGGTGAGGAGAACCGGCTAAGGGATGGAGTAAAGTCTTATCACTGCCTTCATCTTGCCTCGTTGTCCGCAAACATATAATCATTGTCGGGGCGTGAGCTCTCTGGTTCTCCGTCTCGATCGCAACCTCCGAGTCCCTTTCTCGGCCCTTCACTGACTTCATCTCTCGCTCTTCACCAAAAGATTCCCTTTTCTTCTCAAGCTGTCCTTTGCTAACTCCTCACGAAGGAGTGGTGGCTCGGTATTTCTTCTTCTCGATTCCTGTTCCTTTTCTACTCCCAGCCTTCAAGTACAGAACAAGGATTGTGGTCATGAGGAATAAGACTTTTGTTCCTTCCATATGATACTCCCATGATGGAATTCTATGACAACTCCTATATTGATCTTCAGACCTTAGGACGCATACAAGAACACAACTTCTTGTTCTCTCATTGTGCACACATGTTTTGTTGGAACCAAAACAGAAGCCAGGAAATAAAACCATACCTTAGCCTCTTCAGTAAGGCTTCTGCTCAATGTTCTCATTCCTTCCTCCTCGGTTTAAATCGGCACTCATCAAGAGCGAGCTTCTCAGCACCTAAAACTGCCTGGGCCACACTTGAGCCATGTCATGGCACTCAAGCATGCCATAGGCCCGTTGATGGCCTTAGCTTCATATGAAACCTTGCATTCTCTAACATAAAACCGCTCCATCCTTCCTTCCTACCAAATTTGAATAAAACTCCTCTTACCAGTGGCTGTACACTCCTGATTTTTGGTGCAAGCAGAGGCTCTCCCATCCTCCCATTTCCATCTCCTTGGAAAGGATAAATGTGGTTTTTGAATCTCCTCTCTGCGATAAACCCCTGTTAGCATAATATTTCCACTGAGTACGCTTCACCCCGACACCTAAATCTTCTACTCTTCTTTCTCTTCTCTCATCCTTCCCCTCTCCCGCATTTTCGAGAAGTCACGGAGCTTCGCGCTTCTCGATGGCACCTCTCCCCGCTGCTCTTCCCGACGACCTCATCTAACCATTCCTTTCTCTTGGCGAGTTTCTTCTTCCGGTTGTTCATGTTCCCTCATAATCTCGTCTAGGTTAGGGATTAGGTTGGGAATTTCAGCCATTGGAAACGGAAGACAAACTTTTCATGTATGTCTGGAAGGCTAGGTTTCAGGGTCGAGATTCAAGGAGGAAGCAAAGGAATAGCTATGTAATGGAGGAATGAAAGTTTCAATAGCTTGCAATTCAATCAATGTTTGTGGGCTAATTAATGCTTCATTAAAAATACGCGATTTCACTTGGGGTTTTTTTTATTTGAGGTCATTGAATTTAGGGCTTTTAAAGTGAAAGAGCTGGCACTGTTGCATGCCGCGACACACTTAGATGTCATGACAATACAAGGTTTTCTAGAATAGTTTGATGTTACACATCCTTTTTCATTTTGAAATCCTAATTTTCTGTCGTAAATTGACACAGCAGCCGCTACCCACAGCAGGTCGCGACATATACCTTCTTCCTTCAATACTCACTTAAAGGTTTTCAAAATAGTCACGACATCAATGTTTTGTCGCGACATCACTTATGTCGCGACATAACCTTTCTGTCGCGACCTAGGCCCTTAACTCAATTACCTCAAGAACCTTACTTCTGGCATCTCCAAGCAAAGATTTAACAAACAATTCAAGTATATTTACAGAATCAGGTTAGGGTTAAGGTTACTCCCTTCTCATGTCAGGCTCTCTCGCAAGTCACTGAAATGTTCCCGTGATCGCTTCTGCCATTCATGTCCTTGAACCTGCGTGCTTCATCGCAATATCCAAGAAAATCTACCAATTACACCTACTTTCTAAAAATTCAATTCCATTCTTATAAAAACAATTCTGACCTAATTTACAACTAAAGAAAAATAATTCAAAACTTAAAACCAGAAATTAAATCCCATGGGTCATTTCTCCCATTAGTCATTTCAGCCAGTCCCAAATTAGACTCATTTTGCCAGGTACTTTTCTCTTTTCCCTCAAGAACCGCTTGGAGTTCTTCATTTTCCTCTCCCCGGCTTTCTAGATAATGCTTTAACCTGTCCATTGACCTTGAATTCTTGCCAAGAGCGGGCCTCGTTGTCACCGCCCAAATGTAGTATCGATACCACCGTGTATGGACCACCTAATCGATTTTACCTCTCGGAAACAATTTCATTTAGAATTAAAACAAAGCAGAATCCTATTCCTCTTCTCCTAACTCTCTTTCAAAATTCTCTGATCATGCCATTTCTTTGTCTTGTCTTCTTGTATATTCTAGCATTCATAGGCTTCATTTCGCCTGGGGCTCAGATACTTGGAGTAATCTTTCTTTCTCAAGTAGCCTTAAAATCTAAGTTTAATTTTTACGTCTACATTGCCTTGTATTTAATTCAAGAGGTAGATGACATGGTTTGCCAAAACAACTCAGATGGGGACATTCCAATGGGGTTTGTAATCATCTCGTAAGTCCCAAAGTGCATCATCAAGCCTCGAAGACCAATCCTTCCTACTGAGCGCTCACAGTCTTTTTCAAGTATTCTTCGATCTCCCGCTGGAAACGCTATTCATGTCCACGGGATGATAAGGTTAAACTCATTAGCATGCTTGATCTCCACTGCTTCATGAGTTTTGCAAAGATTTTGTTTGGTGTGGTTCCTACTACTAATGATAGTTCTGGTGTTCCAAATCTGCTCAAATATTCTTGGGTAAGAAACTACAAATCAGATACAAGAGATTCATTCTTCGATACATCGTCTACCCATTTGAACGTAATCTATCGCACAGTGATGTATAGGTTTCCAAATGATGGTGAAAGGGTCCTATAAAATCTATTCCCATACATTAAAAGTCTGTATCACCATAATATCTTTCGAGGGCATTTCTATCTCCAATGATATTTCCAATCCTCATCTATCACACAATTTAATCCTACTCAAGACAATCTCAAGATTACAATAAAATCCCGATCGAGTATCTTGTGAGCTGTTCTTTTCCAAAATGTCCCCATGGTGATGCATGGCATTCATTTTAAATGTTGCCTTGTTCACTTCTCTGGCACACATCTTCTTATTATCAAGTCAGCACCTCTTTGAATAATAGTGGGTCATCCCAAATATAATATCCATCGTCACCTGAGTTTCCTTCATGGTAGCTGAATCAAGGCATTACTCCACAAGCCGATAATTCACAATATCAGCATACCATGGAAGTTGGAATGAAACTCAACAATTGCTCATCCTGGAAGTTCTCTGCACATCACTTTTTCTTCTTCATCATCGCTTCTTTCTACTCTTGACAAGTGATCACCTATCACATTGTCACATCCCTTTTATCCTTGATTTCCAAATCAAACTCCCGCAAGAACAAAGAAAGCACCTACCTTATCAATCTTGGCTTAGCTTCCTTTTCGACATCAAGCATTTGATCATGTATGATCGTGAATTACCACATGATCCTAAAATGTATCACTTAAATTTCACACAAGCAAATACTATGGCTAGCATCCTTTCTCGCTTGTTGAGTAGTTCTCTCAAGCCATTGAAGGTCTTACTTGTAGCATAGTATATGGTCTCTGAATACTTTCTCTTTGCCCCCAACATACCCTAATAGCAAAATCATCGTACTACATTATTTCAAACCCCGATCCCCATTATGGTGCAAATGCAATATAGGAGTCTGTACTAATTTGATCTTTGATTTCACAAAGTATCCTTGCAGGAGTCATCAAATCGAACCTTGTATCTTTTCAAGAACGTGATAGTGGTCTAGCTATTTTTGAAAAGTCTTGATGAATCTCGTGGTAAAATCCAAAGATGCCTCCCAAGAAGCTTCTTACTCCTTTACTCGTAGTAGGTGCAAGAGTTTTGATAATGGATAATTTTGATCACAACTTCTAATTCAAAGAGCGTAAATTTTGGCGCCAAGAACACCATTCCGCTACCATAAAAATGGCATTTTTCCCAATTCAGTGCCATAAAGGTTTGTCTTGGCACTTGAAGCATCAAGCCTGCATTGTTTAAGCATTGATCAAAGTCGGATCCATACACAAGAAAGTCATCCATGAAAATTTCCATCACTTCTTCAACCAAATCCGGGGAATATGGACATCATACACTGAATGTAGTCGAGCATTACATAGCCCAAATGGCATCCTTCGAATGCAAAGGTACCCATAAGGGCATGTGAATGTGGTCTTCTCTTGATCCCCACAAGCATCTGATTGTATCCTCGACACCATCCGTAAAACAAAAGTGAGGGCGCCTCACACCTCGTCTTAACATCTGATCAATGAAGGGCAAAGGAAATGATCTTTTCCGCATCGGTTCGCCTTCGTAATCACGCATACCCTCCATCCCGCCACCGTCTTGTTGAATCAATTGCTTTTTCATTTCGATCACAGAAACTCCTTTGAACTACATGGATCGGGCTTTCACCAAGGACTGTCTGAAATAAAGATAGATAAAAAACTAAGATTCAAGAATTCGAAGTACCTCCTTTCCACTACTTCCCTTCATCACTGATTCGCCTTGGTGTTCCATGTATGGTTTTGAAGTTCTTATAGCAGAATCTTATGCATGCAAATTGGATGGACTGATACCTTTCAGCTCTTTCAATTGACTAGCTTAGCGATTCTTATGCTTCCTCAATATTTTCAGCAATTTTGTCTCATCATCACCGAGTCCGTCGAAATGATCACTCGTCTTTTTCTTCGGTAGTTCTAAGTACATACTTTAAATGTCAGTATGGCAATCCTTCAAAACTAGTCCTTCGTACTGGTTTCTTATTTAATTTCTCTTTTTCAATATTTTCCCTCGCATTATCGCTTTTTTGTTTTGCTTCAAGCTCAACATGCTTTCTATAGAATTAAGACTGTTGTATGGAAATTCGTAATAGACATTTTCAGTGATAATCGGAAACTCATCTCTTTTCATTGATAAAACTGGAGTGTTAAGTAATCATTGTTAACACTGATTGAGGTATAGACGAATCAGCTACATTTCGTAAATCTCCTTGTCTCGTTTCATATTTCTTTTCATACTTTTTATCAAGTTAAAAACAGCTGCTTCTTCTCCAACCTCAAGAACTCCTCAGACAATAACTGTATAAAACAAAGAGCTAGGAAATGGTCTCTCCCAATAGCAAGGGTACTTGAGAATCTTCTTCCATGTCCAGAATGATGAAATTCCACTGAAAACAAACTTCCCAATAAAGGACTAAGACATCTCTTCAATGACTCCTTCCAGCCTTTACCATCGATCTGTCTGTCATTTGAAGAGTAATGTGAAATGGGAGTAAGCTTCCCAAACTTAGCTTCTTGGCTGCGCAAAGAGGCATCACCAATACGAAGGCTCCCGAAATACAACAGAGAGCCTCTGGAATCCAATTCCTCCACACATAAGGAACGTGAGTCCCGGTCCCCACTCCACTCGGCAGTTCCTCTCGACACGTACTCTCGGGCAAGGTGAGATCTACTCATTCCTTCCTACTATTCTTCTTTCAAGCCCAAGATGTCCTTAAATTCCTGCACAGAGAGTGGCAGCATTTGAGTTACCATCAGTGGGAAAAGGCATACTTCATCTCCAGCCTCTTCTGGAAGGTTTTCAATAACCTGGTAAATCAGCTCCTCCATCCTCACTTCATACTTTGTGGAAATGACCATGCTGACTCTTGATAGTTCTTCCTTCTACTCTTTCTTTTCATTCAGCTCCCTCTTCCCTTTTCTGGTCTGCTACTTTTCAGATAAGGTCATCTTTCTTCATCTCTTCTCTAACTCCTTCCCACTCCTAGTCGCATACCATACCTTGCTCCTCCTCGTGTCACTGGGGAAGGTATCTTTCCTCCGGGGCTTTGCGTACTAGTACAACCGCCTTACTTCAGGTCTCCTGTGTTCTTCAAAGGATACTGCAGAAATTGGAAAGTTTGAGAATTGCAGCAGCTGCTTCCAATTTCAAGAACTTTGTTCATGGATAAACAACTCTTATTATCCCCAAGTGAACTGCAAAGATCCTGCTCTTCAAAGACGTCCTCCTCCCGACCTCGATATTCACTCGTGTTCATTCCTTGTCTACCGGAACCTCGTACGCTTGATAACCCCGTGGAGGGTCTCCGTCCATGCTCATTCAGGAAGCCCTCCACCATAAGAGAAATTCTCATGGTTCCTCATTATGATAATAAAGCCATGAGTTGGCATTGGGTTTGAAATGGTAAGCCTTTGCTCCACCCAAATAATTAACTCCTTCAAAGATCATAGAACTGTTCTCACTGTCTCCACCAAGACTCCCTTCCAATAATTCCTTCTTCAATTGCTCCTATTTCATGAGCAAGCAGGTGTCTTTCTTTCTTTGCTTGTCTTAACCCAGGCATACTTACATCCAACTCTGCTTCATGGTCACATCTCATTAGCTCCATGATCCCCTTCTCTTTCACTGCTTCCTCTTGAAAGCTCCTAAGGAGTTTTCTATATTACATTTGCCAAGTTCCTCAATCAAATTTCTTTGCCTCTTCAAGATCTTTCGCTTGAATGCTCCACACATGAAGCATCAATGATCCCTTTTGATATATCATTCAAAGTACGATATACAATGTCCATCCGAGCTCCCGATCTATCCATGCATTGACATCTTCAAGAACCGCTTGAATTCCTTTCCCTAGTTACATGTGCTTTCTCATCTTCCACTGAACACAATGATTTCCCTCCTTTCCGTACAGGTCGTGGGGAAAGAATCTTCCTACAGCCTCACTAACTCTCTCCCAAGCATCAATGCAATCCATATGGTAAAAGATTCACACTATGTAGTCAGATTCTTAGAGAGAATGGAATAGGTGCAAATATGACTTCTGTCTCACCCCATTCAATCCTTCACTCAGATACTATCCCGAGAACTTTCCTGTGTGCTCGCTTCACCCTCATGGGATGACCAAAGAACTGACGTCATTGACCATCAGACCGCTACCGGCTTCAGCTTCAAAATTATTAGCACTGCAACCGCAGTCATTCATCACGAGTATTCATCTTGTATAATTAATCTCTTAAGTCTCCATTGTATCACGACCGGAGGCCTTCTAAATTTTCCTTCTATATGTACTTTTAACCTGATCCCGCTTTCACGCTGCGGTTAAGTTTTTCTCGCTTGCCTTTCTCAAGCTTCCGAGTGTCCTCTATTTCCGTGTCACCGAATCGCATCGCAGCTCATTTCTATGCATTAAAATTTTGTCCTCAAAGCAAAACATACCCATTTAACGGGATTAGTCAAAACAATAAATATATTCAATGTGGTTTGTTAAAAGGTTAGTGGCTAAAATAACACCGCTTGAAAAGTGATTCGTACACGGTAGGTGAGCTTAATCAATAAAATTTGTATCCAGAGCTCTCCTGATCAATGAATAAGCCATCAAGAAGATAGTTTCTACTAGGCATTTAAATACGTGGATGGTTCTTCGTATAAAATGATTTGAATGAAATCAAACTGGTGAATTAAATTGGATTTGGGGTCATAAAATGTGGGAAGTGGAGGTTTGCAATCAAAATAAATAAAGAAAATAAGAAAACATCGTCAACAAAGCCAAGGTCCAGTTAACCGAGAGGTCCCAAGTTAATTTCTCGCTATGACAAGCAACCTATAGTCCATAACCGGATCTATGTTTCAACTAGCAACTACTCCTTGAAATAACTCATTTGAGTCATTGCTGTAGCATGCGCTTATGGCCCCTTGACTGCTTGAAACCTCAACATTCAATATCATCCTCGTAGGCTCGTGAAGACCATCTAAAGAATAACAAAGACATCTATCACTAATTATGCACTCAGATCCTAAAGCACGGAGTATTGGCCAAATCAATAACATTAAATGCTATGCAACCCTAATTTGAGAAACACTAACATATAAATATCATTTTAGAGGGGCTCAGAAGACTAATATCTAGCAACCACACAAGACATCTCTCACTCCAATATGCACCGGATTCTAAAGGCGGAGTATCACAACTAATAATATCCAATGTTACGCAACTATCACTTGAAACCCTAACCCTTAACCTACCTCATGGTTCGTGAAGATTCATCTTAAAGAACCACAAAGACATCTCTCTACCAATATGCACCGGATTCAAAGCATGGAGAGTATTGGCCTAAGAAAGTAAATCAAAAAGCTAAAAACCTAGAGTCAAGATCTGGGAAACCAAATGACAAACCTGGCCGCATGAAGCGTTGTGGAACCATCAAAGAATCTAAAGACCCTACCTCAAAGACTCCTTTTACTTCAAGAAGGAGAGTGGTTTTAGCCGCTCATCCTGCCGTCATCCTGCAGGGTGCTCGCAACCAAGAAAAGTGAGAGAAAGAGGAGAGAGAAGAGAGAAACTGAAAAGAAATGAAAGCCGCGCGAGATATTTTTTTTAAAGATTAAAAGGTTACTAAACTTATAAGGTATTTCTTATATAAATAACCCAAATGTATGAAAATACAAGAAAGCCTTAACAATTTGGCTAAGTAAAGGACAAGAGAGTAATGACACCAAAAAATTGAAGTCGGGTTACATTACTCATAAAAGCATGATATAAGGATTTCGCTATATGCTCAAAATTTCGCTAGGTAGCGAATCATTAGAGATAGCGAAATCATGAATTACAGTGTTGGCATTTCACAATAGGCAATTTCGCTAGCTTAGCGAAATTCCCTGTGAGGTGAAATGCATAATTTCGGTTAGAATATGGATATTTCAATAGCTAGCTAATTATTAAGAGATAGCGAAATTAAGAAAATTTCATTATCCACATGAATTTCTAGCCTAGCTTAAAAGTCCAGGTTTCTCCGCACATCGCTCCATCACACCGCTCTCGCCATTTCTCTTCCATTTTCTTCCTGCTTCATTTTCTTCTATTTTCTTCTCTTCTTTCCTTCTAGTCTCTGATCTACGATGTTGAGTTTGACTTTAATTCTTCATATTTGATCGACTCAACAATGTTTGCGTGATTAGTCGCAAAAATCAGAAATTTACAAATGTGATCATTAGAATAATAGGACCTTTAATATGTAAATTGGGTTAATTGTCAATTAGTACACACAAAGTACCAAAACCTATTAAAATAGGTTCAAAATAGCACTTTGGGTACCCAATCAAAAGCTATTTTTGTTCTTTTCTAAATGTCCAAATTAGTAATTTCTTCTTTCATTCTAATATTGATTTACTCAATTTTTTCGATCAACCTTAATCTACACACATAAAACTGTTAACTGCATCAAAACACTTCCTAGAAATAATCATTTTCAATATTGGTTTTAAGCCAATATACTGCAAGTGCACAGGTCGATAAGTAATAAATTGGATTTAAGTCCAGATATCGATCCCACAGAGATCTCAAGAATTCCGATCAACACTCCCGACTACTCAAGCCCATACTATTCGACTATAAATGATATTGAATCCACTTTGCTAGCTTAATATACTAACACGAGTATGCTAAATGAGCAATCAAATAAACCTAATATAAAGAACAAAGAATAAAGAATAGTTAAGAAATGAAATAGAAACTAATAATTATCTTCGCAGGACACATCAAGTATTAATGCTATTTGTGAAGTATCAATTCCCCGTAGTTAAGATCGACAAAACTTTTCAATATTTTAGATTTTAAACTGGCCCAAGGCGTTAGCAGTCGACTTCCACACCTACATTTCATTATCTAATTTTTCCCGATTCCTTTCAAGACAAGAATGAGATAACTACTTAAAAAGACTTTAATCGTATTTTTCTTGCAAGACTTCATACCCATCACGGATCAGAACCTTAGCCCTAAGTTATCGGTCAAGCAAGGATATACAACTTCCAGATGCTCTTCTCAAAATTGAATAGATCATCCTCTCCTTGATTAGAACCCCACCACGGATCGGGCCTCACTATTCGACCGAGTGTGAACTCTTTGTCTGCTTAAATTGATAACTCATTCAACTCTTGCTCGATTTCAAGTGAGAAGAGATTTTATCTATAACCATAAAGCTCAGTTAGATCTCAAATAGCAGGTTAATATACCTTCAAGCAATTGTTCATAACTCTTAGGACTGCCTTCTCTGTGTCACTTAGAGGGCCTCCTTGAAATCAGAGCAATGAAACAAATCTTATAACGGGTATAAGAAACTAATATTCAGATCGAAAACAGTAAACCCAACACAAGAAGTAAATTCATAAACTGAAATTCAAGAGCTGGAAACGATTACAGAAAGATAATTTCGACTATAGCATCTACTTAATGGAAGTCGGATTCCCCACCATCGACTACACCCAACAAAGATTCCTCCGATCATAAGAATAATCGCAAACGGAAACTGGAAATTCACCCCCGTAAATTGTCCAACTTCCAAAGATTCCGTAGTAATTTGTGCAAGAACGGGAATTCAGATTCAAATTTCAAGCTCAAACATAATATCCACTCCTAAAAATAAACGAAACTAGAACGATAAATCTAATCTAATCTCTAACTATCAACATTGGAAAAGAAAAAAACTAAAAATAAAAGAAAATGAGCTCTTCACTACCTGCACTCTCGTCCTGTGCGCCGCCGCCAAGCTACCTTTGGCGAATAGTCACAGACGATAGTGGTTTCTCACTGGGCCCTAATCCCAATGTATCCTCACCGTGGATTTCAGAGTGGTCTCCGCCTCCATCTACCGTCTGCCGCACCTCAAATCCTCTTTGTCACGATAACATTATCCATGTCATGACATCGATCCCATGTCACTATTACTGACTTAAAGCTCGCAACCGCGGAATCGATTGTCTCTCGGCGTCACGACATCGAGCCATTCTTTACATGTTTCGCTTGATCGTCATGATGTCGACATCATCATTCTGTCACTTCAGCTCCAAGTCTCTCGCAGCATTCTACTTATTCTGACGTCGCTACATCAACTTCCTGGGCCGTGACATCGCACTCTTTTGCTGGATCCGCAGTGCTCTTAATCGAGTTTTCATGATGTCGCGATATCACGTTGTCGGACATCAACCTGACACGTGATACTTCAATCTTCGCGCCACTTCTGCATCTTTCCATCGACGCCCTGGCTGTCGCGGCTATCAATCTCTTATCGCGACCTCACTTCATGACTCAGCTTCAACTTGGCTTCTGCGATGTCGATATCAATATGTTGTTGCGACATCAATCGGACATCGCGTGATACTTCAATCTTGCCGCCTACTTGCATCTTTCACTGATTACTCACGTCGCGACATCAATCTCTCGTCGCGACATCACCCATGGCTCAAGTAGCTTTCACTTGAGGGTTCCTGTTGTCTCGACATCAATATCTTGTCGCCAATTCTACTTGGGCGACTCGTACTTCAATCGTTCTATGTCATACATCAATCTCTACGTCGCGATACCAGCTTCATTTCTTTACAATTTTCAATCGAGCAAGTTTCATGTCGCGACTTCGATCTCAAGTCGCGATAAGCAACAGTTTGCGTTTCTAGAGGCTTCACTATTGCCAGACGCGATTTCGCCTCCTTCGTTGCGATAATATTTTCACACCCAAATTTTTATCTCTTCCAAATATGTTGGTAATCTTCTATGTTTATTCTCTTCTTTGTCATTACTTATCTTTGGTTTTCGTGGACAATCTCTTCATATTAAGTAGATATTTGCGTTGCTGGAGCATCACTTTATGTTTCGCTACCGCTTCCTATCTAGATCTCAAGCTGCGATTTCAGACAATTTCCTTCAATTTCCTGGATGTCGCAACACTGTGAATCGGATCAAACCCCAAAACTGCACATTAGTTAAACATTTTGCCTTTATTTCGTTTCCGTTATTTTCGCATTTCTATTCCGTCAAGCATCGTATTTTCCATTGCATTTTCTTTCTTTCTTTATACTTCCTGCAAATAATAAATTTGTTGAGTTTCTTCATATTTCAGATCTAATTATTCTTTCAATATAAAACTCAAATTTAAAATGGACTAAAAATAGATGACTTTTAAGCTCATCACCTAATTATTGTTTGTTGTGCCAATTTACAAATTAAGCTTGAATGTTTAACTCATTTCTTTCATAACAGCATGTGATGACACTACCAACATATCCAATCAATTCAGTTCATGAACCATTTCTCTATATTCCTACCTTCAGTCCTAAATCAACAATTTACCTAAATAACAATATTATCTACACTCCAACATTATTCAAATTTAAAAACTAATTATCGCTAATTAACTACTATCATTTATAGTAACAGGCAAAACACTTTCAATGAATCAAAAGAGTATTTATTAATGCTAATGAAAGATGACAATTATGAGATTACAAAGAGTGCTTATTTCTTTTATAGGCCTTGGGAGGTGGTATGACGTCGGAGGATCTACATCAAGGCTAGCTACTAGGATCAAATTTTGTGAAGGGCCATCTTTCGATCTTTTTCTCTTACCAAGAGGGGGTATTTCCTCTTGTTAAATATATATCGCTTGTCAACTCCATTGCAAGTGACGAGTGTTTTGCTTTAACCCCATCGTATTAATCGTCCTTTCCAATTCGAGATACACTTTAGTTTTGATAAGTTCCGTTGATCGTCCAGCCTCCACCATCTCTTTCCGTGCTAATTACTGTCTTCAAACCGTTTATCTCTCTCCTTCATCAACCCTCCCAAACTCTTGAATTGCTCCCTTCTATAGATATTTTGAAGGTCTCTATTTCTTCAACATATTCCCTTTCCCATCTCCTCGTTTCTCTTTTCTTATTACGGTAAGGCCACATCTTTTGAATTGCTATTATAAAAGGCTTCTAAACTTGCCTTCATTCTCTCACTTACTTTTCTTTCCTTTAATTCTTCCTTCCATTCTTCCTCTCTTTGCTTCACTGCTCTACATATGTTCTTTCCTTCAAAATCCAAACTTCTCGAATTCCCTCCCTTAATTATCGCCGCTTTTCCCATTTTGTTCCTCTTCCATGTCTTTCTTTCATGGATTTGAGCATTTCCATTATTCCTCGCACTCCCCTTCATTCCTTCTTGAGCTTTCTGCTTGCTCTGGATAGGAATGGCTCAATGGGATCATTCTCGATGGTATCCCTCTGCCATCACGAGGAATGTCTTCCGAATCAAGCTCCATTCTCTTGCTTCATTCTCCTCAAGCAAGAGTTTCTGATTCCCGCCACTACCAACCGTCGCTTTGTTCCGTGCCTTGATAACTCTATATGGTTAGAGGTGAAACCCGAGGATATTGTTCCTCTTTCTCCCAAACTCCTTTCACCCCTGCCAGATATTACGCTCCGTGATGCGGTCAAAGAGGATCACCTCCTATCAGCTAGGTGGTATCCTCTGATCGAGTTTCTCTCTAATTGTGCCCCCAACATTCATCTTATAACCTTTTAACAGGGCATATAGAATCATAGCCTCTTGCTCCTTCGCTGAGCATAGATGTTTTGTTGGGATGATGACTGAGTAGATGAAGTAAAACCATACTGGGCTTTTCTAGAGACTCCCGTTGATGGTATAGTGTGGGCTTTTCTTTTGTCACCTCCATTTTCCCCTGTCTAAAGAATCAACAAGTTCAGATTTTATCATAGCTCTGGGTCGTCGACTCATTTTTTGAATTTGGACCCATGCTTGAGGTCCTTCAACTCTGAAGATCTCGTTGATTCTTTCAGGCCCGAATGGGTACCTGCACTCTTCTCACAAAACTATATCATCATCCTTCATATCCACCATATTCACGTAGAATCTTGCCAAAGTAGCAAAACCAGCTTCAGCTCGCAGTAAGAGCTCCCATCCCCTCTCATTAATTCCCGCAAACGGGGAAATCGCCCTCAAAACCCTTTCCCATAAACAAGCCCCTTGCTCCGCTAGCTTCGCTGTCCCACAAACCCCTTTGAGCTTCGCAGCATGAAATTCCTTTCTTCCTCCGTTTCCTTTCTTTTCATGCTCTACGCTTCTTCTCTGGTAGCTCTTTTCTTCTGCGCTTTGCTCTTTCCTTCTTCTGGTTGAGTTTCTCGTTCAACACATTGGTCAGCTTTGGCCTGAGGTTCCGTATGAACTCCTTTAATCTCGGCAATGTTTAATCATGAGTTCATCAATTATTTCATAGTCCTAATATCGTTATGATTTGCAGCCATGAATGAAAATTTTGAGGGTAACTTGCCGCACTTTGGGCTTAGGGTCGAGGATTTGAAGAAATAGAAAGTGGAATTAGAAGAGTTGGAAAGAAGTGAAGATGAATCAAGTTTTTGTATGAAATGGATTTTGGCTTTTGCTAATTTGTTTGATGGGCTCGAGGTTATGATTGCTGAATGGGGAGTTGCAACATTAAATTGTGAGTCACCACACTAATGCATTTCATTAACTCCCCTCGTAATTGTTGCTACGCCCTATTCAAAAAGTTAAGACCTAATCTCTCATCAGAAAGAACTGATTTCAATGACCTAATCAGCTTGTCACGATTCGAGATGTGGTCTCAAATGTATGATTGATGTTGCAGACCGAAATTTTCTAATCCTAATTCTAATACCCATTTCAAATAAGTACAATCTAATAAATCCAATCAAATAAGTACAATTCATCCTCGACATTTAGACATTCACCAAATCAACTCCAATAATGCAACGGATTTAAATTGAATCGTAAATTAAAAATTTCAAAATTCACCATGCTTTATCCGAAACAAATAGCATTAATCGGGGTGAATATATATCGCCCCTTTGTCTCGCAGCGATCGGAAGTTTAGATGTAGAGATTCCTTCCTTTTGTATACACTTTCATTATCCCTCCGCAAAGAACATACGTATATTAAAGTAGTAATAATAAATCACAAAAAGTTACTAAAAATAAAAATTCTATCACAAACCTAAAATTTAAAATAAATCGGTAGTGTGGGTCAGCTTCCCACAAAGTCGCTCGCTGAGTCCTTAGCTGACTTGCTGCCAAAATGAGGAATCATTTTCAATCTGAATTTCATGTAGTGCTTCAATCTCTCTCACTATCGACTGGAATTCCTCCATTACTGGTTCTCAAAGGTCACCACTCCAAAGGTTATACTTGATATCATCAGATATGGTCCATTCCATTTTGATTTTTTAAATTTCCTTCCTCGGAAAGAGTTTCACTTTTGAATTGAATAATACGATTTGATTCTCCTGCCTTAAATTCTCTCCTCAAAAATCATTTGATCATGCTGGCTTTCTTGTTTTATCTCAGGGAATTTGCATTATCATAGGCTTCATTCTCAAATTTTTCTAATTCATTTAGTCGAGTAATTTTCTTTCTTTAGCAAATTTGAAATCAAGTTCAGCCTTCTGATAGCCTGGCTATAGCTTTATTCCAATTTCTGGAGGAAGGTGACAAGGTTTACTATAGATAATCTCGCATTTCGGGACACGAACGGAGTTTTATACAGCTCTGTATGCCCACAAGAAATATTAAGTTTCAAAGACTAATTTTCTAATGAGCTTCATGCTTTTCTTAGAATTTTCTTAATTTCTATTAGAAATCTTAGCTTGCCCATTTGTTTGAAGATGATAAGCTGTGCTTCATAATGTGTTTGATTCTACATTCGTCATGAGTCTATCAAACACCTTATTTGCAAAGTGGCTTCCTCCATTACTGATGATAGTTCTGGGTGCCCCAAATCTGCTCAAAATATTCTTTTGTAAAAACCCCACAACTGTATTAGAACCATTTTTGGGACAAGCTGCCGCCTCAACCCATTTGGATACATAATCCATAGCTAGGAGGCAAGGCACCCCCCAACTAAAGGCAGAAAGGGCCCCACAAAGTCTATTCTAAACATCAAATAGGTCAAGACTCACCAGATACCTCAGGCATTTTACGCCTTTGCTAACATTTCCCATTCTTGGCATCGATCACAAGTTTCACCCATTCAAAACAATCCTTGAAAATAGAGGCCAATAAAAACTGATTGAGGATTTTTGTGGGCTGTTTTGTCTCCCGCAAAGTGTCCTCCATATGGTGGGATGCAGACATTCATGCAAGATCTTGGCTTGTCTACTTTCAAGGCACTCCCGATTATCATATCAGGTCCTTCTTTAAACAATAGTGGGTCATCCTGCATGTAAAATCGTCACCCATAATTGTTTTCCGCTGGTAGCTGAGTTCCGTGGCATAAGATTTTATAATTGAAACTTTGTTTGTCTACTTCCAAACACACAGAGAAATCTCACGTGCCCAAGGACAATGCCTTCTACTATAAATGGCATTTTCCCAATTTAGGGCTAGATTCTGTCCTAGCACCTCAGGAAGTACTGCCCCCAAATTATGCAAGCAATTTTCAAACCGGATCCTACACTCGTGAAATTATCCATGAAGATCTCCATAACTTCCTCTGCCAAATCTGAGAATATGGACATCATGCACCTTTGGAATGTAGCAAGAGCATTACACAAACCAAATGACATTCTTCTAAAAGAAAAAGTACCAAATGGACATGTAAAATTACTTTTCCCGGTCCCTGTGTAATGGCACTCTGATTATATCCAGAATATCAATCAAGAAAATAGAAGCAATGGTGTCCTGCTAACCTATTTAACATCTGATCAATGAAAGACAGGGGAAAATGATCCTTTCTGGTTACAGTATTCAGTTTCATGTAATCTATGCACACCCTCCATCTTGTCACAGTTCTTGTAGAAATTAATTCATTCTCCCCTTATTTCGATCACAAAGAATCCACCTTTGGGAAATCCATATGGATCTAGGCTCACTAAGAGCCGTCTCCGATATTGCATATATAAAACCTGTATTCAACCATTTCAGCACTCCTCCTTCTTCTGACAACATCTTCATCACAGGATTCAGCCTCCCTTGTGTCTAATAGAAGTCTTCAGATCAATATTCAATAATATCTTGTTGATCTGTACACGGGTAGGTGATCCGAATCAACAAAATTTGTTTCAGATTCTCCCATCACGTAGAATGTTAATGCAAAGATAGCGGTTCAGGGCCGAACACTGGGATGGGTTTCTGTCCCATCAACAATGATTCGTGATTAATGTTTGAAAATGGTGAGGCTTTGCTTCGATTTTCGGATTCGCTAAAAACAGGAGCTGGTTGCTCACTGATAACCCAACAGCTTAAACTGTAAGTGTGAAATTAAAAAATCAAGGCTTGGGTCACTAGCCTGATAACATGGGGTCATTCATGTCCTGTTATTTCTCGCATTGTGGCACGACATATAGTCAAGCCAAAAAACCTGATCTCTTTGTTTAACTATAAACCTAACCCTAGAAATCCACCCTTATTCGAGTCAAATCAAATACTAAGCATTCAATGTCCCAAATGCATTGAAACTTGCATTTAACCTCATTTCAATGGCTCAAATGACATCTGAAGAATGTCAGCAGCATCTTACCATTGCTAATGCACCGAACCCCAAAGCATGTGATATATCGACTAAAAGAAAGACATTGTACTGGTGCATTAAACCCTAGTTTGGAAAGTTTGGAACTATAAATGCAAGACTGTGATTATTTAAAGCATTAGGACAACCCTCGCAGTCTCAAAACTAAGTTAGCAACCCTCCTTCTTCAAGGCTTCGAGGCTTGAAGTACATCCCCTTTGAGTTGTCATCCCCAAGGGGTGGCCTGTGGCCTATAAAATGAGAGAAAAGTGGAGGAGAGTAAGAGAGCAAAAAACCTAAAATGAAAAGCTGTGGGAAACTTGCATAAAAATGGAAAAATTAGGGTTACAAAGTTGTGGGGGAGCTTATATAGCCAACCCCAAGGTGTGAAATGACAAAAAGGCCTAAAATATGAAATTACAATAGGGACAACATGGTAATTAATCAAAACGTGGTCGTTTGGAATCAAAAATATCAAAATACAAGCAGCAATTCACTATGCGTAATCTCGCTAGCATACGGTACTCGGCCATGCCAGCTTAAATTCACAAGAGATAGCCAAATGAAAATTTCGGCATTAATGCAAATTTCGCTAAGCTAGCTAAATTTCATAACACTTAGCTAAAATTTCACATAGAGAAAATTTTGTTAGGATTATAAATTTCGCTATGATTGCTAAATTTTCAAATATGATTGCGGTAAAATTCTCAGAATCCCAACGGTAAATTTCGTGAATGTACAAATAAATTCCCGTTTCCTCGCTTGGCCTGCTTTTGCCACTGCATCAACCTCTCATCAATTTGCCTCAATTCTTCAATTCATTTTGATATTTCAACGCCTCAGCTTGGTGAAATCGCCGAGGATTCTCACATTCACACTGCTAGCCAAGCTTGTCACTCAAAGTTCCCAAGACCCGCAAAACTATCCAAAACAATCTCGAAACCATCAAGAAGCACTAAGCTTAACATGCACATGACAATCGGGCTTAATTCATATGATTAATACACAAAAAGCACTCAAACCCATCTTGAATAGGCCAAAATACACTTTTGGGTACTAATCACTTGCATGTAAATAGAGGACTGATATCCCCTGATCCTCAATTGACTAAACCACAGTTTCCTTTGTACTTCCTCGTAATCTGCGCAGTTTTCGTTTCTTCCATTTCAAATTAACGCAAATCTGATATGATTACCGGTTTTCCTTTTTCTCGGTTCTAAGAAACGACATTTCAAAATGACTGGGCAATTCTTTCAATATTAACCCTTGTGCGCTAGTTTCTTGTTCAGTAACTTTCTGTTCCTTGCTGCATACATGTTCTCTTGATTACTTACTCAAGCTCAAGATCAGCTTTGTTTCTTTACTAACTAGAAGGCAACAATTCATAATCAATACTCAAGATACTGGAAATTAATCTCAATTTCATTGATAGAATGCAGAAGATTATAACGTAATTCGCCCAACACCGATATAGGATTATCGTTTTCTACATGCAACATGCAAATCTCTACATCAACATCAAAGCTGTTCCAAGCTCTGCAAGGTTAAAGTGCATTGCTTCATCTCCTACCTCAAGGTCAGCCTACCCTTGCACATCAATCAAGGCAGGCTCCAGTGCTAAGAAGGGTCTTCCTAGCAAATGAAGAACTTAGTATCCTCTTCCATCTTCATGATCACAAAGTCCATAAGAAAGATAAATTTCCCATCTTGACAGCTACACTCAAGAACACCTTCTGGTCGTGCCATGGATTTATCAGCCATCTATAATGTAATTGCTGTTGGGATGAGTTCCCCCAAACTCAATCTCTGCACTACTGATAGAGGCATCAAGTTGATACTGGCATTAGAGTCACATAAGGCCTTCTTGAATTCATATTTTCCTATGAAGCAAGGAATGGTATAAATAATTGGTCCTTCATTTCTACTGAGACTTCTAGATAATCGCACCTGTAAGGGTAAATTAAGTTCCTACTATTCCTTCCCTATCACCTTTTCTTACCTGGCATCTCCTGTACCTTGCATAATTCCGCATTTGATTGATTGCCCTACAAAGGGGATATTGATTTCTTTTCTTAAATATTTCCAAGAATTTAGAAAAACTCCGTCTCTTCCCTCCTCGTTTCTCTCAAGCCTCCGAGGAAATGGCACCCAGGCAAGCTTCTCAGATTTCTCCTTCCGTTTTAGCCCACCACTCTCTCAGTCGGTCATTAGCTATTTCTTTTCTCTCTGCATCTATTGTCTTTTCCGACATATTCTTCTTCCAAATTTGGCTTCTTCTTCATCGGCTCTTTCCTTCTTTTCTTTTTCTCCGGGTCATTGCTCACTCTTCCACTTCTCAACCGAACCCGCCATGAAGTCTTTTGCCCTTGTGGGTGTCACTAGGGAATGCACCCTTGTTCTGGTTATGCATATTCAAGGCCAAATGACTTACTTGTGTTTCGTGTTCTTTAGTGAGGCACCCGTGGTTTGCTTAAAACATGGGAGTGTTGGCGAAATTTTCCAATCCCAAGAACTGTTCATGGAGGCTTAATGTTTGTTATCCCCCATGAATTATAGCATCTACTCTTCAAAAGATCGGCCCCTTGACCCCGATCTTCATTTCTCGTCTCTCCTCAATGCTGTTGAACCTTGTCACGATACCCTTTGCCGGCACTCGCCATGTCTCAGCCTCGTTGCTCCTCCGCCATATGAGAAGTTCTCACGGTTCCTGATTGTTGGATTGATAAAGGTGTAGGCAGGTTGAGATTTAGGCTTGAAATGATAGCCCTCTGCTTCATTCATGTATTTGGCCTCCTAACTCCAGTAGGATCCTCGCTAGTCCCTCGTAACTTCTTCTCATTCCTTCTCCGTCTACCATTCCTATCTCACAGCAAAATGCAATCTCTTCTCGTCTATCCATCTGTGTGCATGATTGATCTAGCTTGCTTCCATGGTCACATATTTTGTTAAGTTCAATGATCCCACTCCCTTTGCTCGATGTTACTCCGAAGGTTCAGATGGATTCTTCATATCGCACTGCCAGGTCCTCTATCAAGTCCCTTTACCTCATCCCCGCACTTCTTTTTCTTTCAATTACCCCACAACAAGAAGCATCAATAATAATACCCTTGAAGTATCATCTATCGAGTGGTAGAAGATGTCCATTTGTGTTCCCGAGATCTATGCCATGCATAGGACATCTCTTCAATACTAACCTTTCCAAGTCAGAGCATAGTTTCTATCTTCCCCTTGATTGAACACACTGATCTCCTTCCTCCTCTCAGAGGTGAGAGAAGGAGGGAAGAATTTGCTAAGATAAGCTTCCTACCAAGACAAGTATTCAACGAGCCATATGGTAGGAATTAAACTGTATCGTAATGTCTCTCAAGGAAAAGGGGAAGAGTTGTAGTTTGATTACTCCTGGTCTTACACCATTCAACTTTACAAGATCGCCATCCCGAGAATCTACCTAAGTGCTTCATTAGTGGTCCTCGCAGGTGGCCTCAGAATTGATGTCATAAACCATCAGGATCAAAGCCGGTTTCAACTTGAAGGTTATTTCTACAAAGAAGGTCATCAATCACAGTAGATTCTTGCTTCGATGATAGTCTCTCTAGAAATCCTCCATAATATCATGTTTTGAAGCCCTCGTCCGTCTCTTGTTCAACCTGTCTGACACTCTCTCATCTTCCATAGTCGCTCCGTTCTTTTACTTTCCTCAAATTCCTCGTTGTTCTTTCCAAATTTGTGATCAAGAGCAGATGACCGACTGCTTCCCGGTGCATGAAATAATACTTCCCCGAAATGGAAATACACTCACATTGGCATGAAGTCATGTATTAGTAAAATAATTTTCATTGCTTTTGGAACATTTGGTTCAGGTAACCACTACCAAGAAACTATTTTTGTGTTTCTTTATAAAATTCAAAGAAAAAGTCCGCATTACTTCCTCGTCAGGAATACATCATTTGTCGGGTTCTTTTTCAATCCATGGCAACGATACATAAAACTTGTTCACTCGTGGTTACATAGACAAAACCTTCAATTATAATTACAAGAGCCTTACAACTTCAAGATCTCACAACTTGGAATTACTTGATATAACTGATAAAATGACTTTATATGCTTAATTTGAAAATGGTTTTAATCTAAGACACTGCAAGTGCACAGATCATACAAGTAGTAAAATGGATGTAAGTCTAGATATCATTCCCACAGGGATTGAAAAAAAATATAAAATACAATTACCCAACTACTCAAGATCCATACTATCTGAATCTCTTAACACGTATAAATGAATCATTATCCTAGAAGTATCTTTTAAAATCAATTTCAAAATCTAATTTAACAAAATAACAACAAACCAAAATCTATAAAATAAAGAAACTGGACTGAATCAGCTCTCTGTTGAAGAATGAACACTAAAAAATGGAATATTGTGAAATAGTCAATTCCTGCACAATAAAACATGATACTCTGTTCTGCTTCTGGATATAGATTTGTCGAAGATCCCTATTAATGAAAATGGATCTCTCCATACTTCATCGATCGTATATCTCATTTTTCAAGACAAAGATCTAACTACTACTTCTAATTTTGCCTATTCCTTCCTACAAGATCTCGGTATTTTTCTTTCAATACTCACACCCAGTGTCATGACTATGATGTTTTACCAACCCAAGACAGGTCGCTGTAAACTCTACAACTTGATTGATAGCTCATCCATGTAATATAATGGTTATTTCCCTTTCCTTGATTAGATCTTTGCTAACACAAGTTCAGGATTTTTTTCCAAAGATTAATGGTGAAATCTCTAATCATTCAAATTGATAATTGATCCCTTCCTACTTCAATTATGAGAGAAATGGGTATTTATCAAGATGAACTCTTGTGAGTCTGGCTAGTTCACAATGATAGTCTAATATTATTACACCAAAGGGAATATTCCTAACTCCAGAAATTCCATCTCTATGTCACTGTAGAGGGCTTTGAAATCAAAATAGGTTCTAACACTGGAAGTGTATTCGATACATGGCTGAGAATAAGTAGATTTGCACAATATCAACCAAATAAATCTCAACCTATATAATTCTTTTGATTGGTAAGGTGAAAGATTGTAGTCATAATAACCAATTAGCGAATGTGGCTTCGCAAGCTGCTTTACTAACTACAATGGAGCATCGATCACCTACACTCATCGTAATCAGAAGAAATCAAAAGAAACAAAATCTAGAAATTGTCTAAATTTCATTTCCATCATAGTGCGCTTGTTGCAAGAGAATAAGGAAAATTTTAATCCAGTTTCAACATTCCAACAGATTGTCGGTTCGTGATCCGTAAAAGAAAAGAAAAGAAAAGAAAATCTATCAAAATATACAAATGGGTTTCTTCTTCCAAGTTCTGACTCCAAAAAATGGAAAAGCCCTGTGCAAAGTTCTGTTCCTTTTTCTTTTGAAGTTGCAGGTGTCTATTTATGTCTAAAAATTAGGCCTAAATTCCAAAGCTCCAGGTGAACTTTAAAGAAAGGCCTAAATTTCATCGTTTCAGGCGTTACAACCCTCAAAATGGAGTCACTGATTATCTCCATCCTCTGGTCTAAGCTGGTCGCGATCTTAAGACACAGGCTCAACGCTCATTCCTTTGTGTTTCCTCACACTTGCTGAGTTGCTACCTAACACTTCACTTGGGTCTGTGGATTTACTGCAGCTGCCTTGATTAGTGGACGCGACCAATGAAATGACCTCACGACTCTAATTGTTCAAGAGTCGACGTCGTGACTACAAATCCCACGCCATGACCTAAATTTCCTTTTGGTCTCTACTCGCATCTCGTGTCATGACTCTTTAATTTCAAAGTTACAAACTACATTTCATACCTCTTCAGTTCTAGGTCATGACTTTTCTCGGCTGGCGCACTCTTCGGCTTCGATCTTTCTCGTCCTCATGCATGTTGCTCGTCATGACTTTTATATGAGGTTACGACTTCAAGTAATTTCTATCAAAGATTTCCGTCATACCAGTGCCACGTCGCGACTCCTTTGTTACCTTTGATGCCTTTGTTCTTTGTCTCCGCTATATACTTAGTCGCTGATACCTATCATCTTGGGGCAACCTTCTATCCCCTCTAATGCATCGTAATTCCTTTCGTCACGATCGACAAAACTAGGTCACACTTCAATTGATATTCCTCGTTCTTCCTTCCGGTCGCAACCCGAATTTTAGTTGCAACCATTCCTTATCTAATTTTCATTTCCGATCACACCTCAAAATGGCGTCGCGACCTCATGGTTGCTCTTTTTCTGATAGGTTTATGTCCCAGTTGCTTAAATGTAGTTGCGACCTGAATGATTGATTAGTGCCCAAAAAGTGCTATTTCGAATCCTATTCAAGATAGGTTTTTAGTGCTTTTTGCGCACTAATCATATGAACTTGTTTCACCAATATGCAGTCACTTACACTCACCGATTCCATTTCGAGTTTGTTTTTTGGTAATTTACCATAGCCTCAAATTAACACTCTCAAGTCCGATGTCAAGTCAGCTGAATGTCGAGGATTCACAAGTGATTTCACCAACCAAAATGAAGAAATGTGAAGTGGAATTGATGAAAGGATGATGCTGGCAAACAGAGGAAACTGTGATTATGGTATCACAAATTTCGCAATCATAGCTTAAAATTCGCAATCCCAGAGAAATTCTCAAGAATACAATTCGCTTAAGCTAGAGAAATTTTGCTAGCCTAGCGAAAATTATTGTTCATTGCGAAAATTTTTATTTTCGCTATCTCTTATGATTTTCGCTAGCTTAGCTTAAATTTCACAGTATATAATTTCTTTACTATGCTAGCGAAAATTCCCCAGACAGCTAAATTGCCGCCCCGTGCTTGATGTTTTGGATTCCAAACGCATCACGTTTTGATTAATTACTATTTTGTCCCTATTGTGATTTCATATTTTAGGCCTTTTTGTCATTCCACACATCATTGACTATATAAGCTCCCTACAACTTTCTTTAGCCCTAACTTCTTCATTCACGGAAACCACTTAGCTTTTCACTTAGGGTTTACGCTTTTCTCTTCTTCTCATTTTCTTCATTTTCTTTCATTTTTCTAAACCATTAAACATACCTTGGTGATGACAAACCAAGGTATGTCACAATCCTTCCCAGCAGGAGGGTCACCGGTGGAGGCTCTGAAGTAAGCTCTCATGCCCTCTCATTTATCACACTCGCATTCATGAGCATTTAAGCCCTCAGATCTCACCCTAGGTTGAAACCTCCTAGATCCAGCTTCCTCGCAATGTGTATTTGCAAGCTTCTCTTGTGGTTACAAAGTGGGATGCTTAATCTGCATCCACTGTCATCCACGAGCCACTCCTATTAGTTGTCGTAGTCATTTTCGAGGCCATGCACACCGTTAGTGGGACTTGAATGCTCACCGAATGCCATCTCATGAGGGAGCAATTTAGGGTTTAGGGGTTTTAAAGCAAATCATAGTCCGATTTGGGAAACGACTATAGGTCATTATCCCCAACGCGGAGGAAACAAACCCGAGGCATGAATAATACACCTTAAAAATCCAATCCAAAGGACTCAAGACTTCAAGGAGTCTTTTCTCGAATTTTCCTTTAATTTATATGCACGATAACTATCCAACCACTGCTTTTGAACAAAACCCAAAATCCAAAGAGAAATACCATTTCAACTCCAACTCGTGAGCCTCATTTCACGAAGAAAACCTGTATCCCCGTGTCTCTAGAATTTAAGACCGCTACATCAGCAGAGTCTCGACTCACGGCAAAAGAGGAGGAACTTAGGATATAAATTCCTTGTGGTTGATTCCGGATTCACCGGCATCGACCAACAGATTGGTCGCGACTCTTTGTTCTGAACTTACATTTAGTCGCAACCCCGAAAACCCCACGTAGAGACTCCCCAAACACTTCATGTCGCAACCCGAAAAGCACGTCATGACTCGAGTTGAGTGTCGATGAAGGACTAGTCAGAACCTCGCCTTCCTACAAAGACCTCATTTGTGGCTCTAATTAACCCGATCAACGTTATGACTCAAGTTTATGTTAAGTGTAATTTTACATTGTCTTCATTTGGCTGCCACACTTCGATTCTTCCTCAATGTTCTTTCCGTCTCACAACTCTTCCTCGTCATACTGTCTCTTGTTTGCGCTTTGGGTATTTATGGTCACAACCTTAATTTCCTGTCACGACTTACCTTGATGCAGCCTTCCATTTCTCCCTTAAGACTAGTCTTGGTGGTGTCGGGACTGAAATAACCTAATTGAGGTTATTTCGTCGCGACTTACCAAGGCGCGACTCTCATCCCCTCGCTACATAGACTAGTTTCTTCCGGTTCTCATTGGCTTTTAATTCTCGCTGTAATTTGTAAAATAAAATTCAGTAAAATATCCATTTTTCCATATTAATCAAAGATTCATATTGTAATATAATTAGAAAATGGATTAAAAATCCAATGAGCTTTTCAATTCATCAACCTTGGGGGTATTCTGAATCAATACTATTTATAACCTAACACTCAGACCGCGCAGCACAGCTACTGTGCCACGCCAAAGTGGTTCTAGGATCGTTTCTAAGGGATGGTTTTACTATGTAAATAACTCATGCTAAGTTTAAATTGGTGAATCTATTTTAGATTTTCAAGTTGTTATAAAAGAGTGGGTTTTGTGTTTATGATCACTCAAAGTGATGTAAAAATATAAAAAGAACTCCCTTAAAGTGTCAGGTCATTGGGCTTAGGTTCCTAGGGAAATGAGGGGTTCCTGAGTCTTTCTCAGATTAGGATAGTAACATATAAAGTTACCTTCCAAATCAGGATTTGTTTAGCTATTAAACTCGACCTCAAAAACTAACCTTTAAAATGGCATCTAAATGTCCATTAATGTTCCCAATCGCTTAAAACTTGTTTCCCTTGAGTCACCTCCAATGACTTATAAAATGATAAACTAATCAACACTGGCAGGATCTAGCAATAAGCATCAAATGAGCCATAAAAGCTACCATATACTAACCATTCAAGGTCAATTTAGCTGGGATTGAAACCTAAAGTTATGAGAACATCAATGAAAGAGAATACCTACGATGAAAACATGAGGGCCCTTGCTTTGCCACATGTTCTCTTGCCCAGTGCCTTCTCCTTCAAGGAAGGAGGGAGTTTAGCCACTCATCCTCTGAGTTGTCATCCTCAAGGGGTGTTTGGCTAGTGATAAAATGAGAGAAAATGAAAAGAAAAACGGGAGCTTGTTTGACAAGCCTCCCAAAATTATACTAAAAGATTTCCAAAAGTCCTTTACAAAGTGCTGTTTTGGGGATTATATACCACCAAAACCATACAAATTACCAAAATAAACAAAAGCGGTAAACTATTACAGGGAAAGAAAAAGGGAAGAAATCAATAAATGAGGGACAAAAAGTCAACAAAAATTCGCAGGCTGCGAAAATTCGCAGGGGCTTGCTGCTTCTTCTTTGCATGCTTCTCATTTAGTCTTTTGCTTCTGCAGCTCCGAGTTCCAATTAATTTCTTCATGCTCGAGATGCTGATGAGCTTAAAAGTCATCTATTTTTAATCCATTTTTCTATTTGATTTTCATCTGAAAAGGAATACTAATATGCGTAAAGGCTAAGAAATCCTACCAATTTGTTATTAGCAGGAGGAAAGTAAAGAAGAAAAAGGTGAGGAAAATGCAGCAATTGTGGAGTAAAGAAATGGCAGTAAAAATGAAAGCAACTGGTTAACTAATGTTGCAGTTTTGGACTTGCACAGCCCAGCATGGCGTCGCGACATCGAAAATCAAGGAAATTACGCGTGCCGCGACAGGATCACAGTTCAGGGCAAATGAGGACTAACCAGACTTATGAATGACGCCGCGATAACATCGTGATGTCGCGACAAAGGTTGATGTAGCGATATGATGGAGGTCATTTACAAGAGAAGCACCTTTAGTTAGGATAAAGTCGGAAAAGATGAACCGCGGCGACTTGCTTCATTGGTTTCATGACAGAGGACCGATGTCGCGACACCAAAAGCAAACTAGCTGAAGCCTGCAGACATAAGTTGATGTCGCGACAAGAGATTACTGTCACACATAAGACGTGCTCGCCTGAAGGCTGCAGCTCCTGCTGATGTCGCGACAAGAGATCGCTGTCGCGACATCGTGAACCACGCCTGAAAGTCGCAAAGACACGAGTCATGTCACACAAGGATTGATGTCGCACACAAGAAGCACACCAAAGGGCCAAAGCCGGCAGAGATTCTGCTGATGTCGCGACAAGGGATTGATGTCGCGACATAAGAAGACACCAGTTCAAAGCTGCAGAGACTTAAGTTGATGTCGCGACAAGGGATTGATGTCGCGACATAAAGAAGACATTACCAAACAAACTCATAGAGAAGATATAGCTGATGTCACGATGCGATCGATGTCGCGATACGGATGATGTCGCGACATTCATTCCTTGTCGCGACATAAGATGCCTTCGGGAAAACAAAGGAATGTCATGACTAGTGACAAATGCTGCAACAAGGGCCAAACTAACTAATGTCGCGACAGAGGATTCGAGGTCACACTAATAAAGAATATACACCACTTGAAATCCACAAAAGAATGCATTGGAATTAGGCCCAATCGAACCTTGAGAAATACGTGGTCGCAATAAAAGAAACGCAATTCTTCGCGATCGGAAAGAGAGAGATCTGGCATCAAGG
This sequence comes from Tetrastigma voinierianum, assembly GCA_016808115.1. Lineage (NCBI taxonomy): Eukaryota > Viridiplantae > Streptophyta > Magnoliopsida > Vitales > Vitaceae > Tetrastigma > Tetrastigma voinierianum. Next base: position 65,892 of record JAEQBH010003675.1, on the reverse strand, counting down.
CTCCCCGTATTTTTATTTTTCTTTTCTTTTCTTTTCTTTCGTTTTTGTTTTCTTTCCATTTTATTTTAGCTAGATTGATTTGTATTTGCTCTAATTTGGATTTGAAATTTAGTCAGAAGGATTTAGTCAATGCATTTATATTTTTAAATTACTGCCTGTCAGTTTTGGAATTCTGCATAAATTCGATTTCAATACCCATTTCCGATTTATGGTTTTCTTGATCACTGAAGCCAATGTATGGTATAATCAGTAATTTAGAAACTCATTTTCATTGAATTGACGCATTGTCGAAATTATCTTTCCGCAAAGATTTTATTCATTAGGTCAGAATCTCAAATGTTAAATCGACGGTCGGGTTTTGTTTGTTTCTTGAATTGATCCCCAATGCCGCCTCCGTACTCCATAACGAGGTTGTTTCACTTCTCCGATTTCCGTGAGGCCCTCCGAGTGACACACAGAGAAGGTATCTTTAGAGTAAGGAAATAATTTCTGGAAGGTATTTAACTATATCGCCGATCCACGCGCCTCCGGTTTATTTGAACCAATAAATCCTCTTTCACTAGAATCGAGAAAATGAGCTGGAGTGAGTTATTAATCTGGAGTATACAGAGTTCGCTCAATTCGAATAGCGAATTCGATCCCGTGTTAGCAAAGATCTAATCAAGGGAAAGAGGTCGCTCTAATTTTTTTGAGGACGAGAACCAAAGAGGTGTGCAAACCCTTTGAATACTAAATCAAGGAGTTTCTGTGTCTGCAAATTCATGCCGTGTATGGGAAGTATTGAGAAAGAAAAATACCAGTAGCAAGGCCACAGATTTGGGTGTTATCTCCCACCCTCCTCGTGGTTCGAGAGAAACAGCTATGAAATAATGAATCGTGTGGTTCGAGGAGATCCAAATTTACACTATATTAACTGACTAGTTTTTGTAAGATCCGTAGTTCGTAAAGCAAAGCACAAAGATGCATCGTAGGGAATTGATTCTTCACAATAGCTGATTATTCAATGTTTTCTTTAGAGATAACTGTTCAATCTAAATTTGTTATTTTAATATTTCAATATTCAATTCATTTGTTATTCATTCATTTTTCTTTTACATCATTCTTTTCAAGCTTTCAAAGCAAAATCTCATTATCGTATTATCGTCCAAATAGTATGGAGTTTAAGCAGCTAGTAGTTGATCGAAAATTCAGATCTCTGGATCATATCCGACTTAAATCCAATTTACTACTGTTCGAATTGTGCACTCAGTGATACCGGATCAAAACCACAAAGAAATGGAGCTACCGCTCTATGAAATATCTTCTAATCAACACTATAGATAAAGAAACCCACACTAAGTTTTATGGTTTATTGTACCAGGACTAGATAATAACTTTGCACAAGTCATAATCTGATTGAAGCATTTGATCCACAACAATTTATAGATGTAGTCAACAAGTTTTATGGTGCCGTTTCTCCGGGGATTAGATAATAGTCCTTTGGTGATAACGTCATAAATTTGTATACATCATATGGTCCAGTCAACAGATGCATCCCTATCTTCAATATTTATAGCATGTGAAAACTACAAAAACTACTATAAAATTGATCAGAAGCATTTCTAGGTCATGCCAACTAGGCCACCTTGCTGACATTAGGCAAAAAGTGCCTAAAACCCTACTTTAAGAGTATGAAACAACACTATTTGGGTAGTAATCAAGTATGTGGTACATTGAACTTGCAATCAAATTTAGTGAAACTTGAATTCACAGTGAAATTTGATCCATCTTTGCTTATCCTATTATGTGACGATGCATCATTTGTGAGCATGTTGAGACGGAATGATGTCTATTGTTGGGTTTATGTATTTTCAACAAAACGTCTTGCTTCTAACTATTTAAACCTTTGATGTAATTATCTCCCTGCCCAAAAAAGCTATGTGATTATAAATAAAATTTGTCATTATACACGATTGTCATGTTTGTGCATTGAGTCACTAAATTTGTCATGGTTTGTTAAATTCAGTGTCAATACCCAATAGTTACATCAAATTCAGCATGTATACGTTTCCTCACGGTGATAACGGGCGGTGAGATTACGACTTAGTGACCTGTAGGGAATTTAGGTCATTAGAGATTCTCCGCAGATATGCGAAGTCTTTATCCTGCGATATCGATATAGGTGAGATCGAGAGTCACGTTATTGGTAGTGGATAAACATTTCGCAATGTTAATGAGTTTCGGGATATTGTGTATATAATGTCATTAGTAGAGAGATTCTGGTATATATTCAAGAAGAATAATTCGAATCAAATGAGTGTTGTTTGCACTATTGAAAAGTGTCCTTGGTGAATCACGTAATAAAATTTTAATCAGTTCGACCCAGAAGTTGTTCAAGTTTGTACATTTGAGATTGGCCATAACCATAGTTTGGATGATGTAGTCTTTTCACAACCCTCAATTAGAGCCAAACGGGTATCTAAGATGATTGATGATGTAATATGTTCCACACTAGATTATCAACCTCACCAAATATGTAAAGATTTTGTTAGACAACATGGTTTAAGGTTGTCGTATAATCAAGCATGACATTGAAGGAGAAGGCGAAAGAACAAATATATGGGATTCCTAAAAACTACTATAAGTTATTGCCTTGGATGTGTGAGAGAATTGTCGAAACTAATCTTGGATCAATAGTTGAGTTGACATATTCCAATGATGGTCATTTTGAGCAACCATTCATTGCACATCTGAGTATCACATCAAGGATTTGCAATGGGGTGCCGCCCAATAATTGCAATCGACTCTTCCTACATGAGTAGACCATATGGTGGTGCCTTATTCTCAGCCACCGCATATGATACTAATGATTATATGTTCTCGCTAGCTTTTGGGATTATGAGCTTAGAGAATTATGAAGATTGGTCTCTTAGTTTTAGTAAACTGCAGAGACGATTGTTGGAAGAGATAGAGTTGTTATTTTCTCAAACAGGCATCCTACTCTTCTACGGAGTGTTCCTGAGATATTTGGAGATGATAATCATGCCTATTGTTATCAGCACCTGAAGGAGAACTTCAGTACATTTATTTCAAGACTACGAAACACGAGAAACAAAATTAAAAGAAAGGTATACTTCCAATGGCTTGATAGTATTGCATATGCCCATAGGAACGAAGATTATAATGCAAATATTTTTGAGTTATGAACCTACAATGAAGCTTTAGCTAAATGGGTTGAAGAAAATTCACCTGAGCATTAGGCCATGTCGAAATTCACCAAAAAAATATGGGACAAAATGACAACTAATCTTGCCGAGTCATTCAGTGCATGGTTGAAAAATGAACTTCATCACTCAATTTGTACCCTTATGATGGAATGCATTATTAAGCTCGATGGCATGTTAGTTAAGCATAAGGAAGAGTTAAAGCATTGGAAGGGGTCTATAGGACCCGAAATTGTGGAAAAGCTTATCACAAATATCACAATGGGTGAAGGGTATGCGGTGAGTCCATTCATGAATAGTAGGTTTGGTGTTTCAATTAGGAGAGTTTTTGTTATTGTGGACCTGATCAATAGAACATGCACTTTTAAAGGCATGGCCAAATGTACAGGAAATACTTTGTGACCATTCTTATCTTAGTTATGTATGATCGATTAAGACAAAACGTGGCTGAGTTTGTTGATGAATGGTTCACATTTTCAAAGTAGAATCTTATTTATAATGGTGAGTTTTGTGGAATAGAGTCACATGACCTGCCAGCTATTAGTGATGATAGCTTAGTGCGGACTTTAAATGGTGATATTGTTTTCTATCTAAAACCTCCACGTACGAAGTGACTGTCGGGTAGACCAATGAAAAAATGCATAGAGTCCCAATACCATAAACAACTATGTCTAAATCAGTGATTAAATATTTTGTTTAATTTGAGCAAAGAAATATTGCTATTTGTTGTTTTTTGTTTTTTGTAAACTTCCACGTGGAGTTTTGTGTATTTATATGAGTCTTGTTTTGTCTAATTATACATTATATTGTTTATTCTTATTGTTGTATTGTTATTCCAAGTATTGAATTGAGAATTGTCAAGATTGTAGGTGTTTATCCATTGTAATATTTGTAAGGATGGATGGGCAATCAATATAGCCAAAAAAGGCAATATATTATACTATATTTTTAATGTCATTCATTTGTTATAGGAGTCGATATTGAATCTTCATATATGTATTTTGTGCGTGTAGGTGGACATGCCTCAATCACATATTTACATTCCCTAAAAATTCTTTAAAATCATGGGAATGTTATATGAGGAGAAAAAGGAAGTGATAACAGCTTTAAGGGATTATCGTAGTTACCATGTAGAGAGGTTCGGTTCAATTTGTGCCATTGGATTATCACTCACTATGATGTTTCATACCATCGTTTGGTGCTAGGACCTCATAAATTGGTTAATATTACTATACAATGTGTCAGTGATGTCTTAGGAGTGCCTTCCGAAGGCATTGTTATCCATTTGTCAAATCAAGATCTTCCTAATCGGAAGTATTGTTTAAGAGATATTGAGAGAGATTTGTTGGACTATTATTGGGAGCAATTCTCAAAAGCTTTTAGATTTTTGTATGTGTTACCGAGTACTTGTATCTTGAATACCAAACAAAAAGGGTATTCGAGTATATGGGACGAATTTGGGATGGTGATCTAATAAGGTCAAAGACTAGATTGACTTAGCCTTAAAATATCTTGAGAATGACATCCATGAATTCCAAACGGGTGGAGGATCATGGTTCCGAGGGTGCATGCTATTCCTCTAGGTAAGTGATTGGTTTTCTTGTGCTATTTGACTAAGTTAATTTTCGATTTTATCATTGCTACAGCCTAATACGCATTGTCAACAATTGTGTTATGTATCATACTCCACCATACCAGCCATAATAGTGCTCTTGACATGTTCAGTAGGTGCTGTGTGGATGGGCGACTTGATCAAGCGTTATCTAGTTGAAGAAAAGAAATTTTTTGGTAGCTACGAACATGTAGATGTAAGCACATTTTCTAACATACATATATTGGCAGGATAAATGATAAGGATGTTAATAATTTATTTCTTTACATCTTTAGTTCATTGAAATGAAGTCAAAGCAGGCACAACACTAGAGCTTCCACCAGTACAAATGATTCTAGCATGGTATTAGATTATCCCGTCCTAGGTGTTTTTTATTGTGTCTCATATAAATGTTTATAATTTGGATGTTGTTCTATAGGGTATTTCAGATATGTTGATTACAAAGTCTGATCAGTCGATCAAAATAGTAACAAAGTTGGCAGAAGATGTGCATTTAAAGTGCGAAGGGGAGTTCCGTTGTTGCCATCTACCATTGCTTCCACACATCCGTTCTGCCCATCTCCGGGTGCTACCACCTTAGTTCTTTGCCACACCTGCACCTTTCTTAGAGTTCTCGTTGATGCAACACCTCCACTTGAGGTGTACACCTCTACTTGTGAAGGCTCGCTACCGTACCCTACGGACCGGAGGCGAACTTTGGACCGGGGGCCGCGGTCCTCACTTTTATTTTTAATCATTTTGGATGTCAAATACAATTTACTTTTCGAACACAATTCAAATACTCAATGAAAATATATATACGAAAATACCACTTTAACATAAAAGGGGCCCCATCATTTGATCACAAAACTCTTTTTTTCATTCAATGTGGCATTTAAGCCCATTTGGTCCATTTCCCACCTTTATACAATGCAACATTATTAGCCGTTTTCAATATCCAAATATTTACAAAGCAGAATCAGAGTTCAATTTTCATAATATTGTTTGTACGAAATGAGTCGAAAATTTCATGTATGCATGTGGCCAGACTTTATTGCTCCTCAAGTGCTGACTTTGTGATGGCTCGATTCAAGCTGTGGTCTACGTCTTCGTACCTGTTCACTTGGTACCTGTGCTATGATAAAAACAATGAGATAAGAATTTTCATACTTAATGGTTCTATACAGTTTTCTCTTCATTTTATTTTAACACAAATCATGCGACTTTTCTAAAGCAATGCTTTTGAACCTTATTGAATGATCAATGCAATACAATACGTATATATTTATTCATTTCATATACATTCATTTACAATTCATTGATAATTCCAAATATGCACTTTCATATGCAATAACTCATTCAAAACTCAAATCATACTTCACAAATATTCTTATCATTTTTTGCCCACTTGGCGAATATGTGATGTTTTTTGATGCGTGGGATAACGAAATCAACGGCAGGTCAGCTAAATTTGTGGTAGGTATAAGGTTTTATAACATAGTATTACTGGATCTTAGTTAGAAATTTTATATTGATTATTAAAATCATTTTTGATCGCTATGTCAAGTACTATCTCGCTGAAATTTGTGTAAAGACCAATTTGACATATACAAATTTATAACATTATTACCAAAGGACTATTATCTAATCCCCGGCAATAGAGTTATAGAACTTGTTGTGTTCCTTTGTTCTATAGACTTAAGACCTCAAATTAACATAGTTACAAGAGTCTTACATTTCTCTTACATCTATGCCATTTTGGATACATTTGCTTGACAAAATAATTTTCTCTTAATATTCATGATTTAAAAATAATGGGTCAAGTCTATTATACGCAAGTGTGATTCGTACAAGTAGTAAAATCAGATAGTAAGTCGGGTATCATTCCACGGAGATCTCAATTACCAATCAACTACCACAGCTATAAGACTCTATACTATTTGGACCTTGATAGGAAAATGGAATCTATTTAGTAAACCTTAAGATGTAAAAATCTAAAGATATTTAAACTAAGAAAAAAATGAAATAAGAATGAAAAATCTAAAATAAAGAATTCAATCGATCAGTTATCTTTTAAAGGGAGCATTGAAACTACTGCTATTGTGAAACTTCAATTCCTGCATACTACTCTGTAAGCTTTACTTCTTGAACCACAGATTTGAAATCTGTCCAAGGACGATGGTAGTGCAATTTGGATCTCTCCTTAACGGCACTTTTCGTCATCCAATCTTCCCTGTTTCTTTCGAAAATAGAGGATTAGACAATTACTTGTAATCTGGGTTGCCTTGTTTTGGGTATTTTTCTTTTTCAATACTTCATACCCGATGCGGGCTGCAGGCCTTAGCTCTAAGACATGGAGATATAGCAAGGTTTTACACTTCTTGGTTTCTCTTCCTCGAGTGAAACGGTTCATTGGATTTCATGATTAGATCCTTGCTAACCGCGGGTTGAACTCAGCATTCGAATCGGTGACCTGCATTTGTTTTTAATTGATAAGTCATTCGCTCATTCTGGAGTTTCAAGTAGAGGACTTATCGATTAAAATTCCTGAAACTCATTAATTCTCCAATATCGGGGTTCGCATACCTCAAGAAATTGTTCACCACTCTCGAGTTGCCTTCTCTGTGTCACTCGAGAGGGCCTCCTGGAAATCGAGCATGGGAACCGATCCCATTTTTGGGTATAGGACAACGATATTGAGGTCCCGGTCTTCAAATGTTAGAACCCAGGAAGTAGATTTACAAGCGCCGACTTAGAAGTTTATGATACTTTGCGGGAAGATGATCTCTAACAATAGAGTCCTTTCAATGGAAGCTGAGCTTCACGATTACTTAATTACAACGGTGGCTCCGTGATCAAAAGAACCATAAGTCGGCCCCGGAAGTTCGAATTCCAAAATTTGTTTGGACTTCAAGCGATCGGTAAGTAATTGAAGAGTAACATTCTGCATTCAACTTCAACTTTAACAGCTAACATCCAGATCCAGAAATTCAAATGAAATAACAATCTACTCTAAAATATTAAAACTAAAAAAAAATAAAAAAAATAAAAATACAAGAGTATCGGCTACCCCGAGATCTCTGGGTTACGAGCCGCGAGAGCTACTATTATCCTTCAATAGTGTTTGCTTATTTATAGGGTTCTGAAGTTGGGCCCTAACTTTGATGCGTTGTCTTGTGGATTTCAGGAAAATTGGCCCAATTGGTTGTTAGTGTTGCGACTCCATTTTTTGTGTTGCGACCTTGCCTTCAGTTTGATGTCGCGACATTGTTTCCTTGTCGCGACTTCACTTGTCTGCTTGTGAGCTGTTTTTAGGTCGCGACACCAATTCCACGTCACGCTTCCTTGTCTCGGCGATGAGTAACGGCCACGGTTTTCATAGTCGACTTATATTTAGTTCCTTCAGCCCTTCACAATAACCAGCCTTGATTCTCTGTCGCGACATCGGTTGTTCCTTGCATTTGTGATCAGTCGCGACTTGGAATTTGGAGTTTGTCGATCAAGCCTTATCTTTGGTCGTAACTCCTTGTACGTAGTCGTGACATAATTTTTGTGTCTCACTGCTAGTCGATGTCGCGACATCAAATTCTTGTCGCGACCTACTTTCCCTGTGTTCAGCTTATACAAGGTCGCAGCTTGACTTGCCTTGTAAAGACCTGCTTAGCTCCTGTGGTGACTTGTTGTTGTCGCGACATCAATTGTAATGTCCGCGACACGAGAAACTCTTACTATCACTTATCCATTCTCAAGAAGGTTCATCTTACGGTGCGACCTCTAGATAGCGTGGCGATCAAATTCTGCACCTTTGCCTCTTGATCTGAACCACAGGACCCGATTCCTGAGTCGATGCGTGTCGCGACCTCTTCTTAATCGCGACTTCAATGTTGATCTTTTGAAGATTTTGTGTCCACGACCTCTCTTCCTTATGTGACTTCCATATTTATTGTTCTACCTTGGTCACATCGCGACTTCAAAATTGTGAAATTCGGCGTTTGCCGGTTTCATCCTTCCATTGAAGCACGTGGTTGCAGCGACTTGGAATTTACGTTGCGACCACGTCATTCTTTTATAATTGCCCTTATTAATCACGGCGGGTTTGTGGTCGCGACCTTGATGTAAGTTCTTCATTCCTGTCAGGGCGTCGCTGATGAGCTTAAAAGTCATCTATTTTCAGTTCATTTTTCTGATTTATTTTATTCTAAAGGCTTGTTATGCGGGAATATGGAATGCTTCACCCAAGCGCCGTGCGGCGGAATTCAAAAGCGAGTGCGTTAAAGGAGTAGAATGTGGCTAAGCGATGCGATGGCGGGTGGAAAGTGCATTTGGAGAGGCACAAAGTTAAGGATTTGATGTCGTGAAGCCTTTACAACAATCGAAAATACATATTAAGGTTCTGTACAAAAGCTACCAGTCATGAAATGAGCGTATTTGAAGACAAAAGCAGTACAGGCGTGAAAGAAACTCAAAGTCTTAACCCGGGGAATTGATGAAAAGAAGACATGATAATGGCGACATCATTCGAGTCGCGCATAATTAAACCCATTACGATGAACCCAATGAAATTACGCGACACGAAAGAAGATGCGACATAAGATAAACGGTGTGTTGAACATTTATGTCGCGACATCGGATGATGTCAGCGACATCAACGCGAATCGAAGCGGTCGCCCAACATCGCTCGATATAAAGAAGGTCGCGACATCATCAACTAAAGGAAGGTGTGACATCATTAAGCGATCGCGGCGCGAAAGCGAGCGGTGACATCATAAAATTCGCGACATCGGCCTGAACGGAAGATTAGCGACAACGATGAGTTATGCGTGACGTAATACAAAGAGGTAAGGTCGCGATGTCAGTAAGCTGTCGCGACGTCAGTTCCACCAAAGACATGTCGCGACCAAACAAAGGCTTCGACAAAGGCGAGGCAACCCGAGTCGCGACAAAGAGGTGATGTCGCGACATCAACAACAGCTGGCGATTAAGCGGAAGTCGAAAAATTTTGTCGAAGTGGGGCCCAACGAGAACCCTATAAATATGTGGCTCTTTTAAAGGAGCGCCCAGCTCTTGGCTTCGGCCTGAGCGAAGATCTGGGTAGCCTAAGGCTCATTTTTATTATATTTCTTCTTTTCTTATTTTTTTTTTCTTCTATTTTCGTTTTGTTTCATTTTGTTGTTGAGCATTAGAGTAGATTTTTTTATTTACGGATCACGAGCGATTAGCTTGTTAAAGCGAAGATGAATGTAGAATTCATTTTCTTCAGAGTACTATCACGGTTGTTTGAAGTTCGGACAATTACGATTCGGACCTCCGGTTTCGATATCTGATGGTTTATTTTTATCGGATAACCATTCTTTGTGTGTAATTTAGTAATTTAGAAACCCAGCTTCCATTGGGCAAACTGCGTTGTTAGAAATTTATCTTTTTTTAACGAATAAATTCAGGTGCTATTGAACTTCGACGAAAATCTGCTTTACGGTTATGAGGTTTTACGCCAATTGATTCGATATCGGTGTCTTATACCGGTTGTGGCATTTGCTTCATACTCTGATTTCCAGGAGGCCCTCGGTGACCTGAGGCAATCCTGAGAGTGATGAACAATTTCTCAGGGTATATTAACCTAATATTGGAATCTAATGAGCTTTAATGAGTTTATTTCGATAAATCCTCGTCTCACTTGAAATCAGAATAGGTTGAATGAATTATCCAATTAAGCAAGCGAAATTTCATACTCGGTCGAGCAGTGATTCTAATCAGGTAGTGAGATCTAATCAAGGAAAGGATGAACTATTCTAATTTACAGGAAGAGAAACCCGATGAAGTAAACCCATGCTATACCCATGTCTTGGGAGCTATGGTTTTATAGTCAGGTCTGGGTAGTAAGTATTGAGAAAGAAAATATCGAGAACAAGGCGACCGCAGTTAAAGTAGTTATCCCCAATTCCACTGTCTTCGAAAGAATCGAGGGGGAATTAGATGATGAGCAGTGTAGTTTGGAGAGATCTAGCTACACTACCATATTCCACTGGGCGATTTAAAATTTGTGGTTCATAAAGTAAGGTTATAAAATTACTTTCTACTTGAAATTGATTTTCACAATAGTAGATGTACTCGATGTTTCCTTTAAAAGATAATGGTTCATGTCCAGTTATTTTTCATTACTATTCCTTATTCTTTATTCTTTTAAATTCGGGTTATTTGTTATTCATTCACATATCTTAGACTTGTATATTTTAAGGCTTCAGCTGATTTCAATTGCCATTTTAGAGTCAAATAGTGTGAAAATTGATTAGTGAGGTGGTGATTGGACACGTTTGGCAGGATCTCTGTGGGATCGATATCTGGACTTAAATAAATTTTGTTACTTGTTCGACCTGTGCACTTGCAGGATCTTGGATCAGAAGCAGAAAGAGATTTATTTAATTTTAAGGAAACTGATGTTAATGAGTAAAATTGCAAAGAAATACAACCAACAAGTTTCATGGCATTATTCTTGGGGTTAGAAATGATAGTCCTTTAGTAATGGTGTCATAAAATTTGTATATATCTTACAGTCGAACAACAAGTTTTATGGCGCGGATTCTTGCGGATCGAAAATTTGGTAGATCGATATTCAAACAAAGAAGGAAATACTAATTTGGACATTTAAAGAAAAGAACAAAATTAGTTTTTCAAGCGTGGGGTATTACAGCCACTAATCATTAACAAACCATATTGAAAATGTTGTTGGCTTGACTAATCCTATTAATGTGGTATGTTTTGATTTCGGAAAAATATAATGCATAATAGGAAACGAACAGCGATACGATTCAGTAGAATGCGAACTAGAAACACTCGAAGCTTGAGAAAACGAAAGGGGCGGCTTCGGCTATGGCGGATGAAAGCGAGAACCGGGTGAAGGACGAGAACGAGACGAAGGCCTCAATCAGCATTACAATGGAGGACTTTTGGAGACCTATTATTCAGGATGAATACTCTACAATCAGACAGCCTACAGTCGATGCAAATAATTTTGAACTGAAACCTTGCTTGATTACAATGGTTCGTGACAACCAGTTTACTAGTCATCCCACGGAAGACCCCGAATGAGCACTGGGAAGGTTTCTCGGGATGCGAAACCATGATGAAGTTGGTCAGGGTGAGACCAGAGGTCATAAAATTGCATTTATTCCCATTTTCTTTAAGAGATACAGCAACCACATGGTATGAATCTCTACCATATGGATACATTTGATACTTGGGAGCTTGTAGAAGCCTACTTGGGTAGATTCTTCCCCAGTCCACTCACCTCGAGGAGAAGGAGGGAGATAATTATGTTTCAGTAGGGGGAAGATGAGAGCCTTTATGTAGCATGGGAAAGATTCAAAAGGTTGCTGAAAAGATGCCCAATGTATGGAATAGACTTGAAGACCCATATGGACATAGTGTATCATGCCTTGAATGATACATCCCAGAGCATTATTGATGCTTCATCTTTGTGGAGCATTAACGTAAGAGTCTTCGAAGAAGCTGAGAATCGATTGAGGACACGGAGAAATGCAATATGAAAGCTCCATCGAGTTTTCAAGAGTAGTGGCGAGGAAGAGAGTCATGGAGCTGAGCAAGATGACGACCATGGAGCGAAGTTGGATGCCATCATGAATAGAGATGAATGACGAGAGGAAGATGCACCTTGCTCATGAAATAGGAGCGTCGAGAGGAACTATTAAGAGGAAGTGCTGATGTACCTTGAGAAGCGCTATGATCTTGAGGAGGTTAGACACTTGGGGGGCGAGAGTTATCACTTCAAGCCAAATCCTAACTGCCCGGCTGGTATCATCGACGAGGAACCATGAAAATTTTTCATATGGTGGAGGGTCTCCACAGGCTGAGCATGGACGAATCCTCAACGGGGATATCGGCAACCCGCAAAGGGTTCTACTGGCCCGACAACAAGGAGGTGAAAATAAGCTTGAGTACGAGTCGGAGAAGAGCTCAACCATTTTGAAGAGCAAATCTTTGCCCGATTCATGGGAGCCAACCAAAATTTGTTAAACCTCCATGTGGTTTGTAGAATTGGAAGCCTCGAATGCAATTCTCGGAATTTTCGAGAAGACCACCTAATGCCTCCTTGAACACGGAGACCTGAAATAGAGGCGGCGGCCACAAGCCTGCAAACAGACGACACGAAGAAGAATCCTAAAGACTGCATGGCTGTGCAGCTCAGAAGTGAGAAAGATTTGGTGGAAAAGACAGAAAAAGATGAAAGCAACAAGGGAAAGGAAGGCCCGGACAATCTCTTGAAACAACTGGAAGGAAAGAAAAGAAAGAAATTATTTGTCGAAGAGAAGAAGGAAAGCAAGAAGAAAACCTAGAACAATGCTGCGGTCCCATTCCCGCAAAATTGTCCAGATAGAGGAACATTTTGCAATGTTTTGAAAATTTTGAAGCTAAGTCGATATGCCTTTCCACGAAGTGGTGACTCCGGATGCCACTTTATGCAAAATTTTGAAAGACTATCACCGAGCACAAAAGAAGGAAGATTCTTGAAAGAAGGGGTTGTGAACTTAGTATGACTTGTAGTCTTTGTGATCGAAGACTTACGAGAAAGATGAAGGATCACGGGAGCTTCACCATTCCTGCACATTGGAAGAGTTTGAGTTCCGAGCTCTACGCGTTCGAGGAGTGCGATATCAATTTAATGCCCTATTCTGTTGCCAAGAAGTTTAGGTTTGGGGAGCTTACTCCACTACTGTACCCTCCACGAGAATGGCGGATAGAACCGTGAAACCTAAAGGAATCATAGAAGTATCTTTTTGGTAAAGGAATTGGGAAAATTTATTTTCTGTTGGATTTCATCATACGGATATGGAGGAAGATTCACAAGTCCCTTCTTGCTAGGAAGACCATTCCTTGCAAATTGGAGCGCTCTAATCGATATGGAAAATTCTCCTCTCGAGTTGGAGAAGAGGCGATTGACTTGATTTAATCAAGTTTGAGGAATTTAGACATAGAAAGGGAAGATATCAAGTCAATAGAATGTATATGTCAACAACTACGATTTTTCACGATGATTTGTAATGCCCGACTTTCAATCAATGAAAAAGAGATGAATTTCAATTATCTTGAAGGTTTGATTCAGATTTTATACTGTGATTTACATTACTGAAAAAAAGTGATGAGTCTTGAACAAAATGGGGATAAAAGGAGACAAAAATGAAGAAAAGAAATTTCATGAAACCGAGTGAAGAAGGGCTAGTTTTAATGGAGTTGCCAAGCCATTTAAAGTATGTTTACTGGAGTACGCGAAGAGTAAACCGGTAATAATTTACGCTGAACTTAGTGATCTTGAGGAACGAGAGGTTGCTGGAAATTTTAAGGGAATCATAAGGAGTCTATAACTTGGTCTATTGAAGAGTTAAGGTATCGATCCATCAATATGCATGCACAAAAATCTTGCTGGAAGAAAATGCAAAGCAATGTTGAACATCAAAGGTAAGATCCATTAATGAAAGAAGTAGTCGGGAAGGAGGTGCTCGAATGGTTAAATGCTGGTTTATATTTGCAATTTCGAGACCGAGTCCTTGGAGTTAGCCCGATCCCATGTGGTTCCAAGAAGGGGTGGATTCTGAAGTGATCCGTAATGAAAGAAATGGAATTAATTCCAGCGAAACGATGTGAGATGGAGAGTATGCGTGTTGATTATAAGGCGAATGTCTGACCGGGAAAGATCATTTCCCTTTGCCCTTCATTGATACGGATGTTGGGCCAGTTAGCGGGACACCCTCATTTTGTTTCTTGGGCGGGTATTAGGCTACAATTAGATTACGTTTTTGAGGACCAAGAAAGACCCGCGTTCATATGCCTACATGGTACCTTTGCCTTCGAGGAAGGATGCCATTTAGGTACATGCAATACTCATACTTTCGGTATGCCATGATATCGATGTTCAGTTTAGTTGAAGTCATGAAATTTTTATGGATGACTTCACGGTGTATAGGTCGATTTTGAACAATGTACGAAGACAACACAGGCTTGATTACTTGAATCTGAGAATGGCTTGACTAGCCTTTAAATTGGAAAATGCCATTTCATAGTAACGAGAAGGTATTGTTCTTGGTATGCAAAATTTACGCTCACGGGTGAGAAGTGTGGACCAATATAAGATTTCCATTATCAAAACCCTCGCACCTCCCACAACGATCAGGGGATAAAGAAGGGTTTCTTGGGGCATCTTGGATTTTATAGGAGATTCATCGAAGACTTCTCAAAAATGACCGGACCATGCGGTGGAGGACTCGAAGTTTAATTTTGATGATTCTGCAAGTGCCTTTGAAGAAATCAAAGATTAGATTGGATTCGGCTTTTATCATATTGCACGAGAATGGGATCGAGTTTGAAATAATGTGTGATGCCAATGATTTCACAATGGGGGTTGTATTAGGCCCGAAGAAAGAAAATATTGAGGCATATATTATGCTATGGAGACCTTCCAATGAAGCCTGAGAAAACTATTCCACAAGCGAAAGGAGATGCTAGCCATAGTGTTTGCTTGTGAGAGTCGAGGGCCATACATTTTGGGATCCCATGTTATAGTTCACCCACCAGACCCGTCGACCGTGAATATTTGATGTCAAAGGAAGCTAAGCGAGGCGATAAGGTGGAGTGCTTTGCTACTGCCCGAGTTGTCCCGGAAATTAAAGATAAAGGGATGTGACAATGTGATGGCGATCACTTGTCCAGTGTAAGGAATGAAACAAAGAAGGAGGAGGCGAGTGAGAACTTCCCGGATGAGCGGTGTTTAAGGTGTCATTGACTTCCATGGTATCTTTGATATTGTGAATTGCAGCGTAGGGTAGTTCATAGGAATTCGGCTACCAACGAAAGAAAGCTCGGAATTTGACGGCGGGTACTACATGCGGGATGATCATTTGCTATTTAAAGAGTCGTGACATGATTATCGAAGATGTGTGCGAGAGAGTGAACAATGTAAAATCTTGAATGAATCCGTACATCACCATATGGGGGCATTTTTCTAGAAAGAGCATTTCATGAATGCTCTGTCTGGATTTTATTGGCCCACTATCTTCAGAGATTGTGTTGAATGGGTCAAATTGTGTGATAGATGCCAAAAGATTGGAAATGTCGCGCGAAATGAGAAATGCCCACTAAAAGGTATAATGGTTGTGCAAATTTTTGCGATGTATGGGGAATAGATTTTATGGGACCATTCCACCATCATTTGAAACTGTATGTATATCTTAGCTGGCAGTGGATTATGTTTCCAAATGGGTGGAGCTTGATGTGTCAAGGAATGATGCTAATGTAGTTATAGGTTTCTTACGAATATTTTGAGAAGCGGATTTGGAGCCTTGGAACTATCATTAGTGATGGGGGAAACCATTTTTGCAGGCAAAAATATTTCTGAAAACTCACTTGAAGCGGTGTAAGGATCAAGCATATAAGGAGTCTAGCTTATCATCCCAGGCTAATGGGACGGTAGAGATTTCCAACAAGGAGATTAAAGAATCTGGAAAGGCGTAAGTTCGAGCGGGAAGGATTGGTCTTCCAAACTTGATACACTTTGGAGAAACTACGGAATTTTCAAAGCACTGTTGGAATGTCCCCATACAGAATTGTCTTTGGCAAACCATGTCATCTACCTCTTGAACTGGAATACAAAGGTATATGTGGGCCATCAAGCTGAACTGATTTTAAAAGCGCAAAGGAAGAGGAAATGCTCCAAGTGAATGAGCTGGAAGAGCGAGAAATGAAGCCTACGACAATGCTAGAATATGTAAGGACAAAACAAAAATGGCACTGATCGGAGAGTTACGAGAAAGAGTTCGAGAATAGGAGAGCAGGTTTTCTTTTTAACTCCAGTTGAAGTTATTTCGAGGGTTAAAATCAAATGGAGTGGACCTTCACCCATTAGTGTCAAGCACTACATTTAGACGATAACACTAAAGGCGATCTTTGGGGAAGAATTTAAAGTCAATGGACAAAAGTGACATTATCAAGCGAGGAGGAAAGAAAGGAAGAGCTCAGGTTGGTTTATTGAGAGAGAAAAGAATCAAAGCAGCCGTCGAAACTAAGGACTAAAAGCGAACCAGCGATGTGAAGTGACCAGTAGAGATTTTAGTTTCGATTTTTAGTTTACGATTTTAGACTTTGATAATTTTTTTATAATTCATCTTGATTTTGTTTCTTTAGTTTTTATAATGATTAGTTGTACTCGAAATTAGTTTTGTTTAGTGAATCCTTTAAAATGTTGCGAGTGCTTATTCGGAAATGCAAAGGGAAGAGGAGAGAAAATAGCGACTTCCGCGACAACTCCGGCCAATTCACGGGAAGAAATTTAATTGAAAAAGGGGAGCATTCTTTTCCCTATACAAGTGCAGCGAAAATTGAATAGTATACATGTTTGAATTCTTTGTGTGGAAATGGTTTTATTTGATGATGAGAATCGGCTAGTGTCGAGAGTGAAAAATTGTGTTCGTGGGTTGAGGCAATTACGGGGATAGGTCGCGACAAAACTTCGTCGGCGAGCTAAAGTCGACGAGTTGAGGTCGCAACTTAGTTAGCAACGAAGGGAAGGGACCGGGGCGAGTCGCAACCAAAAGTTGTGGCGACATCGCGAGTCGCGACATAAATTAAGGTCGTGACAAAATTGCAAGGTCGCGAACAGAACCATTCCTCAAAAGAGTGGTGAAGGTTGCGACAATTCAGTTATATCATCAAATACCTGATGTCGCAACCTAATGATAACTTGTCCCCCACAGTTTACTTATGTCGCGACAACCAAAGACAGGTCGCGACATAAGAGAAAAAGGGTTTGCCAGCTGGGCAGCTTTTAATTTTGCCTTAAATTTAATGACAACACACAATAACAGCAAAAATTGGAGTCGCGACAAGCGCAAATAAATGAAATAATATTAGCCCACAAACATAATTGAATTGAAACACAAATTGCATAATTGAATTGAACTTAGTTGATAAGTCCAAATTAGGGAAGATTGCTCTGAATGAAGGAAGCCAAAAACATATTTTTGGGTTTGAATTATAAACAGATTAGCCAAAAGAACTTGGTAGACACAGGATCAAATAAATCCTCATCAGCGAAGTGAGTCAGGACATCCTTAGGTTATTCACGATTAACCAAAAGAGTTCTGAGAACACTTACTGGAAATGTCTGACTAAAGAAATGATGCGAGGCTATCCTTGGCGGTTTGAGCCTTTCTAGCCACCCACTTGTTATATGCTTTTGCATACACCACCCCCAGCTCTAAGTTTGAGCGAAAACGGTCCACTATCTTCCAAAGCGAGCAATTTAAAATCCCAAGCCATCCTTTATAACTAATCCTCCAGTAAAGGCACTTTGATTACCCAGGCTTCAGGAGGAGGAAGAAATAAAGTTTAGGGGAGTATATTTTTGGAGAAATACAGAAAAGGGTGAAGAAGGACATGCTCCCCAAAAGCTAGGAGAGCATGAAGAAAGCAAAGGAAGAAGTTTTGTCTTGTGGCCTAACTCTCTTGAGCAAATTAAGTTCTTAGGGGTGGAACAACACCTAGTACCCTAATGCCAAGCGGTATGGGGTTACCTAACCCAAAAGTTAAGCTAAGAGTGTTAGAGCCTAAAAACAAGAACATTAGAGCTTTTCTGAGTAAGCGGAGAAAGGTTTGCTTGATGAAATACAAATGAGAAATTTAGACAAGCAGGTTTTAAACACAAGAATTCAAGGAGATACCCAGTAGAGTTTTGAGGGAAATCAACTAAAGAAGTTGCAAGGAAAGGAAGGCAGCAGTTAAGTAAGAAAGAAGAAAGAGTTTGGGTAATCTTAACCTAAAATTCCATCTATCCTACCCATTACCCAAACTTTAACATTCTGAAACTGAGAAGGAACTGTGGCGTGCGAAGGTTGGAATTACCTACATTAGTGAGATCAATATGAACAACAAGCGTATGGAATTTGGAAACTATTCAAAGAGATCAAGCTGTGAAAAGCCTGCGAGGTTAGTGACTCACTAAGAATTGAGGAAGACTAACCTACTCTTGACGGGATAAATTGAATATGCATTTATAAGAAACAAATTCAACTGATTTAGTTATCTTGATTGAGTAGAAACTAACCTTTATTTGGACTTGAAGCTAAATATTCAATAAACGAATGCAATTTTAGTTTTTCAATTAAATTGGTTGCAACTACAAAACAAAACAGAAAAATGTCATTTTGTTTGAGGACAAACAAATCTTTCTTTTCTTTACTTGAGGAATAATGAGAATTTTAAGTTTGGGGAGTTTGATGAGCTTAAAGTCATCTATTTTCCAGTTCATTTTCTAATTTATTTATTCTAAAAAGGCTGATTTATGTGGGAATATGGAATACTTCACCAAGCTGGCGTAAGCTGAGAATTCAAAGCGAAATTCTTGTGGTAGAATGTGTTTGACGATCTTGATGGCTGGGTGAAGGAAATTGCGCGGGAGAGGCCTGGATTAAAGGATTTGATGTAAGTGAAGCCTTTACGGCCAATCGAAATACATATTAAGGTTGCAGCTTTGAAGCTCGGTAGCGAATGGCGTAATTGAAGGCCAAAGCGAGGCTGGCGTGAAAAACTCAAGTCGACAACCGGGAATTGATGAAAAAAGAAGACATGATGTAGCGACATCATTTAGGCATCGCCGATAGAATTAAAACCATTCACTGATGGACAATGAGGTCTCGACACGAAAAAGAAGTTCACTGACGAAGATAAACAATTATTGAACATTTATGTCGACATGCGGATGATGTCGCGACATCAACTGCACCGAATCGGAAGCAATCGCGCGACATCATACGCTAAGAAGGTAGCGACATCCATTCAGCAATCCGACGCGAGCGAGCGAGTGCGACATCGCAAAGAAATTCGCGACATCCGTGAAGACCCGAGAAGGTGCGTGACATTGAGGCTATGCTGACATCAAATCATCTGAGGTAGGTCGCGATGTCGGTAAGATGTTGCGACATGAGTTCCACGGAGCATGTCGGCGGCGAACAAAGGCCTGCGACAAAGAATGAACAATAAATTGCGACAAAGAATTGATGTCGCGACATCGACAACACAAGCGGGCGATTAGCGAAGTCAGAGGTGCATGCCAGTGGGGCCCAACTTCACAACCCTATAAATATGTAGGCATTTGCTATAAAGGAGCCTTGACTCTTGGCGGCCTGAGCGAAGATCTGGGTAGCCTAAGGCTCATTTTTATTATTTTTCTTCTTTTCTTATTTTTTTTTCTTCTGTTTTCGTTTTGTTTCATTTTGTTGTTGGGCATTAGAGTAGATTTTTTTTTTTTTTTTTTTTACGGGTCCCGAATGATTAGCTTGTTAAAGCGAAGGCGAGATCACGAATTCATTTTCTTCAAATTACTATAAGTTCATTTGAAGTTCGAGACAATTTTGGAATTGGACCTCCCGAGTTTCATTATCGGTGGTTATTTTTATCGGATAACCATTGCTGTATGCTCAATTGATAATTTAGAAACCCGGCTTCCATTGGGCAAACTCACATTGTTAGAATTTATCTTTTCTGAGAATAGATTCGAGTCTTCATTGAACTTCAGCTTGAAAATCTGCTTTACGGTTATGAGTTTTACGTAGTGGATTCAATATCGGTGTCTTATACGGTTGTAGCATTGCTTCATACTACGATTTCGGGAGGCCCTCACGGTGACCTGAGAAGAAGGCAATCCCACGAGTGATGAACAATTTCTCAAAGGTATATTAACCTAATGGCCGGAGATCTAATGGGAAACTGTGAGTTTATTTCGATAAATCCTCGTCTCACTTGAAATCGAGAATGAGTTGGATAGATTATCAATTAAACAAGCGGAGATTTCACCTGGTCGAGCAGTGATTCTAATCCGGGTGTTAGTGAGATCTAATCGAGGAAAGGATGAACTATTCTAATTTAGAGGAAGAGAAACAGTAAAGTAAACCCATACTATACCCATGTCTTGGGGCTATGGTTTATAGTCCGCAGTTCTAGGTATTAAGTATTAAGAAAAATATCAGGAATAGGCAACCCTGATTAAAAGTGATTTATCCTAGAATTCCACTGTCTTGAGAAGGGAATCGAGGAAAAGGGATTAGCAAGATTGATGAGCCGGTCAATAGTTTGGAGAGATCCTAGCTACACTTCCACCATATTCGGTGATTTAAAATCTGTGGTTCCATAAATGGGTTATAAAGTACTCTGCCAGTGATTTTCTTGATAGTAGTGTACTCACGATGTTTCCTTTAAAGATAATGGTTCATGTCAGGTTATTTTAATTTTATTCCTTATTCTTTATTCTTTTAAATTTCGGAGTTATTTGTTATTCATTCACATATCTTAGACTTGTATATTTAAGGCTTCATTGATTTCAATTACCATTTTAGAGTCGAAATAGTGTGAAATTTGATTAGTCGGGGTAGTTGATTGATAATTCTTGAGATCTACATTACAGGATCGATATGCGGACTTAAATCCATTTTATTACTTGTTAGGCACGGTACTTGCGGGATCTTGGATCGATAAGCGAAGAGATTTATTTAATTTTAAAGGAAGCTGATGTTAATGAGTAAATTGCCAAAGAAATACAACAATGAGTTTCATGGCATTGTGCTGAGGATTAGACAATAGTCCTTTGGTAGTGGGTGTCATAAATTTGTATATATCTTCTTGTCAAGCAGTCGCGACATCCAGGTCTTTTCTTTCATTGCATCTCTCGTAATGGCGACTTCTTGCATACATACATCGCGACTTCCATATCTTGTTCACGACATCCTTACTTTCAGCCCGATTTTTCGCTCCTTTTACTGCAATTTCCTCTTTCTCTTGAATTTCTGTACCCACCTGATAGTTTGGTGAGTTATTCCATTACATATCATCAGTCTTTTTTATATAGAAATCAATCGGAAAAATGGGCGAAAATGGATGACTTTTAAGCTAAATCAAACTTCCCCCGAACTTAAATTTTGCTTGCCCTCGACGAATAAATAATTGTTTGTCCTCAAACAAATAAGCTTTAAAATTTTAGGACATTTTCTTATTCATACCACGAATCTTTCTCATTCCTCTTTCCTAAGCTTGGGACTAGAATCGGCATCATTTTAACTTTCAGTTTCAACTCAAAAATGAGAAATGATATACTTCCTTCACAAATTTATTGATGAAATAATATAAGTAAACAATTTATTCAACAAGAGTACGTTTTTGTGGCGTGGCGGTCTCGATCCTCTTCATCATCTTGTTGGAATTAGTTCATCTTAAGAATTTCAGCCAGACCGTTTGTCAAAGTCCCATAGGCTTGTTTTTCATATTGATCTCCACTAATGTAGGTAAATTCAACCTTCAAGATCAATGAGGTCTTTTAGGCTTGTAATGTTGGGCTTAGGTAATTGGGTAGATGATGGAAAAATTTAGTTGCAATCACCACCACCTTTTACATGCGATTGCCTTCTACTTTTCATCTTTTCCTTCCATGACCTTTGTATCCTTCCCTCCCGATCTTAGCCTGGTACATCTCGACATCTTTTTATGACATCTTGACTTGTCATTTGCACCTTATCAGGTCAGTACCCCTTTTTCTGGGATTCTCTTTGTATTTCTCTCTATAAATGGGAATAGTGCAATGTTTTGTCTTATTAGGCTTTCTATCACTCTTAGAGAACTTTGGGCTCAGCAGCTCCCATACCCGATTGGCATTAGGGTGCTAAGTGTTGAACACCCTATGACAATGGTTCAAGAGATAGGCCACAAGACAAACTCATTCCTTTTCATTAATTTCCTCTTCTTTACTTCTTCTTCTCACACCTTGTAACATTTGAAATATTTTCCCCCGAACTTGTTTCTTATTTATAATAGACTTTTACGGACTAGGCCAGGATAATTTAGGGCTCTTTTGCGGAGATTGTTGCAAGGGGATGGAATTTAGGTTTAGTTCTTTTCGTTGAAGTAAGGCTTATTTGGCTCAAATCAAGGAACTGGTTTATGCATTAGTATATTTTTAGGAGTAGGCAGAAAGAAAGCTCAAGCGCCGAGATGGTCTCGATCACTTCTTGTTGGTACATTTTCACCTAGGATTCGCCTCGATAAACAATCTAACAAGTTCACAGGACTATAGATTTTTCATTAAGAATTTCCCAGAAGATGTTTCTAATTCCTTTCAAAGTTTCATGATTTTTGACCAAGTGTATTATTTCTTCTAGACTTGTACTTATTTACTGTCTATTTATATTATTTCAACGAAGTATATTTGTTCTATCAGCAATAATCATTTTTCCAATTTTTGCAATCTAAACTGTATTCAAACATGCACACTGTAACTCCTAGTTTCCAGTTGGTAAAGATGTTCCCTTATTTTTGAAACTAAAATTCTACTGTTATTTTCCTAGAAATTCAAGCAACAAGTAATAGTACAATCTAACTGTAAGCAATATCAAACAATGTTCTCTTTAAAAATTTTCTTATTTTATTCATGAGATGATGCAGAAGTTGAGAATCACAGTTTGGAGGAGAGGAAGAGAAGGATAGATCATTTGGGAGATTTATTTTTTTTTTTTGAAGGATTTGTTCCTGTCGCGACCTAAGTAGGTTGTGGGAGAACAGTAAATTATTTGGTTGCGACATCTGGCATTTCTACCCTGTGTTGATCAACAAGTAATGTCGCGACATAGTTTGGGTTGTCGCGACCTTCAATAGTCTTTTGAAGAATTTGTTCCTGTCGCGACCCAAATGTTATGTCGCGACCTGTGCCCTTGTTCTCCCCTTAGTACTTACTAGGTTACAACCAAAGCGTTGGTGCGACCTAGTACGCATTTGACTTTGAGTTTGATGACCGGTATTTCTTATTCCACTATCAATTACAAATTCTTGCTCGATATATCATTCCCAAACATCAACCCAAGCATACGATTCAATTCAATCTCAAACGAGAATTTGTGTAAAGTAGGTACTCCTTTTCAAGAATCATTTATATCTGTGAAGTATTTGGAGCCTTCCTTGAATTAGTTCCTTCTCACGAGCTCTGCTTGAGTTACGCATAGGCAAGTAAAACAACTTGAAAAGGATTACAATGAACAAATACTGACTTAGCAAGTCCTAACAAATCATCACAAGAACTAAGAAAAATCAAATTGAGTAATTAAAAACACATAAGTTCATACAAAGAAGTAAAAATCTATATGGGTTGCCTCCCATGAGCTGCTTCGTTTTGAGTCCTTAGTTGGACTAGCTATTTTATTCTTTTTGCTTAAGCCTTCTCTCTCTCAATTCACCAGCTGGAGTTCTTCTTTTCCACTCTCCCTGTTGAGATAGTGCTTTAGTCTTTGACCATTAACCTTGAATTCTTCCTTTAGCATCGATCCTCGATTCTTGCTCCAAAGGTATTGCCCGGCCTGTATATGGTCCACTCCATTTCGATTTCAACTTCCCTGGAAATAATCTTAACCTGGAGTTAAATAGCAAAACCTGATCCCCTGCTCTGAATTCTCTCCTCAGAATCCTTTGATCATGCCATTTCTTTGTTTTGTCCTTGTATATTCTAGCATTATCATAGGCTTATTTCAATTTTTCGATTCATTCGGTTGGAGCGATCCTCTTCTTTTCTTGATTTTGAAATCGATTCGACTTCTTGATGGCCCGCATAGCTTTGTATTCCGATTCGAGAAGTGACATGGTTTTGCCAAGACAAATCTGTATGGGGACATCGATGGGAGTTTTTGAATGCAATCCTATAAGCGAAGTGCATCATCAAGTTTGGAGCCAGTCTTTCCTACTTAAACTTCTGATGCTCCGGGATGCTTTTTAATCTCTATTGAATTGCAGCGTCCGTTAATTCTGCGGGGTGATAAGCTAAGCTCATTATATGTTTGATCCCATACACGCTCATAGGCTTTGCAAAGTATGGCTTCCCCAATCGCGTGTGGTATCCACAGGTGCGAGATCTGCTTAAAATGTTCTTTTGCGAAACTTACAAGTTGTCTTAGCATCATTCCTTTAGATTGGTATTGCTTCCACCCGGACACGTAATCCACTACCGTGATAATACGGGTTTCCAAATGATGGTGGGAAGGGTCCTCAAAATCTATCCCCGGCCGTAAGAATTTTCCCTGTATGCTTTGTAGGGGCATTTCATTTCTTACGCTAATATTTAAATCTTTTGTCATCTATCACATAATTTGACCCCGTTCGGCGCAGTCTACGAAGATAGTGGGCCAATAAAATCTACGATTGGAGTATCATATGAAATTTGTTTTTCTACGGAAAAATGTCCCGTATAATTGATGCATGGCATTCATTCAAAATCTTGCATTCTTCACTCTACGGCACACATCTTCTTATAATTAATCATGTCGGCCGCCTCTTTTAAATAGCAGTGGGTCATCCCAGATGTAGTACCTGCTGTCAGTCCTTAGCTTTCTTTTCTGTTGGTAGCTGAATTTCGGAGGCACTACTCCACAAGCCAAGTAATTCACAATATCAGCATACCATGGGAGTTGGAATGACAATTAAACAGTTGCTCATCTCGGAAGTTCTCTGTTAATCCTTCCTTCTCCTCTTTTACTTTGTTTTTTTTCTACTCTGGACAAGTGATCAGATATCACTTTGTCACAACCTTTCTTATCTTTAATCTCGGTCGAACTCTTGTAATGCTTGACACCCACCTTATAAGTCTTGGTTTTGGCTTCTTTCTTTGTCATCGAATGTTCGATTTCTTTGCGTGATCGGTGTAAGTATAACATAGGATCCCGAATGTATGGCTGAATTTCTCGACAAAAACTATAGGTGACATCTCATTTTAATTAGTTGAATAGTTTTCTTGGGCTTCATTGAATGAAGGTTACGCTGGCATAATTATATGGCCCTGAATATCTTATCTGTTCTTTGCCCTAATACAGATCCCATTGCGAAATCACTAGCATCACACATTATTTCGAACCCTTTATCCCATTCTGGTGCAGCCATGATCGGTGCTTGAACTAATATGGTTTTGATTTCTTCAAAGGCTGCCTTGCAGGAGTCATCAAAATTAAACCTTGTGTCTTTTTCCAGCAATCTGCATAATGGTTTCGCTATTTTCGAGAAGTCTCTGATGAATCTTCAGAATCCATGTCCCGAAACTTCTTATCCCTTTGCATTTGTGGGAGAATCTGAAGTCTTGATAATGGAAACCTTTGATTGGTCCACTTCTAGTCCTGTAGCAGAAATTTTATGCCCAAGGACAATACCTTCTGTTACCATGAAATGGCAATTTTCCCAGTTTAATGCTAGGTGTTTATCCTTGCATCTTTGAAGTACTGTTTCCAAGTTGTTCAGGCAATGCTCAAAGCGGATCCAATCTGGCTTGTGAAGTCATCAATAAAAATCTCCGTGACCTCTTGACAAATCGAGAACATGGACATCGTACACCTCGAAAAGTAGCGAGGAGCATTACACGGCCAAATGGCATCCTTACGAGCCAAGGTGCCATAGGGGCATGTGAATGGTTTTCTCCTGGTTCTCAGGCGCAATGGCAATTTGGTTATAGTGGAATATCCATCTAGGAAAATGAGGGTGTCTATTTAATACATCAACATCGATCCAATGAAAGACGTAGGAAATGATCCTTCTAGTTTGCGGTGTTCGGCTTCCGGTAGTCAATGCAGCCCTCTCCACCTGTCATGAATCCTTGTAGGAATTAGCTCGTTTTTCATTTCGGATTACGGTGAACCCGCCGCTGCTTAGGAACCGCATGGAATTTGGGGTAACGAGGTATGCAATTGCATATATAAAACCGGCATTCAACCATTTGAGAACTTCCTTTACGACAACTTCTTTCATGGCGGAGATTCGATCTTCTTTGATGTTCAACGATGGTTTTGCATTTTCCTCTAGCGTTATTTTGTGCGTGCATATTGTGATTTGTGCCCTTTGAATTCATCGATGGACAACCCGATCGACTCTGATATTTCTTCAAAATTTTTAAAAGCTACGTTTCTTGGCATTGCGAGTGCGAGAGATGGTGCGGCTTACTCTTTGGTAGCTCCAAGTAAGCATATTTCAGATGACATGGCAACTCTTTTAAAACTAGCCCTTCTGCACTTGTCTCTTGATGAAATTCATATCTTCGTGCTTGTCCACTTTGTCCGTGCTGTTTTGATTAAGACTCAACACGTTTTCGGTAGAGTGTAAACTGATGTGTGGAAAATCAGAATTAACACCTTCCAGATACTGGAAATTCATCTCATTTTCATTGATAGGAAGTTGAGCATTACAATCATAATAACAATCAAAGTTGTTGAGGTAGACATCTTCTACTAACATGTGATCTTCCCTATCTATGTCTAAGTTCTTCAAACTTTTGATTAGGTTGAAGTCAGCTGCTTCCTCTCTAACCTTGAGAGTGAGAACTCCTTTCTGCATATCTATTAAAGCAGCTCCAGTTGCAAGGAATGGCCTTCCTAGTAGCAGGGGGACTTGTGAATCTTCTTCAATGTCCAGGATGATAAAGTCTACAGGAAAAATGAATTTCCCCACCTTTACAAGCACGTCTTCAATGACTCCTTCAGGTTTAGCCATTGTTCTATCCGCCATTTGGAGATGCTTGTAGTGGGGTGAGCTCCCCCAGGCAATTTCCTTCACGACAGGATAATGGCATTAAGTTGGCTGCTTGCACGAGTCCACAGAACCTTTTGGAATTCAAGCCTCCAATGGTGCAAGGATGGTGAGAAACTCACGGGTCTTTCATCTTCTCACGGTAAATTCTTCTTTATCACTACTACTTTACTGAAGTAGCGGTCGATTCAACACTCTTCCTCTGCTTGATTCTTCTCTTCTTGCTTAAAATTTCTTTCGAATCACGGCGTAAAGTGGCATTTGAGTTACCACTTCTGTGAATGGCATGCTATCCTCAACTGTGAGTTTCACTCGCCACATTTGCTCTTCTATCCTTGACTTTTTGCGTCTCTACGAGGAATGGAAGGCTGAGGCGTAGAGGATGCAGGCTCTCTCTTTATCTTCTTTTACCTCTCTTACTACTTGTTCTTATTTCTTTCTTTCTCGAATATGCGAGTATTTTCATTCCCTTCTCCCTTGTTGCCTTCTCACGACTTTTCCTTCTCTAATTCTGCTTCCCATAGCGCACGACCCGTGCGGGTCTTTGGATTTTTTTCTTTGTGTCCTTGGGAAAAAGAATCTTTATTTTGATTAACGGGGTCGAGTGGGATTTCATATTTGTGTTTCCAAGTTCTTAAAGAGAGCATTGGTGGTTGTCACGAAAAATTTGAGAGTGGTATTTGAAGCTTCCAATTACCATGTAAACCTTTGTTCGTGGACGTTGATGAGCTTTTGTTTTCCGTGAAGCTATGACATACGGTCCTGAAGATGCAGGTCTCCCTTTGAGCACGATAGTCATTTCTGCCCTCTCCACTATTGACATTCTTTGGGTGTGGTGGAGCATACCCTTGCTGAAAGTTCTGCCCATGTTAGGACCGTGTTGTGCTCCTCCGCCCATAAGAGAAATTCTCATAGTTTCCTTAATGATGGGGGTATAATGGGTTGCGGGTTAGGAGTTGGAAAGCTTGAAATGATATGCCCTGTGCTCATTCAAATAGTTAGCCTCCTCAACTGCATAGGAACCCTCTTCAGTGCGCCCCTCGGCATTATTTACTCTTCCTTCTCTTTCCACTGCTCCTATCTCATGTGCAGAGTGCATTCTTCTATTCAACTGATGCATCAATGCGTCCAGCTGATGAGCTTAAAAGTCATCTATTTTTAATCCATTTTTCTGTTTGATTATCATCTGAAAAGGAATAATTAATATGCAGAAATATGAAGAAACTCACCAATTTGTTATTAGCAGGGAGTGTGAAGGAAAGAAGAAAAAGTAGTAGAAAAATACAGCAATTGGTGGAGTAAAAAATGCGAGAAGAAAATGGCCGGGGCGAAATGAAAGCAATTGGTTAACCTAATGTTGCAGTTTTGAGTGCAGTCCCGATTATGATGTCGCGACCTCGGGAAAATTGAAAATTTGATGCGGTCGTAGCCGGGGATCTAAGTTAGAAGCGTGAGGGCCAACTAGGAGCTTAGGAATGATGTTGCGACAGCATCCATTGATGTCGCGACAAAGGTTGATGTCGTGACGAGGATGTTCAGCGGCGAGAGAAGCGCCTTGAAGCTATGGCGAGTTTTGAAAAGATGGCTTGGTTGTGACTTAAGGCATTTGACCATGGCGAAGGGCGATGTCGCGACGCAGCACTAACCCCGGTGAAGCCTCGGAGACATATGTTGATATTAGCGACAAGAGATTTGATGTCGCGACATAAGGCGTTCGATTGAAGGTTGCGGTTCCTTAAGTTGATAATCGCGTGAAGATTGATAATCGCGACCTCCGGGAACTGCTCGATTGGCTTTGCAAAGACATGGGCGATGTCGCGACTTAAAGGGATTGATATCGCGACATCGAGGAGCAACGGTTGAAACACGCGAGCATAAAGTGATAGCCAGCGACAAAGAGAGATTGATAATCAGCGACATGAAAGACTACCGATTAATTCTGCGAGACTTAAAGTTGATGTCGCGGCAAAAGATCGATATTAGCGACATGGATGAACTGTCGCTACAAGGGATTTGAGGTCGCGGCACGGCATTAGCATGGGCGATCCACTTGAAATCCATGAAGAATGCAGTGCCAGATTAGAATGGCGAAGAACCCTATAAATACGAAATTTGCTACCAAAGCCTTGACTGCTTGGCAGAAGAGAATCTGGGTTCTTGAAGGCTCTGTATTCTATTTTCTTTTCTTTTATTTTCTTTTTTGTTTTAGTCGTTATAG
Source organism: Tetrastigma voinierianum (assembly GCA_016808115.1). Classification (NCBI taxonomy): domain Eukaryota; kingdom Viridiplantae; phylum Streptophyta; class Magnoliopsida; order Vitales; family Vitaceae; genus Tetrastigma; species Tetrastigma voinierianum. The sequence continues at coordinate 36,287 of JAEQBH010003675.1, read as the reverse complement.
ATTAAATTTTTTTTTTTTTTTTTTGGATCTGGATGTTGCTCGTTTGACGAGAAGGCGAGATAATTCCATTCTCTTAATTACTACGGAATGTTTGAAGTTGAACAATTTACGGAATTGACTTTTCCGATTATCAAATTGGAGTTGTCCTTATGATCGGAGGAATCTTTGTGGTGTGTGATTGATGAGTGAGAAACCCAGCTTCCATTTAGTTAATGCTATAGTCAGAATTTATCTTTCCTGTAGTTGTTCCAGCAACTTGTGAATTTCAGTTTCAGAATTTACTTCTGGTTATGGTTTTACTGTATTTGATCTGAATATCAGTTTCTTATACCCGTTATAAGATTTGTCTCATTGCTCTGATTTCAAGGGCGATCCTCTGGTGACACGAAAGGCATTGCGAAGTTATGAACATTTCCTTAAAAGGTATATTAACGATATTAGAATCTAATAGCTTTGTAAGTTTACTTAGATAAATCCTCTTCTCACTTGAAATCAAGAAAGAGTTGAATGAGTTATCAATTTAAACAAGCGAGAGAGTTCACCTCAATCCAGGATAATTGAAGCCAATCCCAGTGTTAGGCGAGATACAATCAAGGAGAGGGTGATCTATTCTAATTTAGAGGAAGAGTAACCCGAGGAAGTTGTATATCCTTGCTTGGCCAGATAACTTGGGAGCTAAGGTTCTGATCCATAAAATGGGTATGAAGTATTGCAAAGAAAATACCCGATTAAGGAAATCCTTATTAAAAGTAGTCATCTAATTCCCGTCTTGAAGAATCGGGAAAATTAGATGATGAATTGTAGAGTGTGGAGAGATCCAGCTGTACTGCTAAACGCCTTGGACAGATTTTAAAACCTGGAATACACAAGCAATCTTATCAGTGTTAACTACAGGAATGGATAATTCACAATAGCAGTGTTTTTGATGTGTCCTCTAAAAGATAACTATTCAGTTTCCATTTATTTTCTTAACCTTTCATTATTCTTTATTCTTTAGATTCCAGTTTATTTGATTGTTCATTCTTTTTCCTTATCTTTGTATATTTTACGACTGCCATTTGAATCACAATGTCATGTTATAGTCCAAATAGTATGGAGCTCGAGTAGTCAGGGTAGTTGATCTAGAATTATTGAGATCTCTGTGGGATCGATATCTGGACTTATATCCATTTTATTACTTGTCGACCTATGCACTTGCAGTATACTGGATCAAAACCATAAGGAAAATGGTTTACTCTTTATGAAATATCTTTTAATCAACACTATAGAATAAGAAACCCACACTCAAGTTTTATGGTTTATTTACTGAGGACTAGACAATAATCCTTGGGTAATAAGTCATAAATTCGAGTAGGCGTTTTGATCCACAACAATTTATAGATGTAATCAACAAGTTTTATGGCGCCGTTGCCGGGGATTAGACAATAGTCTTTTGGCGATAGTGGTATAAATTTGTACATGTGTCTTTTGAATTAGGTCGACAAGTTTTTATGGCGCGTTCTTGAGATCAAATTCGATAAATCAATATTCAGATGAAAGAAGGAAATGCTAATTTGGACATTTTGAAGAAAAAGAACAAATGCTTTTCAAGCGTGGTGTGTTAGCCACTAACCTTTAACAAACCATATTGAAAATATTTGTTGACCAGGCTAATCCTATTAATGTAAGTGTGTTTTGATTTCAGGGACAAAATTTTAATGCATAGGAAATGAGAACAACGATTTGATTCAGCGAACCACGAGAATTAGAGAGAACACTCGGAAGCAGAAAGATAAAGAGCGAAAAACTCAACCATGGTAGGTGAAAGGCAGGATCAGAATGAAGTCACGTAGGAAGCGGCTAGAGGCCTCCGATCACTGATACTATGAGGACTTCGAGCTATTATTGAGATAGTACTCTGTAATCTGACTGACCGACTATTATAATAACTTTGAACTTAAGCGGGGAACTAGTACAATGGTCGAGACATCGGTTCTTGGTCATCAGCTGAGGACCCAAGCGAGCACACAGGAAGATTTCTCAGGATGGCTAATACAGTGAAGTTGAATGGGTGAGGGCGGACATCGGCCAAATTGCATCTATTCCCATTCTCTCTAAGAATCACAGCGGCTACATGGTATGAATCTTTACCATATGGTTACGGTGATGCCCAGGAGGAGTTAGTAGAGGCCTACTTAGGTCGATTCTTTCCCCCAGCCCTCACCTCAGAGAGAAGGAGGGAAATCATTGTTTTTCAGCAGGGGGAAAATGAAAGCATGTACGTAGCTTGGGAAAGATTCAAACGGTTGCTGAGAAGATGTCCAATGCATGGGATAGATCTGCGAGCTTCAGAGATGGACATTGTATATCATGCCTTGGATAATGATATATCAAAGGGGATCATTGATGCTTCATGACGGTGGAGCATTCAAGCGAAAAGTGGCGAGAAGAGCGAAAGAGGCGATTGAAGCACGGCTAAATGCAATATGAAAACTCCTTACGAGTTTTCAGAGAGCACTGCGAGAGGAAGGGGTGTGGGCTGAGCGAGTTGTGGCGACCATAAGGAGCCCAGGATTGGATGCCATTATGCACGAGGATGGACAAGCAAGAAGAAAGACACCCTGCGCCTATGAGATAGGAGCGGTTGAAGGGGATTATTGAAGGGAAGTCTTGAAACTCTTGAAGAACAATTACATGATCTTTGAAGAGGTTAAGTATCACGGGTGAGCCAAAGAAACTACCATTTCAAACCCAATGCTAACACGCCGGCTGTTATCCTGACACTAAGGAACCATGAGAATTTCTCATATGGTGGAGGGGTTTCCACTGAGGCGAGGCATGGGTGAAACCCTCAATGAGGTTATCAGCTTGACCACGAGGTTCCAGCGACAGCAACGGAAATGAATCTGAGAAATGAATATCGAGTCGGAGGAGGGCCCAAGCTTTTGAAGAGCAGATCTTTGCGGTTCATGGGGATAGCCAGAAGGCTGTTGAACCTCCATGAACAAAAGTTTCTAAATTGGAAGCAGCACTGCGATTCTGAATTTTCGAGAACACCACCAATGCATCCACTGAAGAACACGGAAGACACAAATAGAGACGGCGGCCCTAACCACCAAAGCAGGAGGAAGATGCCTTCCCAAGTGACATAAAGAAGAATCAAGGCGCATGGGTAATGCGGCTTAGGAGTGGGGAGGTTAGAAAGATGAAAGAAAAATGACCGACGACGAAGAAAGCCCAGAAAATGAAGAAGCACTGGAGAAAAAGAAAGAAGGAGTGAACAGGAAGGATATCAAAAGCTCTAGACCTGCAGTCCCATTTCCTGAAGGCTACTTGAGAAATCAAAGATAGAAGAAGCGATTTGCAAAAGGTTTTGAAAACATTCGGAAGCTAGAATCGATTATGCCTTTTCTGAGAAGTTGTGACTCGAGGATGCCGCTCTATCTGAAAATTCACGGGACGTCTTTGACGAAAGAAAGATAGTAAGAAGAAGGGATTGTGAATCTCTTTGCTGCGCGGTCTTTGTGATAAGAAGAATTTCGAGAAAGATGAAGGATCCGAGAGTTTTACCAATTCCTTGCATCATTGGAGGAGTTGAATTAGAAAGCTCTGTGACTCGGGAGAAATTTAGTATAAAGCTTGATGCCTGCTCTGTTGCCCGAGCAACTAAGTTTGGGAGGTTATTCCCACCACTATTACTCTTCAAATGGCGAGACGGATCCAATGGTAAAACTTTGAAGGAGTCTTGGAAGATGTGTTGGTCTGGATTAAAATTTGTTTTCAGTAGACTTCATCATTACGGACATGGAAGAAGATTCCTGACTACCCCACGCTGTGGGAGACCATTCCTAGCTCTTTTGGAGCTACCACATTCGACATGCAAGGAGTTCTTACCTTGAGGGTTGGAGAGGAAGGCTCTTTGCTTTCAACTTGATCAAAGCATGCGAGGAATATAGGCGTAGACGAGAGAAAATTGCAATGTAGTTGATGATGTCACCATACTACTGACCTGATGTTCCGACGATTGTAATGCTCGAGTACATCAATGAAAAAGAGATAAATTCCCATTATATTGAAGATGACTACTCGATTGTCCATACAACGAGTTTTCATTCTATAGAAACCGTGTTGAGCACAGAGCAAAGCAAATGACAAAGGGAAAATAATGAAAAGGAAATTCATCGAAACCGGTGAAGAGGGCTAGTGTTGAAAGAGTTGCCAAGTCATTTGAAGTATGCTTACTTAGAATCACAAGAAAACCGGTGATTATCTCTGCTGGGCTGATTATCTTGAGCAGAGGTTGCTGAAAATCTTAAAGAAGCATAAAGAGTCACATAACGGTCGAATTTGAAGAGTTGAAGGGTATCGATCATGATTTGCATTCACAAAATTCTCTTGAAGAGCTTCAAGGAAGCCATATGTAGAACATCGAAAGGAGGCGAATCATTGATGAAGGAAGTAGTCGGGAAGGAGGTACTCAAATTCTTGAGATCTTTGGTTTTATCTATGCAATTCGGATGGTCCCTTAGAGTAAGCGCCGGTCCATTAATGGTACGAAAGAAGGGTGGGTTTATTGTGATCATGATAAGGAAAAATGAATTGATTCAGCCAAAAACGATGACGAGGATGGAGGGTATGCATTGATTACGGGAAGCGTTTCTGACCACGAGAAAAAGATCATTTAAGCTTTGCCGCTTCATTGATCGGATGTTGGATAGATTAGCGGGACACCCTCATTTTGCTTCTTGGATGGGTATTCGGGATACAATCCAGTTGCTATTGCACGAGGACGAGAAGACCATTCACATGCCCGCATGGTACCTTTGCCTTGAAGGATGCCATTTGGGGCGTGTAATACTTTCTGCTACGTTAAAGTGTATGATGTATTACCGAGGACTTGGTTGAAGAAGTTATGGAAATTTTTATGGATGAGCCCATTTGTTTATGGATCAGTTTGACGGTGTTTGAAGAAACACGGAAGCGGTGCCAAGATGCCAGAGACAAACGGTGCTTGAATTGGGAAAAATGCCATTTATGAAGGTAGCAGAAGGTATTGTTCTTGGGCGCCATTTGCAGCTGCTTTGGCCCGGGAAGTAGACCCGATCAATTATCCATTATCAAAACTCTTGCACCACCTACCCGCAGTAAAGGGTAAGAAGCTTCTTGGGGCGTCTTTGGATTTTATAGGAGATTCATGAACTTCTCAAAAATAGCGGACCCTTATGCAGTGCGGAGAAGGATCTGAATTTAATTTTGATGACTCTTGAGTACGCTGAAGAAATCAAAATCAAATTGGTTCCAAGCACCTATAATGGCGCACGAGGAATGGGATCGAGGGATTTGAAATAATGTGTGATGCGATTGATTTTGCCCGTGGAATTTATTCTAGGGCGAAAGAAAGGAGAAAATATTGAGAACAATATCTTATGTAGTAAGACAGCCAGTAAAACGCAAGAAAGTGCACGACAAGCGAAGGAGATGCTGGCCATAGTATTTGCTTGTGAAAAATTGACGATACATTTTGGGATCCATGTTATTCATGCGATCATGCGGCAATCAAGTACGATGTCAAAGGAAGCTAAGCGAAGATTGATAAGGTGGGTGCTATTTATTGCAGAAGTTTGACTTGGAGATCAGGATAAAGAGGGTGTGAAACGATGTGATAGTGATCGCATTAAAGTAGAAAGAAGCAACTGGCGAAGAAGAAAGTAATATTAGAGAACTTCCCGGATGACTATTTGTTTAAAGTTTCCTTCCCGACTTCCATGGTATCTGCGATATTGTTAACTATTTAGCTTGTGGAGTAGTTCCTTGATTCAGCTACCATGAAGGCTTCGGAAGCGACGACGGTATTATATTTGGGATGATCCACTATTATTTAAAAGAGTGCTGACATGATAATAAGAAGATGTGGTACGGAAAATGAGCAAAGGAAAATTAGAGATAGATGCCGTACATCACCATATGGGGGGCATTTTCAGGAGAAAGAACAACTCATAAGATACTTAATCACGGATTTTATTTGGCCCGCTATCTTCAGAGATTGTGCTGGTGGGTTAAATTGTGTGATAGATGCCAAAAATTGGAAATATCGGCAGAAATGGATATTAGGGTATAATGGTGGTCTGAGAATCTTTGATGTATGGGGAATAGATTTTATGGGACCATTCCCACCATCATTTGGGAACCTGTGTACATATTGATAGCGGTTGATTATGTTTCCAAATGGGTGGAAGCGTGTCAGGAATGATGCTAATACGAGTTTTGAGCTTCTTTGCAAAAAAATATTTTGGCTTGATTTGGAACACGGAACTATCGTGTAGTGATGGGGAAGCCATTTGCAAACAAATATTTGCAAAACTCATGGCGGTATGGGATCAAGCATGTAATGGTCCGCTATCATCCCAGGACCAATGGACAAGCGAAATTTCAACGGGAGATTAAAAAAATACTTGAAAAAAGCGTGAGCTCAGCGAGAAGGATTGGTCTTCAAACTTGATGATGCACTTTGGGCTTCTGAATTTGCATCTAAAACTCCCATTGGAATGTCCCCATACGAATTGTTTTGGCAAACCATGTCACCTACCTCTAGAGAATTGGAATACAAGGCAATGTGGGCCGTCGAAGTTAGAGACCGATCTTAAAGCTGCGAGGGAAGAGATTGCTCCAGTATGCAGGCGGAAGAATTGAGAAATGAAGCCTATGATAATGCTAGAATCTACAAGGATAAGACAAAGAAATAGCATGATCAAAGGATCACAGGAAAAGTTAAACAGAGGCAGTTCTTGTTGCATCAAGCGAAGTGACACCAGGGAAAGTTGAAATCAATGGAGTGGGCCATACGGTGGTGTCCAATGGTATTTGGAAGCGGTGACACAATGGGAGCGTGCGGAGAAGAATTCAGAATCAATGGACAAAGGCGAAGCACTACTAAGCGGGGAGGAAGAATGGAAGAGCTCCGGCGGTCATCTAGAAAGAAGAAGAACAGCGTGATCGGCTAAGGACTCAAGGCGAGCAGCGTGGGAGCGACCCGTAAAGACTTTAAATTTCTGATTTTGGAGTTTGAATTTTTTTTTTAGAATTCATTTTGATGTATTTTTCTCTAATTTTTTATAGTGATTTGTTAGTAATATAGAAGTAATTTTTGTTTGATTAAATCCTTTCTGTAAATGTTGCAGGGTGCTTGTGCAAAAATGCGAGGAAAGGAGAGAAGAGACAATTCTAGGATGACTCCAGCAATTCACAGGAAGGAGCTATTTGAAAAAGGGGAGCATTCTCTTCCCTATACAAATTCTGTGAAAAATGAATAGAATATGTGTTTGAATTGCTGTGTGAAATTGATATAATTGATGATGAGAATTTGAGAGTTGATAAAGAATGAAATACTGTCTGTTCAGTAAATTTAAGGCAAATACAGACTAGGTCGCGACAAAGACTTATGTCGCGACTCAATCAGTATTGAAGAAAGAAAAAGGCAGAGGTCGCGACAAGAGCAATTCCTCCAGGAGAAAGTTGTCGTGGCATCTTAACACAAAGAGGAAATGTTTGGTGTCGCAGCCAAGGGATGACTTGTCCCACCAGTGGTTAAATGTGTCGCGACAAACAATTTTATGTCGCGACATAATGGAAATTACCAGCTGGGCAGTTTTCAATTTTGCCCTAAAATTAATGTTTTTAAATAAAAGTGAGGCGAAATTGATGTCGCGTGAGCTATTTAATGAAATAATAATTAGCCACAGGCTTACTTGATTGAATTTACTGGCTTGTTGGAGAACTTCATCCCACTTCCGCTCCAATTTCCAGAAACTGTTCATCCTCCCTTCCTTTTGATTCTCAATTCCTGAAAACCCTAGCTCTCAAAAATCTTCAGAAAACTTTCCTTCCATATCAAATGGCTGAAACCTCAAACCTTGTCCCTAACCTGGAAGAGATCATGGAGGAATAAACGAAGAAGAAATCCGGCTGGGAAGTGGAAGAGATGCCTGAAGCACCGAAGCACCAACGGTTCACGAAGAAAGAGCGGACAAGGGAAGGGAAAAGCAAGAGAAGAAAGAAGTAGAAGATTTTTGTGTCGGAGAAGCTTATTCAATGGAAGAAGCACTATGCGGCAAGGGGTTCGTATCGAAAGAAGATTGAAAACCTCTTGCCCCTTTCAAAGGAGATGATTGAACAAGGGTTGGGAAGCTTTACGCACATCAAAAGTCAGGCTACGGTAGTGGTTAAAGAATTTTATTCAAATGCGGTAGACGGGAAAGAAGACAACACTATGTTCGTCGGAGTGTGGGTACCATATGGGGCAGGAACTACTTGAAGCTATGGGTGTGAGGCACAAGCATGGGTCAAACTAAAAAGCTCTTGGAAAACCCGGAAATTTTAAGAAGATTGCTAAAAAGCTCCACAGAGGCGACTGGCCCAGGACAAGGGGAAGGAGGACCCGAAAATCACGAGCAAGGGAAGCCTCAGGAGGCTAGGTATGGTTATTTCTTGGCCTCAGTTTTGGTCCCAGCCAAACATGTGTGCCTGAGTGAGAGCGAGGAAGCAATTGTGTATGTCTGTCACGAAGGAATTTACAAGCTCAATGTAGGAATATAGTGAAAATTCTATAATGAAGGTACCATGAAGGAAATAAGAGAGGACTGATCCCTCGCGTGACGATAAGCGTTTTATGTTTAAAGAGTGAGGTGAAGGGAATGCAGGAAAAGAAGAAAGAAGAAGTCCCTATGACATCACCACTCCCCTCTTGACGGGAGTGAGTAAGGGACCCGAGAAACCAAAGAGGTGTTTATTTGAAACAAGAAAAGCTCCAGGCTGCTTGGCGAGTGAAGAGGAGACTGCGAGGTTCTGGCGGCGAGAAAGAAGAAGAACCCCGAGGGGAAACTCCTCCTGAAGATAATCATTTCACATTTGCAGACAATGAAGGGCGGCATGAAGGAAGCCCCATGGATTTCTCCATCCCCCTAGCTAGTTCACCCCCTAGGCAAAATAGAACATTCAGAGAACAGGGAGAAAGCTGAGGGAGCAAAGAGAACAATTCGATAATGGAGATCACCGATGCCATCGAGAAGAAGATGGAAGAAAGGAAAGAGTGGAAATTGCAACAAAGAATTCAGGGAAGGAATTTATGAAAAAGAGATTTAATAAGAAGAGATCAGCAATGGGAAGAGAACTGAAGAAAGAGATGAACGGATGAAAGGGTTCTTGGCGACCAGAGGACTTGAGAAGAGATGAAGAGGAAAGAGATCGCGATCTTCTCTGACTCAAGCTGAGTCATGAATCTCTTTTTTATAACAATCAGTTTGGCGTGATTCTCAGCTCTTAACCATCGTGAAGAAGGAGGTAGAACGAGGAGCTTGAGTGGGAGAGCAGTCGAGGATTCAAATTTTTATCTGATCCGCAAAAGATTTTGAGAATAAAGCTTGGATGATAGAAACAGAAAGCAAAGGATCTTTGAATCTACGAGGCGAGAGAAGAATGGCTGAAAAATTTGGATCTGATTAACAACAATCTTTCCAAATTTTTGGAAGTAATATTTGAAATGGAAGAAAACCTGATAGATGGCTTGGGAAGAGAAGCGAGATGAGCTAAGCGAAAGGTTGATCTCTCGATAGGATCTTCATTGAAGATCAAGTTGAGCGGGAAACTAAGAAGAGAAAGGAAAGAAGGGAAATGAAATTCCCTCCATTCCCAGCTCATTTGGGTACCCTAGACCTGGATCCCCCTAATATATTTGCTGCCTCTTCCAAAAGAAAAAGATAGACTTCTTCTGGTGACCTTCCTTATTCTCAAGCGTCTTTATTATATCCAACATTTGCAATTAAATCAGAAATAAAATGATAAATTTGAATTGAATTGTTGTGTTGCTTTGGTTTGTTAAATTTTGTGTTGCTTTGTGGTTGCATAGTTGGGAAAATAAAAGTAAGGTATTAGTTAGAGAATAAAAGCTGGCGAGATGTAATAAGCTGAATTGAATGAAGCGATAAGATTAGGAATAGGCTGAATCTGAGACAAAATGCAGTTAAGGGCCGGAAATGAATACGGGTTTAATTGAAACATGAAAGTGCAAAAGTGACTTAAGTCTAAGCGATAAGTCGAGAATAGAGGAAGGTAATACAATAGAAGGAGCAAAAACATATTCTTGGAAGGTTTGTGGTACGAGCAGGTAAGTCGGAACTTTGTTGAATATCATTAATTTAACTACTCATCAACAAAAATGAGTAAAGGAAATCCTTATGGTTAGTCCACCCGACTTCTTCAATGCGATTCTAGAATTTGTTAGATTATTGATTGGCGAAATCTAGGTAATACGGTGACAAGAGATGATGGGCATTCTTGGATAGTTTGAGCCATTCTAGCCATCCCTATTCATATCTTACGTGCATATACCTTAGTTCGAGAGAAATTGAGCCAAACAAGCTTATTCTTCAAAAATAAGCCAATGAAACTTGACCCATCTGAAATCAATCCTTAGGTAAAGAACCTATGATTACCCGGGGAATCAAGGAGGAAGAAGAAATGAAATTTGAGGGAGTATATGTTTGAGGAACTCCAAGGAGGAAAATATAAGAATGAAAAGAAAAGGCAAAGAGCAAAAAAATGCAATAGAAAAGAAAACATAGGGATAAGTTTTATCTTGTGGCCTAACTCTCTTGAGCAATTAAGTTCTTAGGGGTGTTTGACACTGTTACCCTAATACCTTACGGTATGGGAGCTACTAGCAAAGTTAGCTAAGGTGAAAGCCTAAAAGGTAAAACATTGCCTTATCCACGAATGGTGACAAACAAAGAAATTTCCCAGTTGAACTACAAGTGAGAAATAGGGGCATACGATTGAATTGAAGCAATGAGATGTCCCGAGCATGAAGTTTAGGGAGTTTATTAAAGAAACTACAAGAAAGAAAGAGGGGAGAAAAGGTTCGGGGTAATCTTACCTAAAATTCCTTCCGTCTGCCCATTACCAACACTTTCTTATAAGCCCAGACACGATTGATCTTGAAGGTTGGAATCACCTACATTAGTGGAGATCAATATGAACAACAACCCTATGGAATTTGGAAAATATGGAAACAATCAAAACTGTGAAGGACCTTAGGGAGTTTAGTGACTCATTATGAAGATGAAAGGAGAAAATAATTTATTGTAGGATCCCAATGATTATGTTGTTTTGTAAACAATTTCTTGATTTAGTTTTTGTATCTATAAAGATTAAAACTAACCTTGAAGCTGGACTTGAAGCTAGATGTACAGAAAACAATGCATTCCTTGTATTTCAATCAAATTAGCCTCTTGCAAAACGAGAATAGAAAAATGTCTTCTTTTTTTTTGTGTTTGAGAATGACAAATTCTTTCTTTCCTTTGCTTGAGGAATGGCAAAAACTTTAAGTTTGGGGGTTTGATGAGCTTAAAGTCATCTCTATTTTAATCCATTTTCTGTTTGATTTTCATTTGAAAAGGAATAATTAATATCTTGAAATATGGAAAAACTCACGATTTGTTATTAGCAGGGAGTGTGAAGGAAGAAGAAAAGCGATAGAAAATGCGACGGTGGTGGAGTAAAAAAATGCAGAAAATGGCCGGGCAGAAATGAAAGCAACTGGTTAACTAATGTTGCAGTTTTGGACTTGCACAGTCCAGTTATGATGTCGCGACATCAGGAAAATTGAAGGAAATTTGATGCAGGTAGCGACAGGGATCATAAGTTAGGCAGCTGAGGACTAACCAGAGACTTAAGGAATGATGTCGCGACAACCTTCGTGATCGTAAGGTTGATGTCGCGACGAGGATGGAGGTCGCGGCAAAGAAACGAAGCTGGCAGTTTTAAAAGATGAAAGCAGTTGTGACTTAAGGCAGGCGTTGTCGCGACCAGAGGGCGATGTCGCGACACCCAGCATTGATTGAAGCCTCCGAGAGACATACGTTGATGTGCGACAAAGGGTTGATGTCGCGACATAAGGCGTCTTTCAGTTGAAGGTTGCGGTTCGCCGCGTTGATGGCCGCGACGAGAGATTGTCATCGCGACATCGAGCAAACGATTGAAGAGCCTGCGAGAGGCATAAAGTGATGTATCGCGACAAAGTTGATGTCGCGACATGGCATTTACCGGTTGAAAGCTGCGAGACTTAAAGTTGATGTCGCGACAAGAATGTCTGGCGACATGGATGAGAACTGTCGCTACAAGGGATTTGGTCGGCACGAGCGGTAACATGGGCGGTCCACTTGGGAAATCCACAAAGAATGCATTGGAATTAGAGATTTGGCCGAGAACCTATAAATACGAAGCGCTACCAAAAGCTTATGACTCTTGGCGACTGAAGAGAGATCACGGGTTCTTGAAGGCTCCTGTATTCTATTTTTCTTTTCTTTTTCTTTTCTTTTTCTTTTCTTTTATTTTCTTTTTCTGTTTCCGTCGTTATAGATTAGAAATTTTTTTTTTTTTATTTTTTTATTTTCTGGATCTGGATGTTATCGTTTTGAGCAGAAGCTGAATGCAGAATTCCATTCTCTTCAAATTACTACGGAATGTTTGAAGTTAGACGAATTTGCGGGGTCGACTTTTCAGGTTTCAAATTACGGTTGTCCTTATGATCGGAGGAATGTTGTAGTGTGATTCGGTGGTGAGAAGCCCGGCTTCCATTAAATGAATGCTATAGTCGAGGTATCTTTCTGTAGTTGTTTCCAGCAACTTGTGAATTTCAGTTTATGAATTTATACAGTTATGGGTTTAATGTTTTTGATACGAGATATCGGTTTCTTATACCCGTTTAAGATTTGCTTCATTGCTCTGATTTGAGAGGTCCTCAGTGACCTGAGAAGGCATTCTAAGAGTTATGAACATTTCCTTGAAAGGTATATTAACTGTGATATTAGAGATCTAGAGCTTTATTAAGTTGCTAGATAAATCTCCTTCCTTGAAATCGAAAGAGTTGAATGAGTTATCAATTTAAACAAACGAGAGAGTTCACCTCGATTCGAATAGTGAAGTAATCAGAGTATTGGCGAGATCCCAATCAAGGAAGTGATCTATTCTAATTTAGAGGAAGAGTAACAGGAAGTTGTATATCCTTGGCAGTAGATGGCAGGAGCTAAGGTTTATAGTCCATAAAATGGGTATGAAGTATTGCGAAAGAAAAATACCTGATTAAGGAAATCCTTATTAAAGTAGTCATCTAATTCCTGTCTTCGAGAAAGAATGGGAAAAATTAGATGATGAGCTGTGATGTGGAGAGATCCAGCTGTCTTGCTAAACGCCTTGGGCCCGATTTTAAAACTACGAAATACGAGCAATCTTATCAGTGTTAACTACAGGAATGGATAATTCACAATAGCAGTGTTTTTTGATGTGTCCTCTAAAAGATAACTATTCAGTTTCCATTTATTTTCTTAACCTTTCATTATTCTTTATTCTTTAGATTCCAGTTTATTTGATTGTTCATTCTTTTTCCTTATACTTGTATATTTTACAGCTTCTTAAATTTGGATCACAATGTCATGTTATAGTCCGAATAGTATGGGCTTTCGAGTAGTCGGGAGTAGTTGATCTAGAATTCTTGAGATCTCGGCTTGGGATCAATATGCGGACTTATATCATTTTATTACTTGTCGGCACACATTGCACTTGCCGATTATCTTTGGATCAAAACCACGAAATGGTTTACTCTTTGTAAATCTTTTAATCCTTACTATAAGAATAAGAAACCCACACTCGGGTTTATGGTTTATTTGCGAGGACTAGACAATAATCCTTGGGTAATAAGTCATAAGTCAGTGGCGTTTTGATCCACAACAATTTATAGTGTAATCAAAAAGTTTTAGCAGGATTGATTAGGCAAATAGTCTTTTAGCGATAGTGGTATAAATTTGTACATGTCTTTTTAGTCCAGTCAACCACCGGCTTGGCCTCCACGTAGCGATCATCTTGTTCAACTTCGATCATCAATTCCCACTTGCTTCTATTTCTTTGCTCCACGGATTGAAGGAGGTTTCATGTTGCACAGCAAGATCTCGTCAATTTGTCTTGCTTCTTGCTCTTACTCTTGAATGCTTTCCGCGTAGCGCATCAGTATACCCTTTGAGGTATAATTCATAGAGTGGTAGAAGATGTCCATCTGTGTCTTCAGGTCTATCCCGTGCATGGGACATCTCTTCAGAAGCCTCTTATACCTCTCCCAAGCAGTGTACAAACTCTCATCTTCCCCTTGTTTGAAAGTAGTAATTTCCCCTCTTCTTTCAGAAGTGAGGGAGGGAGGAAAGAATCTGCTCAGGTAAGCTTCCATCAACTCTTCCCATGTGTTAACAGATCCATGGTATGGAGTCGAGCCATGATCTTGTTGTATATCTTAAAAGAGAATGGAAGCAAGCGCCCAGCAATCATACGGTCTCACACCATTCGGTTAAGCGTATTGGCCATTCTTAGAAAAACCTCCGAGTGTTCGTTGGGATCATCTTCGGAAGGGTGACACATTGAATTGGTTACGTTGAACCATGGTTATCGGTAGCTTGAGCTCAAAATTGTTAGCCTCTTGTAGCAACCCGAGGCACGGTTTGTGAATGGCCAGTCCGAACCGAAACCAGGGGCCTTCATTTAATTCTTTATTTTACATTTATTAAGGTTTCTTTTTCAAAAGTGTGGCGACCGAATCCGGCCAGGCCGAATGGGCGGATTCGAGGCCAGACCCGGTTTTACTCCGGCGTTTTTATTTATCTTATTAAAGCGTTTAATTAATTTGTTTAGTTACGGGCGGTTTGAGTTTGGAAACGACCCGCGATCATTTACAAATTCCAGAAAGCGGTCGGTAGGCGTAAGCATTAACAAAATACATTTACAAGAAGACATTCTATACCCTTTCAAAATGATATACAAAAATCAAGGTTCGGGGTTTAACCCTTTTTGTTTACAAAAATACCACTTGTTGAAAGAGATGATATCTGAAATGACAGTATACTTATCGTAGTACTCTCTACATGACTTTCTGTGACGCGATCTTGTCTCCCTTCTTGTCTCGAGAAACTGCGCATAGATAAAACTATGCGCTAAGCATTTTCATGCTTAGTGGTTATCTGATTCTATTTAATATTGATGTAGCTTAGCATGCATTTTAAGATTAAACCATACTATTAATTCGACATATACTCATCTTGTTATTTTCGCATGCTTTCGAATTTCTAAATCATTTAACAAATCACATCATACAATTTCAATGCAACAATTCATTCACAATTCAATTTATGAGATTTAAGCATATACATAGAAATCCCATTTATACTCGTCAATGTTGGTTATTTCACCTTGACTATTTAATTCACATTTACGACCAGTTAGTTTAATAATTCATACTTATTATCATTGATAATGTGCTTACACATTTTGCTGTTGGTCTCCGGCCCTTGACGGGATGTTTGGTGCATCCCGACATGTGGTATCAATTAAATGTCATATGCCATCATGACGGATGTTGAGTACATCGCCAAGTGGGACATTTCTTGATGTCATATGCCATCATAGCCCGGATCTTGGAATTAGTATCCGTAAAGTGGGGCGTTAGACGATTCGAGTGCCTTCGTGACGGATGCTGATTGGTGCACCTTGTCAGGCGGTTCATTCGGTATATCATTCAATTCATTCGATTTTCAAATACCACCTTTCAATTCCATATTCACTTTCGTATCGTCTTTTCAAAGATATACTCAATCTATGTACTCATTTCACATACTCATTCATATACTCATTCATGTACTTAGTTCATATTTACTTGGTAACTACCAAAATACTTGAAATAAGAATAGAGTCAGAGAATCAACATGCAAAACATTAAGCGGATGAAGTTTGGTGAGAACAAACTTAAAAATCTTTGCACTTTGATTCCGTCGCAGAATCTCAGAAATCTCAGTTTGGCACTTCTCCTCGTCGAGTCCACTATTCCAAAACCATTAAGAAACAATATTATTAAATTAACGTACTAGTAGTTTTGGTTAGGATTGATTTTCAAGAATTAATATGATTTCCAAAAATTTGACAAACTATATATAGATGGGTTGTAAACAATGGGATTTCCATAGAGTCCAAGAATATGCCAATCGGGACGAAAGAGTTATGACCTTAGAAGTTGGAGGTCATACGCAGTCAAATCTGAATTGAAGAGTGACTGTCTGGGCGAGCTCTGTCCCCATCACCTCGGTCGAAACATCTTCTATCCTCCTCAGAATGAATCGTTCCACTCCATAAGGTCCAGACACTCAATCCAGCGATTCGAGCGAAGGAGATATGACCTTAAATTTGGAGAATTGTCTTGTGTAGTCGACAGAGGAGGCGACTGAGCGCGAGCTGACCTGACCTGGATAAGATCAATATGCACCTCTGTCTAACATAATATACTCCTCAGGCATATGAATGTATTCTTGAAGCTCAATAGACTCCCGCAGAGTCAATAACTCAGAATCGAGTTAGACGAAGGAGATATGACCTTAGAAGTTGGAGGTCATACACGATCCAAATCTGAGGCTGGCAGGCTGACCTGACCTGGACAGCTCGATCTATCTCTCAGTTAACATCTTCTATCCTCCTCAGGAATATGGATAATTGTGACAAGTGACTCCATAAGTCAAAACGCAATCGGTTGAATGAAGGAGATATGATCTTCGAAGTTGGAGATGCATCGCGTGATCAGCGAGACAGTGTTTGGCCAATGGTGACGACCTCGACGAGCTCTTTATAACACCTCGGTCTGACATCTAATATCCTCCTTAGGAATATGAATGTAAATTCTTTCCTCAGCCAGGCTTCCATAGAGTCGAGAACACTTTCGAATGAGTTCGGATGGAGGAGTTATGACCTTTCAGGGTGGAGATAAGCACGTGATCGGCTCAGAGACGGCGACACAGTGACCAGGCTGACCTGACCTGGACAGGCTCTATCTATCACCTGGGTCCGACATCTATCTTCCTCAGTGTATATGGATGGATTCTTGACTTAATGGGCTTTCCATAGAGTCGAGAACACTTTCCGAATCGGAGTTCGTGGGGCAGGAGGAGTTATAGTGCCAAGGGGTGGGAGGTGTCTGTGAAGTCAATGACAGGCTGATGAAGCTGGACAGTAGGCTCTACCGGGACTGTGACACCTCTACAAGAGCCGGGCTGTGACCTCCCTACGAGGATGAGGTCTGCTGACCCCTCAGTTATGGGTCTGACCTCTGCTGCATGAGGTCTGTTGACCTCTGCTAGACGACCTCTATGGCTGACCTCACTGGAACACAGTACATTGGAGTAAAAGACCATAACTTGGTACAGAGGGTCACAGTGAAATTCAAGAAGCCTAACATCAAGTTCATTGATGTGGATACAATTTACTAGAAGAACTAACTACCAAATTCCCTTCACTTCATACCCAATCAGTTCTAAGGTCAGGGTGTTGCCTTTCACCCCAATGTGGCAGCTTCCATGGATTTAAAATGCAGCCAAGCACTCCCACAAGCGGGAATAACCACCAAACTAGCCAGCAGGGTGAAAATGACAAGTAGGAGAGCCTACGTCTTGGATTTTTGTCTAAACTCCTCAATTCCGGTCTCTACTTGCAGCTCTTGTCACGATGAATGACTTTCCCTCTTGCTTCACCGGAAACCTATGAATTAAGATCGTGGAAAATCTAGAGAAGGTGGAACTCTCTGCAACTCTCCACTCTCCTGTTTTCCTTTCATGGATCACTTTGCTTTTACAAAAGGAGAAGCACTCCCTCTTTCCTACATCTGTGTCACTTTATTCATTTTCTTCTACTTCTTTTTATGTTTAGATATCAGTTTATTATTAACTGTTAAGTCTCTCTGATATTTCCCCCTTACTCATTTATTTCTCCTAATTTCACTTTGACATTTAAACTTGCCCACAATTGACCCATAGGTCCCCATTTTACAATTTCCATACTTTCTCTTTTTTACTTGGGTTTATTTCTAGATTCAATAATCATTTAATCAATATTCATCTAACAATTTCCAGAAAAATACCCAAGCTGGCTCAATTATACTCGAAATATATAATAATTTATATTATAAAAATTCTAGGGTATTTTTGGGGCGTTACATCTACCGCTGGCTGTCTCACTGCTGAGTATTCTTCTTGGATAACTGGTCTCCAAAAATCCTCCATAGTGTCTCGCTCTTGAGGCCATTTACTGGCTGCGAATTCTGGTTATTCACTTTGGTCGATCTTTCGTCTATGCATCTACGCTATTCGCACTCTTAACTTTTCTTAGCCCTCTAAGTGTTCTTTTGATCTCAGTGTCTAGTGGTAACAATTCAGCTCCTGGCCTCCTGTGCATGAATTAACTCCTGAAATTGTAACATACTGAGATCAAAATGGAGTCAGTGATATCAAAACTTGTATTCAACATAAAAAACCCTTTAAAAAAAATTTCAGTAGCTTGCTAAGCTACTGCTGTTGAATCTTATTTTGTAAATTTCCTATTTTCTTAGCAAAATAAATTGTGTCCAAACTAGTATTTCGCTCTTTGGTCTGAATATTGATTTACCAAATTCTTTCGATCCCCGGCAACGGCGCCATAAACTTGTAAAGACCAATTTGACATATACAAATTTATAACATTATTACCAAAGGACTATTATCTAATCCCGGCAACGAGATTATAGAGCAATTGTGTTCCTTTGTTCTATAGACTTAAGACCCCTTAAATTAACATAATTCTGAGAGTCTTACATTTCTCTTGCTCCCATGCCATTTTGGATACATTTGCTTGACAAAATAATTTGCTATATAATATTCATGATTTAAAAATAATGGGTCAGTCTATTTATCTTTGCAAGTGCCTGGTCGTAGAAGTAGTAAAAATACGAATGTAAGTCCGGGTATCATTCCCACAGGAGATCTCGAATTCTCATTCAGTTACCCCAACTACTCGAACTCTATACTATTTGGACCTTGATAGGCAAATGGAATCTATTTAGTAAACCTTAAGATGTAAAAATCTAAAGATATGTAAACTAAGAACAAAATGAAATAAGGCTGAAAAATCTAAAATAAAGAATTCGACCGATCAGTTATCTTTTAAAGGAGCATTGAGCTACGCTGTGTGAAACTTCAATTTCACGCATATCTTTACTACGTAAGCTTTTCTTCTTGAACCACATATTTGAAATCTGTCCAAGGATGATGGTAGTGCAATTTGGATCTCTCCTTAATGGCACTTTTAAGATCATCGATCTTCTGTTTCTTTCCAGAAAATAGAGCATTAAACCGATTACTTGTAATACCGGGTTGCCTTGTTAAGGTATTTTCTTTTTCAATACTTCATACCAAGTACTGGACTGCAAACCTTAGCTCTTAAGACATAGATATGGCAAGGTTTTACACTTCACTGGTTTCTCTTCCTCTAAATTGAAACAGTTCATTCGTTCCTTGATTGAATACTTCTTGGCACGAGTTGAACTACATTGTTCGGGTCGAGGAGTGACCTCTACGTTTTTATTTTAATTGATAAGTCATTCAAACTCATTCTCGGTTTCAAGTGAGAAAAGGACTTATCAATTAAAGTCACGAGCTCGTGGATTCCTCGATATCGGGTTCGCGTACCCTCGAGAAATTGTTCACCACTCTCGGGATTGCCTTCTCGTGCCTCGAGAGGGCCTCTGGAAATCGAGCATGAGACGATCTCATTTTGGGTGACAACGTATTGAGATCAGTCTTAAATATTTAGAACCAGGAAGTAGATTTACAAACTGACAGCTTAGAAGTTTATGATACTTTCTGCAGGAAAGATGATTTCTAACAATAGAGTCCTTTCAATGGAAGCTGAGCTTCTCAATTACTTAATTACACTAACGGTGGCTCCATGATCAAAAGAACCACTGTAAATCAGAAACTGGAAGTTCAAATTCCAAAATTTGTTTGGACTTCAAACGATCCAGGCAGTAATTTGAAGGAAATAACATTCTGCATTCAACCCGGCTTCGCTGACTAACATCGGATCGGAAATTCAAATGAAATAACAATCTACTCACAAATATTAAAACTAAAAAAAAAAGAAAAAAAAATTAAATCTGAGAGCCTTGACTACCGGATCTCTAAGTTACGGTAGCGAAGTTTGTTATCCTTCAATTGCGTTTGCTTATTTATAGGGTTCTGAAGTTGGGCCCTAACTTTGTTGCGTTGTCTTGTGGATTTCAGGAAAATTGGCCCAATTGGTTGTTAGTGTTGCGACTCCATTTTTTGTGTCGCGACCTTGCCCTTCCGGTTGATGTCAGCGACATTGACATGTCGTGACTTCACTTGTCTGCTTATGAGCTGTTTTTAGGTCGCGACACCAATTCCACGTCGTGACTTCACTTGTCTGCTTGTGAGCTGTTTTTAGGTCGCGACACCAATTCCATGTCGCGACTTCACTTGTCTCAGCGTCTGGTAGCAACAGCTTTCACTTAGTCACGACTTATATTTAGTTCCTTCAGCCCTTCCTATGTCGCGACCTTGATTCTTTATTCGCGACATCCAGTTTGCTGCCGTTTTGTCTATCCGATTAGAGCTTGGAGATTTGAGTTCTGTTCACATTCGAGCCTTATCTTTGGTCGTAACTCCTTGTACTTAGTCATGACATAATTTTTGTGTCTCACTGCTAGTCGATGTCGCGACATCAAATTCTTGTCTGACCTGCTTTCCCGCATGTTCGACTTATCTGAGGTCGCGGCTTGACTTGCCTTGTAAAGACACCTTAGCTCACATGGTGACTTGTTGTTGTCCGCGACATCAGTGCAATGTCGCGACACGAAACCTTCTCGCTTATCTATTCTCGAAGGTTCATCTTAAGTCAGCGACTAAATAAGCGTCGCGATCTAAATTCCTTACTGCTAACGTCTTGATCACGAACCACTAGGACCCGATTCACGAGTCGATCGCGATGTCGACCTCTTCTTAATGTCGCGACTTCAATGTTCAGTCTTTTGAAGATTTTGTGTCGCGACCTCTCTTCCTTGTCGTGACTTCCATATCTATTGTTCCGCCTTCAATTTTGTCGCGACTTCAAAATTGTGTCGTGACCTGGTTTTCATCCTTCCATTAACCTGTGGTTGCACTGACTTGGAATTTCTGTTGCGACCAGCTCGTTCTGCCTTATAATTGCCCTTGTGTCGCGGCGGGGTTTCAATGATGGCGACCTTGATGTAAGTTCCTCATTCCTGTCAGGGCGTCGCGACATCCAGTCTTTTCTTTCTCGTGTATCTCTCATGTCGCGACTTCTTTTCCTTGTCGCGACTTCCATATCTAGTTGCGACATCCTTACTCAACCAATTTTTCGCTCCTTTTATTGCAATTTCCTCTTTCTCTTGAATTTCCTGCTGCACAGTAGTTGGGTGAGTTATTCCACATTTACTGCATGTCATCGGTCTTTTTTGTATAGAAATCAATCGGAAAATGGTGAAAATGGATGAAGCGTTAAGCTAAATGGTATGAATCAGTGACACTACATTATGTTCGTTCATAGTATTGCTAATTTGACCCTTATTAATTGTAATCTATCCTTAACTCGAATATGACAGATAACATTCTATTAAGGGCATTAAAAATTAGTTATAGAAATTTACAATAGGGTATATACATTTATACTCAAATAGCACATTTCAATACTCATGCAATTTTTTTCATGACAATCATTTCA
This sequence comes from Tetrastigma voinierianum, assembly GCA_016808115.1. Classification (NCBI taxonomy): domain Eukaryota; kingdom Viridiplantae; phylum Streptophyta; class Magnoliopsida; order Vitales; family Vitaceae; genus Tetrastigma; species Tetrastigma voinierianum. Next base: position 14,663 of record JAEQBH010003675.1, on the reverse strand, counting down.
TAATCAATTTTCTCAAATCACTTAAAATAAATCAATATGCAGTTATATTGAAAATCATTTCAATAATTGTGCAAACAATTTTGATACTTGAAATAAGAAAAGAAGAATAGAGAACGAACCAAAAAGGTCGTTGCACTTCAATTCCTATTCTCGGAATCTAGACTTGAATCCGGGTTTTCCTCATTGCCAACCCACTAATCCATCCACGATTAGAGAACAATATTAGTTGGCTTATTTGGGTTTCCTGAATTAGGGTTGTTTTTTCTGCAACACACCTTAACTTGTAAAATTTTTCAAGGAACAAATGAGCCATATTTACCCAACTTCCTTTGAGTCCATCGTTCCTCTATCAAATCATTTTTATTCAAAATTGGAATCATCGATTTGAGCATCAGCTCGGATATGTCACAAACATTGGGGATTTATTCTATTTTCAACACATAACCAGAATTTTCCCAAAAACAGAGCTCCCTTTAGACGAATTTTTGGGTCTAATGGGGTCCAAATTTGGATACACTTATTTCAGGGAGATTTGTTCTCCTAGATTTCTAGTTTACCTAGAATTTTGAATAACTAAATTTGGATGAGGGATGGTCAAGTTATGGCTCAAACAAAACATGGATTTTGAAAATTTTGGCGCATCTCCTAAAAATCCAACATTTCCTTTATAAAGATTCCTCAACACCAATCAAACAACGAAGCCCAACAACAGAGCAACCCCAAAACTGAAATAAACGTCTGACATCATTTTTATACGAAACTTAGATTTCTTTCTAAACGAGTATAACATTAAGGAAGGATTAGGGTTTGATTTCTTGCCCCAAATCTTTGATTCTTCAACACCAATCTTCCTTAACCTCTTGATCACCTTAATCCTTGATTTCATGGAGCAAAGTCCACTAATTTTCCTCTCTCTCTCATAACCGAAAAAAATACTGCTTTTTCTCCTTCTTTTGCCAAATGTGTAAAATGTCTCTCAAATACCAATATTTGGTCTTTAATCAAAATCCTGCACTAAGCCTTGTTTGGCTAGCCCATAAATTCCTCTTTTCTCATTTTTTCATTTTTAAGACTTCATTTCACTTTCATTTTCAATACACTTTATCACATTTTCATTTTGGCATTTACACTTCTCATTTATGACCCTTGGGTCCTCATTTGACATTTTTACCAAATTTATCTGACTCTTGTATAATTTTCGGGTTTTTATCATTTTTCGTTTTTAGCAATTTACATTTATTTTATTTTATACCCTAAACATGTTATAAAACTGTTAGGGTATTTTTAGGGCGTTACAACTCTCCCCTCCTTAAAAGAATTTCATCCTCGAAATTACCTTCATTGAACAGTTTGGGTATTGTTGCCGCATAGCTTCTTCACTTTCCCACATGGCTTCCTCAGTCTTGTGGTTTCTCCACAGCACTTTTACCAATGGGTTTCTCTTTTTCCGCTACTCTTTTACTTCTCGAGCGGGATCTCGTGAAAAACCTCTTCATACGTCGAATCCGGTCTAAGCTGTCGTCTCGAAGAGCCATATACGATGGGTTTGATCTGTACCTCCTGAACATTGACACATGGAAAACATTATGAATTTTTTTCCAACTCTAGAGGTAAAGCTAATTTATATGCCACTGGACCTACTTTCTCTATCACCTTATATGGCCTAATGAACCTAGGGTTCAACTTGCCCTTTTTCCCAAATCTCATTACCTTCTTCCAAGGCGATACTTTCAAAAACACTTTTTCACCGATCTCAGATTGAATATCCTTTTTTTTAATGTCGGCGTAGGATTTTTGTCTATCCGTGGCCACTTTCAATCTTTCTCTAATCATTTTCACTTTTTCCTTGATTTCTTGAATCATATCGGGGCCTATTATCTTCTTCTTGCTTAACTCGTCAACCTGATGGTGTTACGCATTTTCTTAGTAGGAGTATAAGGCGCCATTCCAATACTCAACTGGAAGCTATTGTTGTACACAAATTCAATTAGAGGAATGTGTCTATCCCAACTACCCTCATAGTCGATCACACAACTTCTCAGCATATCTTCCAACACTTGGATCACTCTTTCCGATTGTCCATATGTCTGGGGTGGAATGCTGTGTTGAAATTCAATCAAGTGCCCAAAGCTTCTTGCAACTTTCCCCAAAATCTCAAGGTAAACCTCGAATCTCTATATGAAATGATCGATATTAGAATCCCATGTAACCGAACTATTTCCCTTATGTAAAGCTCTACCAGCTTGTCAAGTGAAGAGTCGGTTCTTACTGGTAGGAAGTGAGCTGACTTAGTCAATCGGTCTACCATGACCCAAACTGAGTTATGCTTTCTTCCTGTCACTGGTAACTCGACCGCAAAATCCATTATGATTCGGTCCCATTTCCACTCGGGTATTTTAATAGGATGTATCCACGGGAAAGACGATGTTACGCTTTCGCACTGACACACCATACACTTGGTCTGAATTCGATACATCTCTTTTCATTTCGGACCACCAGTATGAAGTCTTTAAATCCTGATACATTTTTATGCTACCGAGATGCATAGCAAAAGATCCACTGTGTGCCTCTTTAAGTATGGATTTCTTCAATTCATCATCACTGGGTACACTAACCCGATCTCTATAGTACAAGAATCCGTCCTCTTTCGCGTAAACTGATTTCTTTCCAGCTCTATTCTAATTTACAATTGCAGCAATTTTCTCATCATTCTTTTGTGCCTTTAGAACTCGATTTAACAAATCCGATTTTGCTATCAATTCTACCACTATTGCACCGTTGTTTGATAATACAAATGAGCATTCAACACTCGAAGCGTTTGTATTGACTTTTCTACTCGAGCATACTGCTCTTACATTAACCTTTCCGGGATGGTAATCGATCACACAATCATAATCCTTGATAAATTCCATTCATCTACGTTGTCTCAAGTTAAGCTCTCTCTGCGAGGGCAAATACTTAGACTTTGTGATGATTAATAGATGAAACACTTTTCTTCATAAAGATAGTATGTCCTTGTTTCAATGAGAACACAATGGAGCCCGATTCTGAATCATGTGTGGGGTAGTTCTTTTCATGCGGCTTCAGCGCAGCGAAGCATAAACACACTTTACCCTCTTGCATAGGACACATCAAGTCCATTTAATGAAGCTTCACTGGAAATACGTATTCTTACCGTAGGTCGATTGATTAAGAACCCGGTGCTTGGTTGAAATCTTTCCACTTTCAAAACTAGCTTGACACTTTTCACTCCCGCAGATCTCACTGTTTGGAGCATTCTTGTCATTGGGGTCGCGGAGTCAAAAGCCGACACCCCTTAGCAGACATAACTTTTGCCCAATCCTAGGAAACTACGCACTTCAGTGACATTTCTCAACGGTTTCCATTCAATTATCACCTCTATCTTCTTTGGATCCACTCGAATTCCTTCTTGTATAATGTGTCGAGAAAAGGATACTTCTCGACAAAATTCATTTGCTCAGTTTTGCATATAACTGTTCCTTTCTCAAGGTTTCTAGCACCACCCGAAGGTGTGTATTATGATCTTCCCAATCCTTTGAATACACAAGGATGTCATCTATAAACACCATGGCAAACTGATCCACATAAGGTCGGAAAACACAATTCATTAAGTCCATGAAAGTCATTCGTGCATATGTCAACCCAAATGGCATTACAAGGAACTTGTAATGTCCATCTTAGCGTTTTAAATATTTGTCTTATCTGCGTCCGCATCCTTAATCCTTAAATGATGATACCAGTTACCCAAGTTAATCTTGAGAAAAAGACACTTGCACCTTTCAATTGGTCGAACAAGTCATCTATCCTGGGTAACAGATATTTGTTCTTCACTATCATCTTATTTAGTTGCCTATAGTTAACACACAACCTAAGTGTACCATCTTTCTTCTTAACAAAGAGCACTGGAGCTCCCCATGGTGATAGACTCGGACGAATAAATCCATTCTCTAATAACTCTTACAACTGAAGCTTCAATTCTTTTAACTCCATTGGAGCCATTTTATATGGTGTAATGGATGCTGGAGTGACACCTGGAACAACGTCAATTGCAAACTCAAGCTCTCTCTATGGAGGCAACCCCAACAATTCCTCCGGAAACACATCCGGATAATCATAAATTGTAGGGATGTCTGATAAACTAGGCTCCGCCTTTTTCGTATCTATCACATACGCCAAGTAGGCTTCACACCCCTTTCGAACCATTGTTCTAGCAATAGCGACGAATATCACATTAGAGAGGTGGTTCGACCTCTCACTGATAAAAGTCACTTCCTCGCTACTAGGTGTCCTTAAGGTCACTCTCTTCATTCTACAATCAACTACAACCAATCCATCCCCAATATCACATCAAACTCTCTAAATGACAACTCGATCAAATCTCCTGGAAACTCATACTCTTGTATTTTTATGGGGCAATCTTTGTAAACTACATTCCCTTGATGACACTATGCCCAGTGGATTTGTCACCAAAATGTCATACTCGGTTTACTCTTCGATGAAAACTAGCTAAACCGGAATGGTAGGCCTACAAATATAAGAGTGGGTTGAACCTGGATCTATCAATGCATATCTGATAGTCTCAAAAATATAGAAATTACCCGACTATCACATCGGTCGTGCTGTATTTCCATTGCAACCGTTGCATATGCTGGTACAGGCACGAGCATCCTGTATACCCACATAGTACGTATTAAACGTCTCGGTGCACTCAGTGATGCAACACTCTTGTTGTCCTTGTTGCTCTTCTGAACTACTGAAATTGTACCCCCATTTCAGGGTGCTGTGAATGAACGAGCTCTAAGACAATCTTTCACTTTGTGCTCATTGGATCTACATACCAAACAAGCACCTGTCAATCTCCAACACTCTCCTTAATGTTTCTTCCCACAATGTGTGCAATAAGGAGGAGCTAGTCCTCTTGAAGAACCTCCTAGTGCACTAGCAACTGATGGTGCCGGTAGAGTAGTCTTACTACTAATAGCATGAGTTGATCCTTGAGTTGTAGGCTGATTAGTACACCGTGGTCCTCGAATTTCTAACTCGTGCTCATAAGAATCGACTTTCCAAGGTTTTTCTTACCCCGTCTTTTTCTTTCTTTCGCACTCTTCTTCTTTACTCTCTTTCAACATTTCAGAGCACATGTCACACTTAGAAAGTCACATGGAAAACTTATGACATTGGCCCGAATATGGTCATCGACCATCTTCAAACTTATCAGAATATTCTGGAAATATACCCTAGTCATTTTTAAACATAATTAGGGTATATTATAAATACATTTGAAAATTTTTCATAATTATTATTTTGCTAAGTGAGAAAATTTCAAAATCCAAAATTTGTACAAGATACAAGGGCAAATTTGTAATTTGTCAAATGGGACACAAAAGACATAATATAAGAAGATGGTAGGTTATTATATAAATGGCATAACTTGATTTGCAAATAGAGAAGAGATGGAGAACCAAAATGAAATAAAAGGAAAAATTAACTATAAAAAGGGGATGAGACCAAAAATATCTTATTTTTAGTCTAAGAAGGGTGAGCAAAACGTGAAGGAGGAAGAAAGAAAAGAAGATGAAGAAGAAGAAGAAGAGAAGAGAAGGAAGAAGGAAGGAGAAAAGAAGAGAAGAAAGGTAAGGATTTCTATGGTAAGAAGAGACAACTGATCCTCCGCTAGATGCGTGGCTCCTCAGGGAACCCCAGATGCTCCAGGACCTAGCTCAACAGTCTCGGCATCAATAACTAGAACTCGCCGGAAGCAAAGCCCCGCGTGACCTTCTCCTCAAAAATGCAAAAGCAGGGAAGTCATGACAAGCTCACGACTAAACCGTAATCCCTCCCGAGATCCCGTGATAAAGCCTCGAGCATAGCTCCCTACACCGTACGTAGTGTCAGAATTCGGGAATAAGCCGAACCGAGCGGTGTGGTCCATCAGAGCATCCGCGGCTGGTCGTCAAGGAAGAGTATGGGTCCCACAGAGATCTCGAAAGGAGATAGCGCGACATCTTCTCGTGGATACTGAGGCCAACTCATATCCCGCACCCACACTAAGAGCCCAGCGTTTATACATCCACTACCGGCACTCGGCGGCCACACGTCGAATCGAGCTCCAACTGACTTGACTTCGATGTCAGCGGTGTGGTAAAACCGGCACAACCCGGATACAACCGCCGACGCCATGAAAGAAAGCAAAGTGAATACTACCGATCAACCAGACGAGTCTCCGACCGCCGGGTCCGTGGGGTCACGCCAGATATCATAGAACGGCTCCCCATGGAAGTCTCTGGCACACAGATCCACGTTCACTGGAATCAGATCACAGGTGAACATGGGGCGCTTGATCCTCGAGGTCTATGGATAACGCGAGGCGACAAACCTCATCGCCAGAGTGAGGTGACGACTGGGCCGAGATCTCGGCGACTGCCCGATGTCCCGCCCGCCGATGGCCCGCCTCCCGCGCTGTCTCTCGCGGGTACTGAGAAGGGCCCAAGGTCCCACCTTGGTCCGACATCACGGATGGGGCCTGGCCCGAGGCTCCTGCATGGCAATGGGGCCAATGCGGTGTCGTCATCGCAAGTCCGAGAACGGGCATCCGCGTACTGAGCCCGCATCCTCTCTCTCAGCATCAGACCGGACCTGGTCAGACGATGACCCCTACAGGCAACTATGTCCGTGGTCCGCCAAGGTATAGGCAAAATAGCTCTGAGCCGCGTGGCCTGGCCAGAGAGTAGTGGATCACGCACACGCACGTGCGTGGTGACGCGGGCAACGGAAGCGGGCCAGCGCTATCACACGCGCAGCAGGGACCCGTGGCTCTACCACTGCGGAGCAGGTGGCTCAACCGGGCGCCAAGTGGCCGGAGCCTGCAAAGGACGGGCTCGGGGAAATGTGAATGGAAATGCGGCCTCTCCTTTTATAAACGGCTGAGCAACTCCAAAGGTCCCCTGAGTTCAGTACGCTGACAACCGCCATTTCGCAAAAATTTTTTTGCCCGCACCGCTTTTCATCTTCCAGGTCACCAACAAAATTTCGACGAGGTAAAATTAAAATAAAATAAAATAAAAAATAGATATAAATATATCAAAATAAACCTAAGAATAAAAATTAAAATAAAATTAAAATAAGATTACTAAAAATTGCAATTTTTATATTTAGTTAAGATTAATATAAGGAAAGTTACTAAAAATAGCATAAAGTAAAAAGTAACCAAATTAAGCTAAAATTCAAAAAATTTTGAGCTGTAGTTTGGTCTCAGTGAAGGCCAAACCAGCTCAACTACACTGATTCATTCATGGAGGATCAAGGAGAAGAGCCTGACCGCAGTTGACGCAGGCCGCGTTCTTCATGCTTAGTTCCTTCTTATCAACTTTCACCGGGTGATCGGGCTGATCATCGCCTCGGCAGAGTACCAATGCAGCCAATTTCATCAACCGCTTCACTTTCCTTTACCAATTCGCTTGTACCTAGACATTTGGTTTCCCCGCATAGGACCAATAGAGCAAGACTCCCCATCAAAATCCCGCCTCACCCTTCTAGCTTGAAGCCATGCTCAAGTGAAAAATGTTGAGCTCCATTGTCATGTTACTGAAGGTGAGCTGCATGACTCCATTCTAGCACTGATTGCATCGAAGTGGCCAAAAATGGTCTTCCTAGGATAATTGGCACATGACCGGGTCCACTAAGGGTATCGTCTTGTGATCAAGCACTAAAAAGTCCACCGGGCAGTGTATCTCCATCCACCTTACCAACACATCCTCAACTATTCTCAGAATTTACGAACGACACCAATGATAGAGGATGTTGGTAGTTTAAGTTTCCCTAAACCTAACTCGCTATACACCGAATATGGCGTAGGCTCTACACTCCGGCCCCCAAGTCCAACGTTGCTTGTCTTATGCAAGTCCCTCCAATGCTGGATCGACATTGTGAGGGATCCCCTGGATCTCAGATTTCATCTAAACTGGCTCGAATAAATTGCACCGACTTGCTCGCAGGAAGCCTTCTTTCAATGCCTAACCTCTCGACCACAAGTCCTTCAAGAATTTTGAATATAGCAGCCAGGACCCGCTTGATCATGTCAAGCGTGGGATATTTTACCTCACTCTCGCCTTTAGCACCTCCCAAATTCCCGCCTTGGCTCGGGGATTTTTCGCTTCTGGGCAAGGCTTGGAGGAAATGGAGGGGGCATGTTTTCTTCACTGATTATTGTCCTCAGTTCGCCTTCCTTCTTTCTCTGCTTCTTCAAGCTAGGCCATGGCACCGGTCGTTTCAATTTCTTTCCCCACCCCTTAGAGTAATGATGGCCTTTACTTCATCCATCCTGCTACCGGGAAGAACCTATTTCATGTACTTTGGATTTGGCAAGGTTTGGGAAGGGAATCTTCCTTTCTCTGCACTCTAGTAAATTGTTAATCCCCGTGATGGAGTAATCGTAGGTTATCAATCTTCCGATTAAGGTTGCTTTCAAGCCCATCTATTCTCTCGTCAGGTGCTTTCCATGATCTATTCTTCGAGCCAATCAGACATTGATTCCCTTTGGCTCCTCCACAAAATTGCCTACCACCGCTTCAAATTTAATATAGCTTGTTTAACAGGGGAAAAGGATGGTGATGGCTGTGGTTGAGATGAGGAACCAAACTGTTGTTTGGCACCAGAGGCCATGTTGTAATTAGGTTTCCAAGAGAGATCAAGTGATTCTTCCAATCGAATTATATGTGGCCACCATATGGGGCATTAGGTCATGGTTTGTATTGGCCTTACCTAGCATTGGCATGCCTCGACATCAAATCTCCTACCGATGGAGACTGGATGTTGTTCTTCTCTGGGTGACTAAAGGATTGGTAATTGATGCATGGGTCAGTTTCGTGGCAGGATTTTCAAATAACGTCGCACCTTATGTAGCCTTTTCCTTCTAAATTTCTTCCACCTTCCTAGTTGGGTTGATATCTTTGCTTTCATCTCCATATTTCTGGAAGTACATAAATGCCTCCCCTTTGGTGGGTCGATTCGCCCATTCTTCAAATTTCTTCCTTTGATCCGCCCCATCCCAAGCCTTGGAAGTTTCACCACATAATCCAAGAAGTCCATGGCTTCCATCCGGGTTTTTGCCTCGAATGCCTCCACACATGGTTTCTAGCAGTTGCTTCATGGAAGGAGACATACCATCATAAAAATGATTCACTAGCATCCACGTATCAAAACCATGGTGTGGGCATGCATTGATGGTCTCCATGAACCTCTCCCAACACTGATAAAATTTCTCATCACATAGGGTCGAGCAAGTGTGATCTCGCTCTTCAAACCGTTGGTTCTGTCAGATCAAGAATTTTCAAAAATTCAACCAAGATCGGCCAAATTTCTAATCGCTCTCATTTCGTTGAATCGAGCCATATTTTGGCTTTGTCCTTGAGGGTTAACGTGGAATGCCTTCAACTTCAACAATTCCACTCCGCTATACCTTCCTTAAAAGTTACATACTTCCTCAAAATCCCAAATGTGTGAGTATGGATTTCATTCCATACCATGAAATGTGGGAAGCAGGGCACCAAATAAGGTCTCACCGCTACCTCCTCAGCAGTGGTAAGGATGCGTGAAGGAGCATCACTGTGAGGGGCGATGGGTCCCCATTGACCAGAGGCCATTGATTCACCTGGAGTGCTTTGTCGACTTTGTCGCTCCTCGTAGAGGATCCATTTGATCATCACAGGCACACCGATTTCACAACCTTACTCAACCGGTGCACCCAACTCTTTGCACCCAATTGATATCCTCTATCCCGTTGATTTACAAACACCAGAACACAAAATGAGACAAAGCAAAGAACACAAACAAGGCTTGCCAAAAAGGATCAGTGTTAGCTAAATAAAAACTGACTGTGAAAATAAAAACAGCCCAGCAGAGACTACTGAGTAAAAAAACTTAAAATTCTTACAAACGAAATTCAAAAAGGGTTAAAAAGGTCACCAATACTTGTAATGAGGATTACAAGTACATATCAACTCATCATCTGTAGTTTGGCACCATCCCCTAGCAGAACGGCGCCCATTTGGATTCATGCCACTGGTAGGCGATCAGAATCAACAAAATTTGTTTCCTATTTTCCTCCTACCGTCAGTCAAGCTTACCGCAGCGATCGATCTAGTGGTCGAACACGGATGGGTTTTCATCCCACAAATGATTCTTATCAAGGATTCAAAATGGTGACTTTCATTTGACTTTTGGATTGGGTAAAATAGGAGATTGTTGTTCACTCGGGTAACCAAAACAAATTTTAAATTAAAGTGTGAATGGTGACTCAAGGCCTGGGTCACTAGCTTGATAAATGGGGTTATAAAGGTGTCCTCAAGCTATTTCTCGCATTGCGGCAAATAACTTATACCATAAATTTCAAAGCCGACCATGTCTGGGCTTTTAAAACTAACCCTTAAAACACTTTTATTTGAGTCAAAATATGTAATCGAGCATTTAATGTTCCAAAGCAGCTTGAAAACATAGCATTTAACCTCATTTCAAAGGCTCAGAATGACATCTAAAGAATTTCAGCATCTACCCTAAGAATGCATCAACCCTAAAGCATGACAAGAGATCACTAAAAAAGAACACATTAAATGGCATTAAACCCTACCAAAGTTTTAATAATAAATGCAATGACTGCTTCATTTAAAACTCGAGGACCACCCGTGAAACCACCATTAACTAATCCCAAAGAACCCTCCTTCAAGGTTTGAGTCTAAATAAACATCCCTTGAGTCATTATCCCTGTGGTGTCTGGCAACAAGAAAATGAGAGAAAGAAGAGAGAGAAGAGAGAAAATTGTAAACCTAAAACAAAAGCTGCGTGAATGAATGCTTGAATGAAAGTTAGGTTACAAAAAGTTATAAGGTGGCTTATATAGCCATACAAGATGTGTGAAATACCAAAAATACCAAGAATATATGATTACAATGGGGACAAATGGAATTGGCACAAAACGAGGTCGCTTGATAAAAAACAAGAGGGGGACAAATTTCATTTATGCATAGTGAATTTTCGCTTAACATACGATTATTTAAATTTCCGCTATCATAGAGAATGCGAGGCATAGCTAAAATTTGAACTTTCTATGCACAAATAGTTTTCGCTTTTATGATAAAGAAAATTTCACTATCATAAATAAAAACTGCATAGTGAAATTACAGGATTGCGAAATTTTCGCTATGGTTGCGAAATTTTTGTAATCCTTGCGAAATTTTCGCAATGCATAGCTTAAAATCCCGCACTCTCCCGCAGATCCTCCCGTATCTCGGCTCAAATTCTCCATTTCTTTAATTCCACTTGACATTTTTTTCAACTCACTTGATGAAATCGCCGAGAATTCATATGAACATGGCATAAATCTAAGACCAACCTCGAAGCCAAGCTTGAAATGATGGCTGAGGCTCACAAAACCTGCAAAATTACCAAAAACACACTCGAAACAAAATCAGTAGTACTAAACGGATTCAGATACGTCAATCTACGACCATATGATTAGTACGCAAAAGCACTCAAACCATCTTAAATGTGACTCAAAATAGCACTTCTTGGGTACTAATCACACACCCATCTCCTACTAATAAAGATAATTCAACACCCATGGAAATGGATGAAGTCAGGGATCGCAGACCCATCAAATGTGGGTGTTGCAATCAAGGCTCCAGTCTGGAGGGGAAATATATGGGCAGGGAAGCCATCGTGAGGCAAGAATTGTCAAACATTATAAGTGTTCATTCATACCCCAATGTATTAAGCAATCACGCATCTCACAAAAATGGAACGACGGTATCGGTGATTATGGTCATAAGGACAAATATGGACGACGCGAGGTAATTATCAGAATACGCTTATTACACTCGACATATATTATGTTGTTTTGTTTTCTAATAATTGCTTCATTTCTTACAGTGAGTTGATGTGCGAAATGTATGACATGTTTATCACTAGGGGAGAACTATCCTATCTTAATGCCGATCGATGGGTTAAAAGCGTGGTAAGCAAATTTGTTACAATGAATCCATTACCCATGGAAATTTTGGTCTTTTAATCAACAACTACTATGTATTAAATAACTTTGATTATAACTTCTAGGTAATTACTACTATGGTGCACATGCTTCCCCCATTCACTGCATACAAATTTCCCAAATTCTCCTCACATGTTTTTTATTCCCCCCCCCTTCCTCCTCAAGCCCCATCCACCCAGTAGTTTAAGAATGGTAAAGACCAAATGGAGGCCACATCCTCCCCGAACCGGTGCGAGGCCCTCCTAGCTAAGGCACGTGGCTACCAACAAGGTTGCTCCGCCTCTACTAACCTTGCGAATCCCGCCCCAGATCTCCCAAGCTACCGCCCTCGCTCTCCCATCGTAACAAGGTGCATGAGACACCTGACCGGACCCATGCCCACAAATTTACCCATCATACACGAATTGCTCAAGCCAGACTGGCTCAAGAGTCTTCCAGTCCCAACAAGTAGTGGAGCCTCCACCGTCTCCTTCTCTCCACCCCAGAGCCCCAAATGCGCTCCAATGTCATCCCATTCCATTCATTATTGTGATTTGAGGCCACTCTTCCCTTCATTTCTAATAGAAGGAAACACCCGACCGTCAAACAAGTGGATTTCCATGCAATGAATATTTTTATGATATTCGCTTACCAGCCCTCGTCTGAACTCCGACCACAGACTATTTGTTTACCTCAAGAGCCATTTATGACTACTTCCGCGGATTCGCGCTACGTAGTGTTCCGAAATCAATAATATTTATAACCTAATTCCTCCTATCACGTAGGAAAGCTACCGCAGAGATAGTTCTGTGGTCGAACTCGTGGATGGGTTTTCTTCAGACAAAATGATTTGCAAGTGATTCAAAATGGTGAATTTCATTGATTTAAGGTTTGTAAAATAAGAGGTTTGATGGTGAAACTGAAATAAATCAAGTAAATAAGAAAAATAATAAAAGAGATCTCAAGTATCGTGATATCGGATTGGGGATCCTAGCCAATCGAGGGTTTCCAAGGTCATTTCGCATCGGGAGGATGACCTATACTATCTCCCCGAACCTGATCTTCATGTAGCCATAAAACTAACCCTTATTAACTTTCGAAAATGGCATTCACTCCGTCGTTAATGTTCTCGTATAGCCTAAACGAGTTCCTCGACTCACATTACAAATGGGTAATAAATGATAACTAATGAACATCATGAGATCTAGTAATAAGCATCAAGTGAGCACTCAAAAAGATTACCAAGTACTCAACCATTCAACATGAATCAAGGACTCCAAACCTAGAGTTAAAAGGAGAACATAGGACAACAATGAGTACCCGTGAAAACAGGGACTCCTCATCCCGCCCGTGATCCAACACCCGAGCCTTTGTCTTCAAGGCAGGCTCTGTCCGCCATCCTCCGAGTTGTCATCCCTGAGGCTGTTTCACAGAGCGAAAGTGAAAGAAAATGAAAGACAAGGAGAGAAAATGAAGTGTAAGACTGAGATTTAAAGCCCACAAAATTTATCATAAGGATCGATCGACTTTTACAGACCTCGACTCGCCTTATATACTACGAGCAAGGGAAATTACAAAAAAACTAAAACCAAAAGCTATAACAAGGGATAAAATGGGAAGAAACAAAAATTAAAACAAACAGGGCACAACGTCAAGCGGTGAACAATGACGCGGGATGAGACGGAGTGGCTAGGCGGAGCATGAGCAGGTCATCGCGGGATGCAAATTTCGCAAGTTCCATTTTCTTTGTATTTTCTGCTCTTCTTTCCTTCTGGTCTCTGATCTGCAATGCTGAGTTTGACTCAAATTCTTCATGCTTGGATTGACTCAACAATTTATCATAAATAGCTTACAAAAACTACAAAATTTGCCACAAAATGCGATCAATAGAATAGTAGGGACCTTAATGTACCGTCGGGTTAATTAGAATGATTAGTACACAAAAAAGCACTCAAAACTATAATAAATAGGGTTAATAGCACTTTTTGGGCACTAATCACCTCATGAATATTCTTCTATCCAAGGAAATTGGTAATCAGATCTACCCGAGTTCATGGCGTCCCTACAGTGTGCGCAATCCCACTACTATCCGCTTCGCCATCGACGGTCATCAAGGCATCCTTAGGGAAGCTAATATAGCTACCGCTTTTCACCTTCTAGTGATCCTGGCCAATTCCACATACTATAGGCAATGGCCACATCCTTCACCTCGGGAGATGGTCTGGATCCTCTCTCTCGATACATTAGCTAGCCCTATTTTGTTCCAGAAACAACTTCCACCAAGGATGCTTTTCATGGACCATATACTACGATCTAATCTATTTCCTCTTCAGCATCTTGTTTAGAGGTAGGGTGCCATCCTAGAGGCCCTATACCGCATTTCGGAGGGCTTTTAGTTCAATCCCCTATAGCTTATTATGACATCCCTCTTCCAGCACCAATGAGAAGATACACGAGAAGCACCTCGAGCCCCGGCCAGAGACCAATTCCACTATTGTTTAAGTAGTTGCTTTATCATGTATTGGAGCACTAGGCTTCGGATTGAGCCCCATCGAGACATCGAGTTTGCGAGGCCACATTCTTTGTTGAGAGTGGCAATTTGTGCCTAGGGCCCCTCCTCTTC